>VDFB02047230.1:157207105-157734300 GCA_007258455.2 Sequoia sempervirens
AAATTGATAGCTCTGAAGGGTTTAGAGGCTTGATTGAGATAGATACACAGATATTTGGATCTTCTTGTTGATGGGAGGCTTCCAATTAACCATGAAATTTTGTACCATCTGCAGGTATGCAAAAGTTTCTCTACTTACATTCATTCTTGATCATAAATGTTGTAAATGATATTAATGCTTCAAACTTAAGATTTTTTTCATTGTTATAATGATTAAAATGTTATACTTTTCTATACATTCAAGCATTCTCTTTCCCCCTACCTTTTTCTCTCTCCCTCCTCCTTTTAAGAATTTTCTTTGTCATAAAAGATTCACATTTTCTGTCTCATTTACACAAATTTATCTGAAGCGCTAGGAGTGAATAAAGATATGTAAAAGATGATGGATTATGTCTAAAAAAAACTTTCCATCTTATATCTAATTAAATCCTTAATATTTGAATAGTTTAGAGCTCGAATAATGCTTGTATATGCATGTGTAGCAATAAGGGAGCCTATGTGAAGATTGATATTTAAAAAATCACTTTGGTATTTTTCCTTAGGCAGTGAAATGATATTTTGAGTAATACAAACCTACACACACATTGATATTTTTTGGCATTGCATTGGGGAAATTTTTTTCTCTTATACCTACCCTCGACTAGACATGGAGGTATATAATATTATTTTCTGGGTTTATTCTGTAAGTAGTTAATTTCACAGAGGAAGACAAATATTCTTAATGTTCTGTCAGGTAAGAAAGCATATGAAATCATATGAGTTTTCTATCCTGTGTCGATGATTGATCTCTCACCGATGGGTTGGCCTCGGTGGTCATCACCAAGAGTCTCCGTGATGATACATTTCAATGAATTATTTTTTTCCAAAATTGCATTGTTTCGTTACAATTTCGACGAAGGCCACCGATGAATCACCTAAAAGGTCTGAAAATTTTGCTTTAGCTCTGACGAAAGCTTCATCATAACTCCTTTCCCATTTCATTAAAATGGCGATGAAAGCTTCGTCGTAACTCCTTGCCCATTTCATCAAAATGGCGATGAACTTCTGGTGTTGTTTCAACGCTTCAGAAGAGCCATTGAAATTGCATTTTGGTTGTTATTCGTCGGTGGATACACAAAATTTTCATGAATATTTCAACGAACATATGAGTCATTTTATGATGCCGACAACTGACGAATCTGCACTGTTATTTCGAAGTTTAATTCGTCATCAAAATTTTGACAAAAAAATAGCAACAATTTTTTTTCATCAATTTGTCAATTTTCTGACAAATGTTTCTCAAATGACCGATGAAAGTTCGTTAGAAAATGGAGTCAAATTCAGTAGTGTGAATATAAGATTTAGGAAGAGTTCTGAGAATTTTCCTTACCACTTCTGGTTCTTTGAGTTCTCCACAAAGACCTTTGATGGAGCTAACAATTTCATCTACCCTTTGCATATAGCTTGTAACATTTTCATCTTTAGACATCCACATATTCTCAAACATTATCTTTAAATTTTTCATCTTAGCTTCTTTGACCTTATCATCTCCTTCATAAATGCTTTGTAACTTTACCCAAATATCTCTAGTAGTTTTCAAACTCATCACTTTTACTAATTCAAAATTAATAAGACAATTTAAGAGAGCATACCTTGCTTTACCATTGCTTTCATAGAATTTGATCTCATGAGTAGTACTTGGACCATTTGTAGGTTCAGTGTATCCATTCTTATCAAACTTCCAAAAATCAAATCCAAGATAACCCAAAAAGCCTTCCATCCTTATCTTTTAGAATGCATAATTCATTCCATCAAACACAAAGATCTCTTTATTATGCGCCATACCATATCTACCTCAAGCGGTTAAGATTTCTTCCAAGGAACTTGGCTCTGATACCAATTGTTGAATGCACAAGGAAACTGAGAGGGGGGTGAATCATTTGTACCTTAAAAATTCAAAACCCTCATAAACATCCAAATCCACATTCATTCAATTAACCCTTAAATTTTTATAATAATTCATCATGCAAATTAATTACCAGAAACTATAATTTTTTAATCAACACCATGCACAAGAGAACACCATATTTACGTGGAAAACCCAAGATGGGAGAAACCATGGTGAGGATTACCTCACATTATAAAGTAATATCAATACTGAATACAATAGGGATCACTGCCAAAGGGCTCACTACCAAAGACTCACTGCCATGATAGAAAAGAAGATAGAGAAGAGTGTTACAATGAGAAATCCATCTTAGAGAAATAGAAAAAACCACCACAACATCACCACCACCTTTGCGGTCTCTCTGTAGAATTGTAGACACCTTCTGCTCACTGCATCTAGCAGTCTAACACATGAAATATTGCACTACACTTCCAAAATTCACACTCTAACACTATGAAATTCACATCATTCAAATCAAACTCTTCTCTATTTGCATCCCTCAACAAATTAACTCATATTTATATCATCTTCAACCTTGAAACCATTCTCAAGGTCAACTATACACATCAGCGATGCAAATTCAAATTAGGTCGACACCAAAACACTTTCATGGTAAATAGAAGTGAAGGCACACCACACCACTCCTTATCTGGGACCCAAATTTATAACACCATGCTACAACATGCTTCTACAAAAAATAAAAATCCATCACAATCAGTGTAAACACCAAGGTTGACCATTACCCGTGTAAACACCACTGAACTTTTAAGTGCATGCTTCCTTTGATCCAACAACAACTCACAAACAAAAAATTTCACCTAAACACAATATGAAATATTCCCAAATACGCTGAAATCCAACAAACTCCTTCATAGAAAATTTCACCTGAAGAATGTACATACCTTGTACACTCAGACAACTCTTCCATACACTATAACTTAAGAAAGTAACTTTCGAAGCACCAAACCTCAAACAACTTTGAATGAAGAAAGATACCACCACTATCAACACACCTTTCGATCCACAAGACCTGAAACCAAATTGTGGAGAAACGTGGAGCAAAAACATTTCTCCCGAACACAACTTCTTTTGACAACAATCCAACACACCAAATTTTAGATACAACACTTCTTAACACTTCTGATGAACATATCCAAAATACATAGGTAGGTCTTCAACCTAGAAGAAATGCATAGCAAAAATAGAACACTAATCGTCAACCCATAACACACTGCAACTCATTGTTGAACTTCTTTTTATCAAACTTTCTCAAAAGCACTTGGAAACCAAGAACTAGAGACACATCCTCATCATCTTCAATAATTGTGGAACCAATTGCAACCTAGAAATTGAACCATACATTCATAGATTGAAGCTTATCAAAGCAACACTAGAGGTTGACACCAGTAGCTTACTAATGACAACATAATGCAATTAATCAAAGCATCATCAACAACTACACATACTCTTGTAACAATATTCTTCTCATACAATTGATACTAATGAAAACATAGGGTTGTTGACATCAATGACAACACCAACTGATCATACTTGCAACAAATCTCTCTTACATAAAATTCTTATTAAGTAAAATAATTAATAATAATTAGATAATTACTTTAGGAGTAAGAGTTGTGACAAATAACTATTTGAAATAAATGCATGAAAATTAAAGGAATAAAATAATGTTACTGTAAGAACTTATGAAAAGTAAAAATAGGATCAAGAGACTAAACATAACACAAAAGAGAGAGACAAGATGAGAGAATATGATGATTGTATTCTCAATATGCATGAAGATGCTCATGAAGATAGACAATGAAGATCAATTACAGGCATGTACATGGCTTGCTTATAAAGACAAGCTAGGACACAATGAATGGCCATGAATGAGAAAAGTTTCACAATCATGTGTGTGGTAGGAAGAGAGAAATAATAGATAATTCCATGAAAGGTGGATCACCCAAAAAAGGTGGAATTATCGTGCCATGAAAAGTGGAGATAAAAAGGTGATAACTAGATCACACCACAAAGAGTGGAATTTCTCCTACACACACTTCCCTAGGTGTCCAACTCATATCTCTCAATGTATGCACAAACCTAGATGCAAGATGCAAATAACTAGGTGTCACAAGTGCAACCTATAATGATATGCATTCCCTAAGTAAGTTGAAGTAAAGTGTAATAAGTAAAATGCTTATTTACACCAATAGCTACATAGCTAGAAACTTCATGTAGATAGGTTGTGACTATATGCCTCAAAATGTAGCACACACAAATTTTATGGTTGTGCTAAGCCAATTCACTACACAAATGACGGATGAACATTGTCAACTTTGGTGAAGATGACTAAATGTTGAGTTGGATCATAAAGGTGTGTCCAAATTACAAGACAGGGCACACAAATATATCTTGAAAATAAAAAATAATTGAATGTCTGCCATGAGTAAATGAGATTTGAATGAGGGGGAAGGGGACTTTATAGAAGGTCATTTTCCCATTTTTAATGTTGCACACCCAAAACACCTATAAAAAGGGGCCTTCAATTGAAGGACCTCCAGTTGAAGGTCATTTAATTGAAGGCCCTTTGAATAAAGACCCTTGATTGATTTAAGTGCCCCAATTAGGCTAAAAAGTAGGATACAATATTGCATTGTCAACTTGTTGTTTGAAATGTTTGTTGATATTTTTAAATTATTGGATGTTTAAGAAATTTTATGATCTTTCAATTTTTGTGGAAAATTTATTAATTAAAATTGTTTTTATCTTTACTTTTTTCATTGTTTCAAATATTTTTATATTTATTTGGAATTTTTAAGTGAATTATCGTAATTATGAAACTTATTTGTAATAAATACAAAAAAAAAAAATTAATTAACTATTTGCAATAAAATAAATGATGTGACCAACTTGCTAGAAATAAAATTTAAGATGACTTAAATATTTATTCTTTTATTGTTGGAAAAATGTGTCTCAAACTTGCATTCCTAATGTTCAATTTTAATACTTTTGCATGTAATCATTATTATATCTTTTGTGTATTTTATCTTCTTGTGGTAAAATTAGCATCCCACTTGGAGATGGCATTGAATTCATCTTTAGTGGTCTTTAGGTGCACATGAGGAGGTAGGCATAGTTTATCATTGTGGTGTGTGTAAGGTCATCATGAAAGGAGTTACATATGACATATTCTATGATGCTTAAGAGCATGTAAGATGAACGTTACATTATAATATTGACCAACATGATGATACATATACACTTTTATGGAGTATATTTGAATTTTTTAATGAGGATAAATTGGGGTGCCCAAATTTGGGTGGTCAAATATGATATCTATGATAGTTGTACAATATGTTAGCAATATTCCAAAAATAGTCGGGAAGACCAAGACCAAGGAGAGGCATTAAAATTTGAACCCATACATTTGAGTGCTATACCTGTCATGGTTTTACAAATGATTTTCCCAAACCATTTGTGGTTTCTAATTTGTACTTCATTTATTTATTGGTGTTGGGACTTGTAGTTTGTATGATTAATTTGTAGGTATTGTTATAATGACAAAATCACTGCAAATATTTATGTTGGTGATATTCCATGTGAAGGATTAATCTGCAAGTGTATTATAATTTATTGATTTAATAACTATTACATTGGGTTGCTTTAGAGTGCGTGGTTTTTTTCTTGAAGTATTTTTCACCATGTACACCTTGTGTTATGGTATATTGTTTATTTTATGTTTTTTTGTGTTTCTACTTTTTTTAGTTGTAAATATTAAATTTATATATTTCTCACCTCATTAGATTGGTATAGGGAGTGTTTCTACATACCTTTCTTCCTTTCATTTATGAATAAGTGAAATACGACTAAAATAATTAATTAAATACCTTTCTTCCTTTCATTTATGATGCTCCTTAAATGTGAGCCAACTAGATTGTGTTTTGTTTTATGTTCTCTATTTAAGAGAAATGGCCTACTCCCCTTTGTGGAATTTCGCAAAATTTGTAGAGTTTTTTGTTTTCGGCAATGTGTTCTCAGTCTGGTTTGGCTTGGTAAAAAAAATTTCTATAGGAAAAGGGAAAGGAGTTTAGTGATCCACATCCTTATGATCATGAAAAATTGGGTAAAGTGTTTTGTTTGGAAGATGCAGATATCTTTTTGTCTTTTAAAAAGGTGGTGGTTTCCAAATGGCTATGGGAAAATTCTAATGCCACCTATTATGAAGTGCTTTCTCTCTTCCTTACTATCTACATGGAAATTTTATTAGATCTTGAAATGGTCATGGTCCTTGCTTCTAAATTTGTATAGCCAAGTTTGCTTTCTGACTTGGAACTCCGTAAAGCTTTGGCTAATTATATGTTTGATTTTGGTCTTTTTCCTATCAGTAGATTTATTTCTCATATTGATCTAACCACTAATGGTTTTTGTGGAGATCTGCTAATGAATTTTAGGTATGGTATCATCTACGATGGCTTTGATAGGACCGTGCTTGATTGCAACAATTTGGCTGATAAGGTTCCTCCAGAGATTCTTGTTGTTGGGGTTGATACCTTCCTCACTTTGCACTTCTTGTTTGATCTTGCAGCAAGATCCATGTCTTCAAGACAGGCCTCTGGCCTCCATTTCCAAATTTGTGGAGGCCTTCCTTATGAATTCTCTACAACATCAGTCCCACTATGAGGCTAGCTCTTCTTCCAGTTCTCAAGTGGAAGAATCTTAATCAGTTTCAATATTTTCCCATTTTGCATTTGAGGGCTTAACATGCTTGTCTAGTTGTTCTAGACTGGGGGTTGGTGGGTGGCTTCTTATTTTCTTCTCTGGGGTTTTCCATTGGTTGGGATTCTTTGAAGTATGCACACATATACAATTGTTTACTCAAGGCTCTCCTGGTTTTAGGATTTCTTTTGAGAATTCAACCATCCATGGACATGCCATATTGGCTCTACCACATTAGCTCTACATTGTTGGGTGCATACGTATTTAAATCCTTGATAAAGGAATTTTGTATCACTTGGTGGGTACCATTTTTAAAATGAGAATCACCTAATAGGATTGCTTTTGTTGTATAGTGATGTGACCACTTTTCTTAAATTTTTGGGTTTGTGAAATCTTTTATGTGAACTAGTGTATCATATTTATATTTTAATATAGTATAGAAAGTACACTATTCATGATTAAAAAATAAAGAAAGTACATATACCTACGTTTGACATCACTCAAACATCATCTTGATTTTGATTATACAAAATGTGCACATAAGAGGATCATGTGGAGTGGATTAAAGTTGTCAATAACAAAATGGATGCAATAATCCTATTTTTGTAAGGTCAAAAATACCCTTGAACTAGTTGTCATTCCACATCTATTTGATGCCACTGGTATGATGTTTACAAATATTTTTAAGTTTATTGGCACATAAGGAAGTAAAAAAGTAAAATGAACTTTTCTAACTGTAGACACCTAAAAATGACCTCGGCTTGCGAGCACTATTTTACCACTTTTAGTCCTAGCATAAATATGTCACTTTAATTATGTTCCTAACCCATCTTCAACTATTAATTAAATAATTCACAATTATTTAATTAATTCAGGGTCTTCTATTCTTCCTGATTATTAAATAAATAAATCATATTTATTTAATGTGTCACTAATTATTTAAAGTCAACTCATAATTAAATAAAGTTCTCATTTTATTTAATTAATCTTTGTCATTAATGTCCTCCTGATTATCAAATAAATATATTTTAATATATTTATTCAATATGTCACTAATCCCTAAATCCTCTCTTTTAATTAAATAGATTTGCTAATTTATTTAATTAATTAACCACTTCTAAATTAAATAATTATTTTTAATTATTTAATTGTTGTATGTGTCACTTCTTTATTTTTAAATAAAACAATTTATTTAAAAATATCTCACATAGTTAACTGATTCTTCTTTTAGTAACTAATTTCAAAAATCAATTACTCATTATCTCACAAAATCCATATTTTGAATTAATTTAACGCAAAATGGCAATATTCTTCTACAAATCAAGTAATTTCTAAAATTATTGATTTTCTAAAATCCCATCTTCTTATCTTCTGATTTTTGCTAATTTCATCTCAACTATCACGTTTATTCTTGATTTAATTTATTTAATTAAATCTTATTCACACATTTGGGCATTTTGCCCTAACCCTAATTGAGAGTTGCCATTCTGAATCTTAACCATTGATTCTAGGGCATTTTCTCAATCCCTCATCGCATCCATCTATGCAAAATTGCATTTTCTGTAAAATGACAATTTTGCTCTCATTTCAGGGACCTGGATCTTGATCTAGAATTTCTTAAAAATTATTTTAGATTCCTTGTTTATTGTCATTTCTTGCATTCTAGCCATTAGTATTTGAATATTTGCACTTAGATTTCATTTTCTATTTGCATAAATCTTTTAAAATAAATCCTTCAAAGTCTTGTTTAGGTCTAGACATATAGAGTTTGCTCCTCAAAATCCGAGGGCATCCATTATTACAACAAGCTAGGAGGTATAATAGAAGTTAGTCATGGAGGAGAGAAATGGGTCAGATTGTTCTAGTTTCATTCCCTTTCTTTCACATTTCTCCTTTGCATTCTATTGTGTTGTTTGGATAATATTGTATGCATGTGATACTAACTTATGCTATTTTGCAGAAACCCTTCATTACACTAACCAAATTGATTAAGCTAATATAAAAAATATGGTTTTCAAATATAACTTTTACTTGCACAATTGGTGAAATTGAGCTCTATCTTTTTGATATTTGTTTTGAGTGAGTACAATGATAAAAAATAGTACAAGATGATAAACACAAAAAAGGAAGTAGCATAGGGTGATAATAAAATATAGGTGAGTGGGTTCAATATGACCATAGTAGGGTAGGGACTAGGAAAATATATTTTTATTTTTTATTTTTATGAATTTCTATGCTTTTTAGGGTGGGATAGATGAACTCATCATTTTATATAGTTATTTTTTCTCTATGTTGAACACATAACTACCCACAATGAGAATGGAAATATAAAAATGAATATGAAATTACTACATGTGAAAAGTGGTTCTTTAATTTGTATTTTTTGAGAAGTTTATATTGGTTCTTATTCATGGGTGTTTGTAGGATGAATATATCCAACAAAAATATTTTATTTTAGCATGCATTGATAGATGCTAAGAGGGGTTTATTAGAGAGAAGTGAATTGATGTGGGTGGAAAAAATCCTCTATTGCCACCATCCAATATATTTTTTGCAATGTTTTCACTTATTGGAACACGTAATATGAAACCTTTTGGTTTCTACAAGTTTATGGAGAGTGGATGATCACTCTCTATGACACCTACATGATCAATAGGGATCTCAATCATTGGAAGAAAACTTATTCTATTATATCCACAAGATAGGAGAGCGTTCGTGAGAATGATATATGACGTTTCTTTTATTGGAGATACCTAAAATGATGTAGGTTCAATGTCAATAATGGGTCTATTTGGTAGAAATGAAAACTATTATGAATGTCTAGAATACCATCAAAGTATAATTATATCCATTCCAATTGGAAACACTTGGGTATATATCATATTATGTTTAGTAAGGTGTCTACTATAGGAGAGTTGATAATACATGGAAAGAGGTTTGTATAGGAATATATGTATTAAGAAACACATAACATGACCTCTATAGGATTTCAAAGATGTGATCCTAGATAATAATCTACCCATCCTTGCTCATGGGATATATATCGACACATTTCATCCTGTACCAGGAGGAATGCATATCCAATACTTGATCACACCTCAAATAATGAGAAGGTATAGAGTGGTCACAATAATTAGAGTCATGATTAAAGGAGAAATTATTATTGATCCTTGTTGAAATATGTGAGACACTGAGAGGGGTGGTGAATCAGTGTCTAGAAAAATTAATTCAATTTGCTGACATTTAAAAACCTTTGATAACAATATGAATTATGTTTCAAGAGCTAACATGTGTACCAATCTAAATTGTTGATTCTTAATTACATAAATGTAAGTGCAAAAATGTATAACTATGAAATAGTAAGATCACAAATGAAACCAAATAAAGACCCATAACACAGTGAATTTCTTGAGTGGAAAACCCTCTTGGGGTAGAAAAACCACTTGTAAAATCGCCTCACTAGCTTAATGAACCTCACTGGAAATAAAACAAGCCTCACTAGAAATGATCATTCTGTCTCACTGACTTGATCATTTTAACTTCACTATACACTTCTGAATAGAATCATTAACTACATAGGATTACTATGTTTCTCTACAAATCATATTTCACTTTCAGTCTAATACATTTAATATCTTAAATATTCATTTTTCTAGAATCTTTAAAATACAAAAGATACAATCGATTGCGGATTCTTTACCAGTTGCTACTTGGTTACTATGTGGGGACTTCAATATGGTAGAGATGGCATCTAAGAAAGATGAAACTTTTCCATTCAGATGGATAGCTGGGGAAAGGGAGGCATGGTTTTACATGCACAATAAATTGGGGCTTTTTTATCCCAATATTGGTCATTGCCATTCTCATTCACTCTGGCACACCTTGTGTAATTACAGAGTCAATTCTGATAGAATATTTAAGCACCTTGATCTTGCCATGATCTCAGCACAATATTTTTTCTCTTTTGACAGCTCCTCTCTCCCAGTTAAGTTGTTAGTGGATGTGACCTTGTCATACCAGTTCCCCATTTCTTTCTGCATTGAGTGGGATACTCAACAACCTCGTACGTGTAAAACTCAAATTTTTTTAAACATGTCTCTTCTCAGACACAAGCCTACTCTGGCCTACATTCGCAAAATCTAGAATTTGGAGTGCAGACTAGCTCATCATACAAGCTGGATTAATTGGTGGAATGAGGCTATCATCCGCATGGCTAGATTTTAGCGCATTTATCCATGTGGGTATCCTCTTTTTATTTTTGCATCTTCTACATATGGGCGCCAGCTAGCTACTTTTTGTCAGCAGTCTTATGAGGCTACCACCGTTGACCTCCATGTTGCTAGTGAGGCTTTGGTGGCCAGCCCTTTTTCTCCATCATTGCAAGTCAGGGTGGCAGAATTAAGGCACAAGAAGCAAATTGTTGACAACTATGCTGCTAGAGGTGCGCAAATCAAATCCTGGTTATATTGGCTAAAAGTTGGTGATCAAGCCTCCAAAGAGTTTTTTTAGCTCTGCGTGCCAGACACTCATCCCTGAGCATTAAAAAGATCAAAGATGGCATTCAACTACTTTCTGAGCTTCCTGACATTCTCCAGGCCTTTGTGTGTCATTATGAGCAAGTCTTCACTACATAGGAACTCATGCCTATGTGACAACAATCCCTCCAGGATTGTCTTGCTGTTGTGCCAAATAAGCTTTCTTCAGCTCAGAATTTTTTTTGTGATCAACTGTTATCAGTTAATGATCTCAAAGAGGTTGTCTTCTCCATGGCTGATGACAAAGCCCTAAGAATTGATGGGTTCCCTTGTGAGTTCTACAAAGCCATGTGGGACTATATTGGGCACAATCTGCATCAAGTTTATTTGGAATCCTTTCATTCTAATTCTCTAGGTAACTTAATTAATAAAGGCAATATAAAATTCATACCTAAGTCGGGTGACCCAAAAGACATTTGCAACTGGAGACCTATCATGCTTCTTAATGTCTCCTACAATATTATCGCCAAGGCTTTGGCTCTTAAAATCCGCCATCTTCTACCTCAGATTGTGCGCCTGGAGGAAACTGGATTTATCAAGTCCAAATTTATTTTGGATAATATTATTGTTGTTTGGGAAGGCATGGAATGGGCCAGACATTCAAACTAGAAAGTTGTGTTTATTAAAATTGAATTTTCCAAGGCCTATGATTGCATTGAATGGTCGTTTATTCTTGCTATGCTGCAACCTTTGGGTTTTGGGCCCAATTTCATTCAATCTGTTCAAATTCTCTTTACAGATGCCTCAGCCTGTATCACCATCAATGGCTGTCAATCTTCTGCCTTTGGAATCTTTCGTTCCATTTGGCAAGGGTGCCTGTTGCCCCCTCTTTGTATGTGCTTGCTAGTATAGGCCAATGCGGTTTCCCAGTAGCAGGTCAAGGGCATTTCTCTGCCCAACTCTTAGGCTCAGCTTGTTAATGGAAATTTTGTTGATGACTCATTCCTCACTCTTCTAGAGGAAGAAGACTCCATTACGACAGCTCTTGAGTGTCTTAATATCTTTTTCCTTGCTTTCGGCTCTGCCATCTAGTGGCATAAAACTTTGTGTTACCGACAGTCTATCTTGCCTTCTCTGCCTTGGTTGCAACAGTATGGATGGAAGTGGATTGGACCTGAAGAAATTTTTTGCTTTCTGGGCATTCCCTTTTCCTTTCAAGTGTCCCCGACTGAGCTTTGGCAAGTAGTGGTCTCCAAGGTTGAGCAAAAGCTTGCTTATTGGGTTACCAAACCCCTCTCTTTGGTAGGTAAATTCTGAGTGTGTTAAAAAGTTCTAGCGGCCACCCATGTTTATTATTCTTCTTGCTAGGCCCCTTCCAAAGCTGCCTATGGAAAGCTTGAGAAATTTCTTAGAGAATTTCTTTGGGCCTCCTCGAAGTCTCACAGAGGGTTTCACCATGTGGCTTGGGAATTCTGCTACCTTCCCAAAGACTCAGGAGGTCTCAAATTTTTGTCTACTCAACGACAAGGGACTGCTTTGTGTGTTAAATGGATTATTCATGCCCTTACTAGGGACGAGGCCTGAAAAATTCTTCTCAGGCATAGTATTCAATCTGGCTTCCCTATCCATAGACCTTCCTGGAAGGGGATTGGATTTCAAACCCTTATGGTCATGGATGAACCAGTCCAGATTGTGGGGACATTTGTGGCCAAAAGTATCTGGCGAGCCTGGGAGATTGTCAAACCCTAGCTCCGTTGGGCTGGCTCTGGTTTTTGTGATGGACTTTCAATCAACTAGCACAAAATTTGGTGGTCGCCTCTTTTTGTTTGCAATGGTTAGTCATTGGCTAAGTTGCTTGGGCTTAAGGCACTCAAGTTTCACAAAAATGGTATCTAGACCTTGCAATAGATATTTCATAGAGCCACTGTGTGTATTATGTCATGGGAAGTTTTTTCGTTCCCAGTGCAGGCTTCATAACCAGGACCATGCTACTTATGATGGTCTGGTGAATGCTATTCCTGTTGAAATGCTTAATAAGGTTGGAATTCGTGGGTCCAAACCTTGGTGGAAGGATTGGAAATGGTATCCAAACACTCCTTTAAGGAATTACAAGCCTTGGCTTGGTTATAGGTGGCTTTCACCATATTTTCCTATGATTCAGAGTTTGAACCAGAGGTGGCTTCTTCAATCTCCAACTCATGTCTGGTGTAAAATATTTTCTACCACTTGGTCTGCAAGTATTGAGCTAAAACTTTCCCACTTTGCTTGGTGTGTTCTTTTCTAGGGATTTCCTGTGGGTTCTCAACTAGTTCACCTGGGGGTTCGAGACCCTCGTTGCCCTTTTTGTGGGCAACTTGAGAATTTTAAGCATCTCTTTTGGTTTTGTCCCAAATCCCAACAACTTTGGACTTGGATTCATGAATTTTTTCGGCCCTTTAGTCCATAACCTTTCTCCTGGCATATGGTGTTGCTAGGAGATTCTCCCAGATTTCCTACAAAATTCACCCAACTTTGGCACACTTTCAGGGTGGAAATTCTCTTCAATATTTGGAAAGATAGAAATCCTTGCATTTTTCCACATACTCAAATGGATATTCATGCATCTTTATATAGTAAATTGATGATTTTCTCTAATGCACTTTTACAGGTTCAGGTTCAAGCTAACAAAGTTGCACTCGAGGTTGCTCACCTCTAGGTTCTCTTGGATCATTGGGGTAATGCCCCTTGTATTGTTGCTCGGGTCCCCGCTTCACCCACCTCTTCCCACAGTCAGTCGCCCTCTAGGGGTTGATAGTGGAGTGGCTCCGTGCATCCCCATTCCTAGCCTCTACTTCAGTGGGATTCTCACACTCCTCGGAGAAACCACTCTCCTCTGCTGCAGGCTAGCCAGGGGTGGCCTTCTAGTGGTGCTTTGGGAAGCGGCAGTGGTTGCTCCGGGTGGCCCTCTAATAACCCTCATGCTTTTGGCTCTGGTTGGCCAGCCACTGGTAAAAAATTCCTACTTCTAGCGCTTGCAATCTCACCATAGCGCGAGGAAGAAGATAAAGAGAAAAATATGCTAATGATGGTTGGGGTCCTCCTCCTTACGTCACTCCAAACCCCACTAATGTATGGGGAAAAAATTGGATGACAGAAACCCTCCTGGCTATGTTGGCACTGCTCTGGCCACTTAATGGCCTTTTTATTTACTTTGTAATTTTGGACTTCTGGGCTATGCCCATGTGATCGGTTGGCTTTTCTGGGTGATACCCATTTAACTCTCAGGATGTGCCTTTTTACCACTCACCAACCATTTGAATAGGCAACTATCTATATTAATTTACCCATTTTCAAAAGAAAACACCTTTACTGACATGGAGAAAGTAAACCACAACCTTGAAATCCTAGACAAGGGTTTTGAAGAATTAGACAACATTAACCACTAAAAAAAAAGCCCATTTCCCTTAACAAATACAAATTTAAGGACAAAATATTTTGAAATTTTAGGTACCATCATTCATAGAAAACAAACACCCATTTTCTCTTAACAAACATAAACACAATACTTAAGAAACCCTTAACAAACTGCTCAAAAACTTAAACAATTTTTTTTTAATACACTTAAGCAAACCGAGAACAAAGATACCAAAACTCTTAACACAGCTGGCAACAAATACAACCTTCTTTGTAAGTTTTAATCAAACAAATAACTATCAGTGAAAAAAATAACTGGAGAATATTACTCAAGAAAAATGCAGTCTGTAAACCATTTTCCTCTCATTGAAAACCAGTCAAGCATTGTCTTGTCCAAGCAAAAGCATCTTCATCATCTGCAAACCCTAACTCCTCATGAGTTTTCTTCACAATGATAACCAACACAGTAATTTTTGTTTGAGAAGTTTCACATGTCAAGCATTCTTTTCATCAAGCCCTAGATCCTTTTTCCATGTGTTAAAAAACATGTGTCAACTCCTTTATCACTGTGCCTTTTCAATATCATTATGTCCCCTTTGAAACATCTTTGCCATTGAAACCAACTCATTATTATCATTATCTTGTAAATCAACATATACAAGTATTTTATGTTTTAAGGAACCCATGACCTCTAGGAAGGTCTGCCAAAAATATGGTGTGCATGTAGTGCTAAGTGCTTCCCTTTTATGCCTTTTGAAAGGATGCTATGGCTGAAAGCCTAACATTTAAAACAAATAAAAAACTCCTTTTTATTTTTCCATAGAAACCATATTAATTCCAATTTTTCACCATGAAACCTTGCACACGTATTTGACACAATGCCAAACAAAATGCCACTAGGATCAACAATATCACCATCTACACATCAAGTGTATGTTACCATAAATCATGCCAACAAGAAAGCCACTATACCAACCATTGAATCTGAGCATCACCAATGAAGAATAAACCAAACATATTAGAGTAGGCATCATGTGCTGCAATGAAGAATAAACCAAACATATCGGAGTAGGCATCATGTGTCTTTTGGAAACAAGGACAAACCAAAACAAGGAGGAACAAAGAACAACAATCCTTTTATCAAAATGAGATTTATTTGGGAGAATTATGAAAATATTTAGGATTCTTGTATAGTCATTGATTTATTAACAAACATAGAGAGGAAAAATGAGATGTATCTTGTGTAATGGGTTCTTTAGCAATTAAGGGAGATGGTACACAAAAAATACCCATATTGTGATATTATATAGATGGATGTGGAAGGATATAAATTCATCAATAAGGAAACCAAGATGGAAAAATTTAAAACCTAAGGTACCTATTACATGGGAAAGGGGGAAGGTACATGATGATAGGTTGGAGGTTAGGCTATTATTACAATAGAGAGAGGAGGAGGATTCCTATTATGCTCCTTGCAATAAGAGGTCAATAGGAGAGTAAGAGAAAGAGACCACTCTCATAACAAATGAAAAAACTCCATAGAGGGAGTTAGTGGGCTCATTGAAAATGTACAAGGAGAGAGATGAAGGTCCCAAAACCTACATAGAGTCCTACAAGAAATACACCAATAGGTACTTCCTACTAGAAGGATCAAGATCCATGTGGGTATCCTCTTTTTATTTTTGCATCTTCTACATATGTACATTTATTTCTTTATTATGTGATTCAAATTATGTATGATATAATTTATTGAAACGTGATTACAAGAATGATTGATGAGTGGAGGAGGTGTATTAGTGAGATCAGAGTGGACATCTGTCATCCTATGATGTAGGGGAAAGAGAGGAAATTATTATACATATAGGGACACATTTCTATATAGAGAACCATACTAATGTGTTTGCACCCACCTAGAATCCATATCAAGAGATCTTAACATTATAGATTGAGAATGTTAGGTTATAGGGAGAGGTTTTACTTTTGATGATGTTGTAAAGGAAAGGAGGGAGGTTATATAACATAGGGAGGACCTAATCAACACACTTAGATGTACTCCTAGGTAGGTGCTAACCAAGGATCCACATGTACTCCCTAGGAGGATTACATACTCAATTAGAGGAGAGAATGTGAGAGGATCTAGAATTATAGTCATTCAAGGGCTTAAGGGTCTAGGCCCTAATTATTAAAATAATTTATATTATTTTGATAGCCCCTAATGTAGGAGGAAATTTTTACTTTTTTTGATACATGTGTATTATTTTTGTGATATGTATATATTGATTCATTTTAACATGACACTTTTTTTAATTATCTAGGGCTAAACACTTTTGGCCCAGAGCTATGAACCATCGAGGTCACAATTGGGGGACCTCATCCCCAACATAAATACTCAACCATTACACCCCAATGGGGTTTGATCCTTGATAGAAAGAACAACATCACAACAACTTAAGCATCACACCATGCCACTATTGGCTTTAACATGACACTTTTGAATGGAATTACCTTATAATATTTTTTTATTTGTGCACTGCAAATATCTTTATATTCATGTATCTATTTTTATATTTACTCATGTATGAATGCAAGTGGATATATATGCTCATAGACATAGAAATGATCACGTTATATTATTGTTCACATGATTTTGACACCATGCTCTTTTTTATTTTGGATCTAGGAAGAATGAAAAGTTTGACTATATTGTTAGTTGAAACACCAAATTTTTGAGATGAGGAATAGAGGGAAAATCATAGGGAATAGGAAATAAAACTAAGAATATATAGAATGAGGTTGTAGTGGGTAAGATATTGGTCATGGTCTAATTTGATTAAACTAGAAAATAAAAATAATAAGGTATTTTCATCTTTATAAACATTTCTCTACACTTAGATCCTACATGGCCAAAAGATCAAATAAAGCACGATATTGGAAAATCCTCAACAAGAGAAATCTATGTGATAAAGATTTGGTACCAAATGTAAAATTATTGTTTTTTATTTTTTATACCTTTGTTTTTATTCCCTATTGCAACCATGTAAACCTAGCCTCATGTAAATTTTAGTAGAATATAAGGGCTCACCACTAAAGGATAGGAATAGGTTAGGGTACTCCATGCCCCAATACTTGACCTTAATCAACTAGGATGATGTGGGGGATCACCACCAAAGGATAAGTAAGTTGAAAGGATTGTGATGTAATTATATGTAAAAAGTGGATTTGTCTTGTATTATGAGACTTTTAACCTTGATTAGACTTGCAAGTGATAGTAAATATTTTCTTATTAAATTAAAAGTAGTATTGAAGGAATAAATATTTTATAATCAAGGAGGGGGGATTAATATTATTATGGATCAAGATCAATCTCATGCTTGAGACAAAATCACACAAGAAATTTTAACTTATAAAGGTGAATAAGAAGTGAGTGATAAGAATATCATTATCTAATATGATTGGATGAAATTATATAAATCTATGACCCTCACTAAGATATAAATTGGAAAAGAGGATGATTATGACATGAACTGGATGGTACAAAGTTAAGTAGCATGTATGATATATAAGTAGATGAATATTTTTGTTGCTTTTATTACACACATATATTATTTTCATTGTAACACTTTTCTCAAGTGAGACATTCCCAATTTTCACTAAAATATTCATGCCCAAAAATTCATAATAGAAAATATTGTTACCCAAGTCATCCTTAAATGATAAATGACTAATTTTTTTTTAAATTAAAAAATAAATCTTTTGGTAGCTTATAACTACTTATAGCTTAAATCTTACTAGCAATTGCTTCCATTTTTGGAGGTCCTAAGAACAAATTTTATCTTAGCCTTGGAATACATTTCTAATAATGGGAAATCTAATGATTAGTTTCTTCATTTAACAAGCAAGCTCTTAATGGTTCAACTGAACATGTAGAACATCTCACATCCCTCACATGGTGTCTTGCATAATATATAAATATGCAATTCATGGAGGGTTCAAGGTTCCTTTTTTTAGGGGCTTAGGACCAACTTCTTGTAGAGGTATTTCTTCTAGTGACCTAATTTTGTAAGTATAATAGACCAATTTGGCATGTAATGACATCCTCTTGTAAAAATTTTGGCATGCAAATTTGTTTCATCTCATCACATCCAAGGAAGGGCATGCATATCCAAGGAGGGAACATCAAATACAAATGCAAAGGAAATCCTTTTCTAAAAGTCTAAAATTCTCAACAATCACTTTAGTTAAAGAATTAGTGATGAAATTAAAGTTTTCTCATTTGAGGGGTTTATATACTCTCATCTTGTATTTAGGTATGGTTCTTTACTACCCCTTTATTGTATTAACTTGTGAGGAAGGGATATGTGTAGATACTTTATTTTCTAGTATATTGTAATTGAATAAGATACCTACCTTATTTTTATCTTCATATACCTTGAACATGTTAAAGGGTTTGGGATCCCATCTTGTTATGTAGAAGCATAAAATTTATACTTCTTAGAATAATGTAGGAAGGAATGACCATATTATGGATCCATAACCTTCCTAACAATTTGTTATACCATATGTCCTTATTGATTACGTAGAATAATGTAGAGTTCATGCTTTGATTGAGGGTAAGTAGGAGGATTAATTTTCTAATTATTTTAGCCTTGAGAATGTCATACCCACTCAATATATCTTGGTAGTAAGTGATTTGGTTTCCCAATATCCCATAATTCATAGTGGAGAAAAAGGGACTACATTTACTATAGCCTCATAATTAATCATAGATCTCTTAATATAGTTGTTATAGGACTAGAATTGGAGATTAAGTGCAAGGTATCCTCTTCTCATGAATTTATCCTTTGAAGGAAACCATTTAATATAAAAAAATAACCTTAATCTTATAATTCAAAATTAGAGGTGTTGGGACTCAATTTTGTAGTACAAATTTTTTCTTTAGTCCATTCCATTTTTTTGTCTTGACCCTATTTAGCTCCTATTTATAACCAATTCGATAAGTCTTAAGTGAATCTCCTTTGGGAAAAAATTACTTTGAGATATTCACTATTATTCTCCATGTGCTTATGATTTGTTGTAATTTTTAAAAAATGTTTAAATGTTTAGGTTGTAGGTTGAAATGTTTAAATTTGTGCACACTATTGGATTTGTTGGAGTTTCCTTTCTAGGAATACCTTTTTCCGACCTTCTTTCCATTTTTTCCTTATTATGATGTCAAAATTTTCTACCCCATCATGCTAGCCTATCTAAGTTTGATTCCCTTTCATTATCACACACTTCACTTTGATCCTTATCGAGATGTCAAAATTTTCTACCTTATTATGCCACCCTACCTAAGTCTAATTCTCTTTCCTTTATCTCCCCATCAGACTTCCCCCTTGATTAATTTTCATCAAGTATTCCTTAACCCTGAACCCTATTATTATAGTTCCTCATTAGATTTCCTTGTTTGGACCTCCCTCCACTTTCATCCTATTTTGGCATCAAATCTTAGTCACCTCCAAAACTTGATGCCCATACCGAAGGTATTTGATATGCATTACCCTTGACCTTTGAAGATAGCTTTTGTATTGGTATTCTTTGTATTGCATTGTAATGTTTGTGATTTTTATAAAGGATTAATAAGTATATGTGTTTGCATAATATCATATCTTTGATGAAATTACTTGTTTGATATTTAATGGTTCTATATGACTTTTTTATCCAACAAGGCACTGGTATTGAAGAATCAAACCCTTCACATAATATTAAAACATGAAATATTAGTCACTAGTAGCATAGGAAATAGAAGTAGATTAATGTATGTTGTTCATGATTCAATGTCAAAAACTAGGTAAAACCTTAAAGAAAAACCTAAATGGTGTATCTCTCAAGGGATCTTGTTCAATACATTCATACTTTTCTCGTGTCTATGGAGTAAAAAATGAAACCATCTTAAGGAATTATTACATCATTATCATCAGTTATTGCATGTGTAAAGTATTTGTTAGCTACAAAGGAGGGTATTATATCTAGTCACTCTTGACCTAGTGACGCTTATAGGGGTCAAGTGTGCAATTTGGGTATAACCATTATTTTATCATTTTGGTTGTCCATTTTTTTTTGGTTTCAATGCTTGTTAAGGCATACCTCTAGGAACACTCTCCTAAATATAATATCAAATATTAGGAGAGATTTCCCACTCTCAGAGTTATCTTTTAATAATCTCAAGTTTTTGGTTGATGCTCTATCTACCTTCTTGAAGATAAACCCTTGGATTTGAAGGTGAAGAAAAGCTCTATGATTTGAGAGAGAAATTTTGGAACCTAAAAAAATTGACATTATTTCTAGGGAAATTTTAAATCAGCATTCAACCTTACAAAATCAAGCTAATCAACAAGCACAATACAATTGATAAAAATTCTTAATTGATATATTCAGAAGATTCACTATTATAAACATATCTTCTCTTTATTTGAGGAGTAATGACTCTATCAAGTGTGGACTAAAAATTTACAATAAAAAACTAACATTAGATAATTTGAGAGGATAATGATCTAAAAATCAAGGATAACCTAATATAATTCTAGCTAAAGTAAGGAAAGGATAGTCCAAGTAGAGAGATAAAAGTTCAAGTATGTAATTTTTGCGTGATTCCAAAAGAATTGAGTTAGCTAGTCTAGTAGAATAAATATTGTTATAGATTTTAAATGAGGTTATTTTTAGCATACTTTAGATGGTTATGTGGATAAAATGGTGAGAATTGGTAGGAGAAATTTTAAACATAACTATGACATGCCACAAAATCTAAAAAATGAGGGAGTAAGAAAAAAAAAATCTTAGCAATTGTACATTGAGAATGTAAACCCTACATTTCCCTTGCCCTACATGTGAGAAATTTGAAAGACACCCCTGATCCTTCTCCCATCACTACCTTGTCTAAAGCTAGAATTGAACAAGAATATGAGCTTTTTTCTATAATGCTAATGTTTTTATACAGTCAAAAGAAAAATATAGGAAAAAAAGAATGGGTTATCATGAAGGTTTGATTGAATAAATTATACAAATGTAACATGAGACATAGACACAACATGAGATGAAATAGGTTCAACTTACATTGAATGCCCAATTTTTGAACTAGGATCAATGTGCTAAGAGCCATCAACTATTAAATCAAAATCAACAAGTCTAGATTACTCAAAAATAGAATCCTTATGTCAATCCTTGGGTTGTCTGTAAGTTTCAACATCAAAATATCCCAAACTAGCAAGAAATATTCCATGGATTTATTTCAATTAGGTAGCCTCTTAGGACTAATAACTAATCAATTGGATTTACTTATTATACCAAGCTATCATAACCCTATTCCAATTGAGTTTAAAGGAAAATTTCCAATGTTCTAAGGAAACAATACTATAGGATCATAAATTGTCACCCTTGACAATTTCACACTATGTTTTTCTCCTCATTAAGTGCATGGACCTAATTGAACACTTAATTTCCTAAATTATGCATTATATAGCCCATTTAAAATAATTATCAACAAATTTCAAGCACAAAACAAATTCTCTCATTTAATTCTTTTCCCCCGACTCCTTAATTTCTAGAAAATAGTCCTAGGACACTGGCACCTAGAGAACCTATGTACCCCTATTTTGGCTCCAAATTCAAATATGTCAGTGTCAAAATTTTATTATTTGAAATTCAAATATTTAAATTCGGCCATTTGGATTTAATTTTTGGGAAATTAGAATATTGTGTATAAATACATAATTATTGCATCATTTGAAAGACATCTATGAAATTATTGGAGAACTTATTATCAAGAGCATTATCAAGCAAGTCAAGAGCCAAATTTTGGAGATCTATTGTATCAATTCAAGATCCAAGCATCATGTCAAAGTGTATCTAAGTGTGCTCATTTTTATGTTATCATATTATTTTTGAGATCTAACCCTTGTAGGCCTTCAAGCAATTCAAGCAAGAATGATCCCAACCTTGAGGATATGTTTATGACTTTAGTCCTTCAAGGAAGCCATTGAAGGGTGGTGAGTTGTATAACTTTGTGGACTCATCATTCCTTCCTATCATTTATCATTTTATCATTGACACTGATATTGTGAAAGTGAGAAAACTAACACAGGGTTTGACTAAGGAAAAACCCTAAATGGAAAAACCATTCCTCTCTCTTTGAATGTGCAAGTTTCATGTTTGAAGAAGAGTGGAAGAAGTTTGAAGATCAATATTCATGTTGTTGCAATCAAACCTTGCATCTTGTCAACTCACAAAAACTTAATTATAGAATTATCCTTTAGTGATCCGAAAATGTGACAAGTAGAAAATAGAAGCTTTGACCTATCACTAGAGGACTATGAAAATAGATTTGAATTTTTTCAACGTGGATAGTAGTGCCCCTAGAGGAAAAATCCTCAAAAATCAAGCTCAAATTTATACCACAGGTGCACAGTGTCCTGCTCATTTCATTTTTGGAGTTTGAATTTCTCTATGAAATCTCAAATCTATTGTATTTACACTAGAACAATAATTTACATTATTAGATCAATTAAATCATTTCATTCCATCCTTAGGTTACTTCCATATTTGGTCAAGGGCAGGTTGACTCACCTTTTAGTTTGTAATTCAATAATATATCTTGTCCAAACCCATCAAACCCCCATTCGTTTATTCAATGAAATAAGAAAAGTGTGTTGAACCCCACAAAGGGAGGCCTCCCCTAAATGGTCACATAATTTTCACCATTTCAAATACAATAATAGGTGAGGAGAAAATTATGCACTTCATCAATATTAATAATCAACATGAAGTTTCAAAGATGAAGAAGTAATGAAGAAAATGTTGTTGCAAGTATGAGAAAGTTTGGTGGTGTTGTCATTAATGTTGTCATTGACGTCAACACAAGTCAAAATATTGTAGATTGTGCATGTATAGTTGAGATTCTGTTGAGATGTTGTGAGTACATGGAGCTATCCTTATGATGTTGCAGATGTGGTGAAATGATGAGTTACCAAGTGCTTTTGAGAAAATTAATAAAGAGTGAAGTTGAAGTTATGTATGCATTCAAAATATGCTCTGGTATGTGCTCTGTGTTTCTTCTGTGTTAATCCTATGCCCATGTGGATCTAAAGGGTTGTTGAAGATCTATTGGTGTCATCTCCTAATTTTTAGCTTTTGGTTTGATGGAGTGTGAAAGTTGCGTTCACCGGTGTGTGAACTGGTTTGATATAGTTGTTTGTTTGTGGGCTGGGAGAAACGTTTCTGCTCCATAGTCCTTTGTTATTTTGCTTCAGGTCTTACAGATTTGGAATATGCCTTGTAATAATGTTCTCTAGGTTATGGAAGAGATGTGTATGGTTTGGTGTTCTAGAAGATGAGTTTCAAAGTTGTTGTATGTGTTTGATGGACTAGTGGAAGATGTTATGTGTTCAAAAGTGGTTACACTTTTTGTGGATGTATTTGAAGGTATCTAAGATGTGTTCTCATGCATGATGAAGCATGTACTTCAATTTTCATTTGTTTTTTCATTAGGTTTGGCCGACCTGGTGTTTACACTTCATATGAAGAATTAAAAATTTAATTAAGAAAGCATGTGGTTGATCCAAGATGTTGTTTTTGGTCTGGGTTAAGTGGTTAATTGGTCCACTCTCATTCTTTTCCACCATGGGAATTTTGAGTTTCCAACCTAATTTAAATTTATGAAATGAAGCGTATGTGGCTGACCTTGGAAAAAATTTCTAAGGTTGAAGATGGTATAAATGCAAGTCAAGTTGAAAAAGATTAAATCATACAAAGTAACAAAGTAAGCCACAAGTGAAGAGTAGAGTTGTGAAAAAGTGCGTTGAGGCAGCAGTACTTTATTGTGTTAGATTCCTGAAAGCAATGAGTTAAAGGTTTCTATAATCTTCTAATCTAGGCTACTGATGTGTGTAACTTGCTGTGATGGATCTTTCTGTTATCTTTTGTATTTGTAGGTAGTGAGCCTCCCTGTTGGATAGTGAGTCCTTTTTGTAGGTAGTGAGCCTCTTGTATTCAGTTTTTCTATCACTTTATATTGTGAGTTAATCCTCACCTTGTTTTTTCCCTTATTGGGATTTCCACGTAAAATCTAGTGTTCATTTTGTTGATTTTTCTTTCTGTTATCTGTATTTCATGTTCATACTTAATAACAAAATAGTGTGGCTGTAAAGTTGATAAGTGTTTGAAGTTTTGTATTTGAATTTGGTGAAAACTAATTCACCCCTCCTCTTAGTTTTCTTGCTCATTTTAACAATTGGTATCAAAGCTTTGGTTCCTTGGTGTAGAGCTTAACCACTTAAGGAAGATCCGATGGAGCATAAGTAATTGGCTATCCCTATGTTCAATGGATTTGATTACAATGAATGGAAAGTGTGGATGAGAGTATATATTATTTGTCTTGGTTATAAGACTTGGAAGGCTATTGAGACAAAGTATATTACACCAACGAGTGGTCCTACTACTATATATGATGTTTTTGATTATGAGGAGAATGAAAAAGCGAGGTATGCTATTTACAGTGCTCTTGTTACCTAATTTTTAGTTTTTAGCTGAAATCAGGTAACTTAGTGTTTTTTCTTTTCATGTTGTTTAAACATTTAAAAGATAAACCATAAAACTGCTAGTTTCAATATGCATGAAAGAGTGATTGTCAAATGAATAGATTACATTTTGTCATTTCAATGTTGCAATTACAACAAATGAGAAAGAGAATCATAGATATACAAATGTAGTCTTTTATTGATAATCCTGAAGTGTACATGTCCCTCACAAGCCAAGGGACTAACTATCTTATTCAATGAAAATATGAAGCAATTCATGCATGAAAAAGTAAAGCAAACAAACAATGTGCATATAAGAATGGAACCAGTCATTGATCAAGAATGACTGGTTACAGGTTTCCCGACTACTCTATTGTTGCTGCCCCGAGCTGCTTATGTCCTCCCTAGCTTTGTAGTACTCCTAGCCCCTGCATCTAAAAAAAAATGATATTAGAGTGAGGCTCTAAGCAATGAAAGATTCAATACTTACATACACACCTACTTATGCATGTATAAATTGATCTATAAGTGCATAAAATAAGCATGCAAACCTTGGATATCTTGGAAAACAAAGAAGTCATCAAACACATCCAACATATGCATTTATTTTCTAACTGTTTACTTCTTGTACAAATTTAGGATAAGTCTGGTTACTATTATGATTCGGATCAAATACATCATGTGGGGTAAATGTGGCTCCCACGAGGGTAGAGCCCAACATGCTTTGAAAGAAAAAATAAATTGAGAAACTTGATCAAAGATTTATCTATTATCAATGCATTAAATCAATATGGAATCACACCAATTGATCAACTTTCATTATCGGATTCAAAATATGCAACATATTGTGTAGATATTTCCTTCAATCTTCTTAAGAATATCCATGATCTATTTATAAAGGAAGTGACTTCATAGATGGATCAAGTTCAATTATGCATCTTTTGACCAATGAGGAATCATTTCAAGATGTTGTCAAGCCCCTCTAACCGTAACCTTATTGGGCAGTCACACATCACATAGGAAGGTGAGCTTTTAGGTCAACCACATATGCGACATGTGGCTGCCAAACAAAGTTAAAATGAGGAGACTGTGTGTATTTATTACACACAACAGAAAAAGAGCAATGGTTGAATCAAGGTCATGATACAAGTGTCAGGACAACACCTTTGCAAAAGCTATAGGAGGCAAATGGAATTGATATTGTTTATTCATAGGTGTACTTGTGAAAATGAATGCAATAAGTGAAGGTCATTGTCATTAATAAGGACAATAAACAATGCATGCTACAATGGTCGCATGAAGGACAACAATAATAAATGTATGCTACATGACAATAGGGGTAGTTACTATATTCAAAAAATGGCGCAAATGAGCCATGTTTCACATTGGTGGAAAATGAGGAACTATGATACGAGACATTCAATGAAGAGTACAACCAACTAACAACAAACATCAGATGCATATACATCAAATAAATTACAGGTTGAAAAGTATGAGGAAGTATTCAAAATAGAGCATAATTGTTTTCATGGTAAAGAAACATGGCCATCTATTTTGCTTCCCTCATAAGTGAGGTGAATGAAAGTTATATCTCGTCTTTTAGATTGGGAACATGATAAGCTTGAAAGCATTCCAAGCATGTCAAACAGGACATCAACAAATATTTTTTTTGAAGTTGCACAAGGCTCTATTCAAGGCCTTCTTAATCAAACATTAGACAAACTAGTTGCTAGATAACATTCAATGCATGATGGTTTAATAAAAGGCAAAGACATACAAGAAACATTCAATGCATGATGGTTTACTAAAAGGAAAAGACATACATGAAACATCAACTCATTTCAGTATGACCAAGTGTTGGTTAGTTTTAATTAAATTTTATTTTGTCTCATGTTCCAGCTTCTGAATGAACAAATATGTCTACATTTCATGGAAATATATCATATTACCCACCATTCCATGAAAATCATGCATATATGACCTCTTACCAGCCATATCACACCAAATAGCTTTCTGGTTTTGTTTCAAATAACCCTGTGGCAGCAAGTTACCAACATTCTTGTGATGTTTCCCACCCTCCCACTCCTGCTCAATCTCAATATCAACCAATATATGCCTAGCACCAGCCTCAAGAAGGATATTTTGTTCCAAAACAACAGTCCTGTTCTCATTTGCAGCCCCAAAATGCTAATGATATGGGGATTAGCAATATTGATAGTATATTGCTTGATTTTCATAGGTAGATAGATGAGATCAGTGAGGAATAAGGATATCAAATGTGTCAATAGGAGGTTGACTAGCCTACCAGGCACACATTCAAGAGCAGGAGATGGGGATTGAAAGGACACAACATAAGTAATGTCTAGCAAAGCAAATGGCTATAGAGGAATGCCAACTAAGGTATGAGACTCAGGAAACCCTTCCCTTTCCTAGTTTCAGCTCAATTCCTCTTGCAATGTTGAATCAACCTGTTAATAATGAGGTTTCCAAGCACAAGTTCCATAGTTTTAAACAAGAGATATCTTTTGAGCCCATTAGTGAGACTACCAATGAGCCTTCTACCCATAGGTTTCCAAGTTGGAAAGATTCATCTGCCCTACCCTGTGAGGTTCCTCCATCCATCATGCAATTTGAACCATGCTCTAACATCCAAAAAGCAATAGAAGAGTAGACCCTTGGCCCGCACAACTCACTCATCGTAGAGGAGACTAGAAGTGTGGACTTGTTGCATTTAGCCATGGAGGAATATAGGCTATAGTTGCAAAAGACTGAACAAGAGAATATTTCTGAGGATGTGTTTTGCAATGTCTTAGCTAATGATCCTCCTACTATTGTCAAGGATAATGAAAATGTTCCAATAGGATAGAAGGTTGAGGAAGCAAAAAAGGCTATTGTAGGGGGCCAACCTTAAGTTTGGATTGATGAATTTCCTGCTTTTGTCGACAAGGATGAAGATTAAAAGCAACAAGAAGACATCAAGCAGTATGGTGAGTTGCAAGTTCAAGAATCAAGACAACAACATGAAGAGGCTAAAAAGGGTGATGAAGATCATGATTTCAAGCTTCATTTGATGACCTTCCATGCTTCATTGAGCATGATGAGGAAAACTATAAATCTGGTCATAAGTCAACAACATGAGGTTGAGGAGGAGCAGTGTATAGCCAAATTTGATATTTTTAAGTATGTTATGCATGAGAAAGCTAATGTTGAGCTTTATGAAGAAGTGTACACTGATATAATTGAATAGTTTTGTTCAAAATTGGAAATAAGGAATTAGATCTGCTAGAGGAGTTTGACACTCATGCTGAAATTCAACAATAGGTTCACAAGTTTGAACAAAAAACTTCTCATGAACCTGCTGCACAATGTCTTATATGGTCTGATGAGCTTCCTTTCTACTATACAATAGAGCTTGAAGCTGATTTATTAGCTGAGAGTTTGTTTCAGGATCTAAATACTTCACTGTTGGAATGCTTTCCTTCATTGAAGAAGAAAAGCATGTTTTGGAGTACATCTCTTCGAGTGATAATGTGGTTTCTAAGGTTAAACCAGCTCATTTTAAGAGCTTTCCAAAAAATGATAGCTTGTTTAAGTTATTATCTACCTTGGTGGAAGGTGATTGTTCATTAACCATGGAGGAAGAGTCAACATGGCAGATCATTATGCAAGGTTAAGCCATGAAGCAGGACAACCATGAAAGACAAGAAGAAAAAGAGGCAACCAACAATAGAAGTTCAAGATTTTCCCTTTCAAGAGGCTACCCCATTAGATATTTAGCCAGTTTGGAGGCCACTGAAGTACCAAAGATCATGCTTGCACCCAATTATGAGGATGTAATTGATGAAGAGGCTAATATTGGAGTTGCAGCTGAAGGTGATCCAATTTAGCTAACCTATCCAGTTCAGGACAACAATATGCATGATCATTTTCAAGGTGCAAGTAAGTTCATTTTATTTTTTTATGAAACACTATGATAGTCTATTGAATATCTGCATGTGTTTAATGTTCTTTCAACAATGCATAATCATGTAATGCATTAGTTGCTGATTAAAAAGGGGTGTTATTTCGCAAAACCTGTCAATGGTTTTGTTTGACCAGCTTCTTTTCTGGTTAGAGTAGGTTAGTGTAGTTTCATTTTAGATAGATTTCCAGTTTTCCCTAAGTGCCTTTTAGCATAGTCAGATAGTTTTCATTCTGTAGTGTTGGGTTTCTTCAATAAATTTCAAAAGTGCTCTTGCTGATTTAATGAGTTACAACAATTTGCAATGTTGTTTTCAAGTGGTGTTTATTTTCTAATTGACTTTGTGCCAATAGATAATCTTAGCTAGCTGGTCTCATGTTTAGTAGGAAAACATATAGTAGATGACGCCAAAAATGTTACTTGATTTTTAGTTTTCAGCTAAAATCAGGTAACTTAGTGTTTGTTCTTTTCATGTTGTTTAAACATTTAAAAGATAAACCATGAAATTGCTAGTTTCAATATGCATGAAAGAGTGATTTCCAAATGAATAGATTACATTTTTGTCATTTCAATGTTGCAATTAAAACAAATGAGAAAGATAATCATAGATATACAAATGTAGTCTTTTATTGATAATCCTAAAGTGTACATGTCCCTCACAAGCCAAGGGACTAACTCTCTTATTCAATGAAAATATGAAGCAATTCATACATGAATAAGTAAAGTAAACAAACAATGTGCATATAAGAATGGAACCAGTCATTGCCCGAGAATGATTGGTTATAGGTTGCCAGACTGCTCTATTGTTGTTGCCTCAAGCTGCTTGTGTCCTCCCCAGCTTTGTAGTACTCCTAGCCCCTGCATCTAAAAAAGAAATGATATTAGAGTGAGGCTCTAAGCAATGAAATATTCAATCCTTACATACACACCTACCTATGCATGCATAAAATGATCCATAAGTGCATAAAATAAGATGTAAACCTTGGATGTCTTGGAAAACAAAGAAGTTATCAAACACATCCAACATATGCATTTATTTTCTAATTGTTTGCTTCATGTACAGATTTAGGACAAGTCTGGTTACTGTTCTGATTCAGATCAAATACAACATAAGGGGTAAATGTGGCTCCCACGAGGGTAAAGCCCAACATGCTTTGAAATAAAAAGGAAATTGAGCAACTTGATCAAATATTTATCTATTATCAATGCATTAAATCAATATGGAATCACACCCATTGATCAACTTTCATTATCAGATTCAAAAGATACAACATATTGTGAAAATATGTCCTTCAATCTTCTTAAGAAGATCCATGATCGGTTTATAGAGGAAGTGACTTCATAGATGCATCAAATCCAATTATGCATCTTTTGAACAATGAGGAAGCATTTCAAGATGTTGCCAAGCCCCTCTCACCATAACCCTATTGGGAAGTTACACATCACATGGTAAGGTGAGCTTCTAGATCACCCACATATGTGACATGTGGTTGTCCAACAAAGTTAAAATGAGGAGATTGTGTGTATTTATTACACACAACAGAAAAAGAGCAATAGTTGAATCAAGGTCATGATACAAGTACCAAGACAACACCTTTGCAAAAGCTACAAGAGGCAAATGGAATTGATATTATTCATTCATAGGTGTACTTGTGAAAATGAATGCAATAAGTGAAGCTGATTGTAATTAATAAGGATAGTAAACAATGCATGCTACAATGGTCACATGAAGGACAACAATAATAAATGTATGCTACATGACAATAGGGGTAGTTACTATATTAAAAAAATGGAGCAAATGAGCCATGTTTCACCTTGGTGGAAAATGAGGAACTATGATATGAGCCATTCAATGAAGAGTACAACCAACTAACAAAAAAATCATATGCATATACATCAAAGAAATTATAGGTTGAAAAGTATGGGGAAGTATTCAAAACAAAGCATAGTTGTTTTCATGGTAAAGAAACATGGAAATCTATTTTGCTACCCTCATAAGTGATATGAATGAAAGTTATATGTTGTCTTTTAGATTGGGAACATGATAAGCTTGAAAGCATTCCAAGCATGTCAAACAGGATAGTAACGAAAACAAAATCTGAAGCTACACAAGGCTATATTCAAGGCCTTCTCAATCAAACATTAGAAAAACAAGTTGCCAGATAAAATTCAATGCATGATGGTTTAACAAAAGACAAAGACAGCCAAGAAAAATCAACTCTAGTTGACACAAATATATTCCTATTATGAACATGCCATTACAAGAAGTCATGAAAAAAATGGAACCCTCATATGATGTGATCAAGATACAATTTCTATGCCATAACACAAGGAATAGGGGTCTAGTATTCTCTATACTCTCATGTAAATGTTTGAGAAAGTTTCCAAATGGTTTCCTTTGGAAATGATGCCTCTAAGCATATTACAAAGAAAGGAAGAGCATTGATATTAAAGATGGCAATGGTCTTGATTGAATTAGAGGAGTTCATGAAATTCAATTGCTGAAACCATCATGAATCATGGTGCTTTAGTGAACAGAGCATAGTCATGAATAAGAACAATGCCATTGAAGATTACAGATTTATCTTCTTGATGATCTATGAACTTGAAAAAACAAATCAATAGTGAATGCTAAGCTATAACTAAGCGATGTAATGCAAGGTATAGTCATTACATAAATGGAAATAGCTCTTACAACCTTGTTCTATGTTGTATTATGAATATTTTGAATCAAATAGCAGCATTATGACTACATAAAGTTCAAAAATAAACATGATTATCAAAGGATATGAAAATGTAGTCCATTCACAACAAGGCCAGAGCACAAGTAAAGGATAGTCGGTATGACCAAACCTTGGCATGTTTGCATGATAAAGAGCTATCAAAGGAGAAAGGATCCCAACTGAAGGAGTGCATTTCATTATTGGTCTCTTGAATTCTAATGCAAGTCTACATTCATGATTCATTTCATAGTGAACAACATCAAAAAATGAAAAGCATAGTTTAAAGTTCAACATTGTAAATATCTACCACAATGAGGACAATAAGCTATAGATTTATTTTCATTCTTCCTATGCACTTGAAGGATAGTCAAAGCATGAATGACTTATGAGGTAATCCTTTATATGTATCATGGTGCCAAAGTTGCATATAGTAATGATTTGTCAAGTGTTGAAGCTAATGTAGAGGTTACCATGAGTGTTGTGAGCATGAAAAGGGAGCATCATTAAAGGAGGAGTATGGTATTCTCAAAAGAGTGAAATGTAGAGTCCATTCACAGTGGTAAACCCACTTTGGGGTTGTGTCTTTTAAAGAAATTCTACAGAAATGAAATGCATTGCAAAAAACCAATTTAGATGCTCATTGGGAAAAGCTTATTTTGCTACAATTTGAAGTTTTATAAACTTGTTTGTTGATAAGGACAATTTGAAGTAATGATGATAATAAACTAATGAGAGCATTTGCATTGGATCAAAGTAGATCTAGCAGGAGTTAGAATTCAATCCATGGTCACTCTTTACATGAACATCAACATCTAAAGTTATTCATGGTGCAATGATATGGAACTCATATGAATAATGATCTGATAAATAAGAAAGTGGCAATATTGTGAACATCCTATAGGAATCAAAAAATGAAAATCCATTCATGTATTATGATAGGCCATGGTGAGGATTGGCCCTTTTTTTGAAAAATATGGAAAAACCACCTGGGGTTTTTTTTAAATGGAGCCACATTGTTATATTCTACAGGAAAGTGGAAAAACTTGCAAAATCATCTATATTTTTGTAACAAATCTAAGTTTTTTAGAAAAATCAAGAAACCCACTTGGGTTCTTTACAACAGTTGCAGATTCAACAAAAATACATGCTACAGGAAACTGAAGTAGGGGTTTTTTGCAAGAATGCAAAATGAAGCAGAAAATCATGAATGGAGAAAACCCATTTTGCATAATGGAGGCTGAGCCCACAAAAATTTCTTTCTTTTTCTACATTCCAAGAAACCCATCTGGGTTGGTAATATTTGTGAAATATAAGGAAAAATCAAAAGACAACATGATGGTTTTCAGAAATGAACATAAAATACACATTTTTCCTATTCATAGCTGTGGCCAGTGAGCCATTATTCTCATGAAAATAAAAAAATGTGTTGCGTTTACTTCATGCAATCCAAAAAACTAGAAGGAAATGGACATTCTTTGCTTTATTCATCAAGCTAGAAGCCCGAAAATGAGCTATTCTTACTCCTTTTAGTCAGAAATCAAAATGGAATAAGTTGGGTGGGACTTACCTGGAGCTTTTTTGCTCATCGTTTGCAATATTCAAAACCTTGCTTCCCACAGAGAGCTTCAATCAAACTTGATCATGGTGGTTGATGGAGGAGAGCAATAACAAAAGAAAGAAATGACACACAAGTGGTTAAGAATGCTACAGGTTCACGATTGTTTGCTCACAATGGCTTCCAAAATATGTGAAAAACCACAACTTTTTTCCAAGAAAACCAATTTATCCACTATTATGAGCTTCCTTTCATCAAAAAAAAGTTAAAAATTTGACAAAATTGGCCAAAGATAACACCATTTTTTTGTGGTTTTTCAAACCCTATGGCGACAGAGTGTTCTAGATTTTCCTTGACCAGAAAAATGATGTTGTTTGCCCCATGTCAGTATGTTTTGATTATTAGGGTTTGACCCCTATTTGAACATCGATGGGATTTTTTATCCCTTAATTAAAATAAAACATATGGTAAATACAATGGGGGCCGAAATATGTGTGTTTTCACTTAGGGTTTTTTCCCATATTTGTTCAAGCTTTGCTAAGTCATCAATTTTAAAATGGAGTGTGCCATGCAACATGATATTCCCCTTTTATTTTTTACCTCAACATTACATGACTTGGAATATGATTTCCAAGGGGTTTGGAGGTCAACCTTTTGACCAGGTATGTTGAAGACTATAATGCGTTTGAAAACATGTGTTTTGTCATGTGTGATCAAGAATGCAGAATGAGGTAGGTTGATGGTCAAGTGCCTTTGAAACTTTTGGGGGTTTTTAATGTATGATATTATATGTTGCAATTTTTTCAAAATTTGAAAATATCATATAAGTGATTTGAAAATGGTGCAGGAGCACCTTGGTCATCAATTGTTTTTTCAAATTTGTAAAAAGATGAATGTTCAAAATTGCTTTGTAAAGGTCATGAGTTCATGATTCAATGAAAAATATAGTGGAAAAATGTTGTAAAATTTCTTATTTGAATGTATTTAAAGTCATGGGTAAGTCCTAGGGGTTAAAAAGTGGAAAAAAAATGTAAAACTTGCAATAATGCAATGTTGTCAAGTTACTAAATTGATCAAAATAGGGAGATTAGTGATGTTAAGAGTTAAAAGGTGGTTTCAACTGATGGGCAGTTGGAATATAGTTGTTGAGAGGGAAAAACATATTTAAAAACACATAGTATGGCATGGGGAAAGGAGAGGATTGTATTCTTGTAATAGAAACTTGATAGATAAAAGGCACTGTCAGCAAATTTTTTTTTTTTTTTTTCCTTTTACCAGTCTCCGTAAAGATTGTACTGTGGTATAGGGGTCACAAACTTGTTGTTTCATTATCAAGAAATGAATTATTTATCCTCTTGAAGAGATTTAAAGTAGTTTCTTCCTATTAGTGGAATTTTTAAAACATTTGTTTGATAAACCCTCAAAATAGGGTTTGAGAGACTTTTAGGGCATAAAACCTCCATCCCATCGATGTAGGCATGAAGGGTCAATGGGATGGATTTTAGTTAGTTTCTTTTCATTGTGTGTTAACGTTTCTTGTGGTGACAGGGTAGTAGGAGATGAATATGCAATAATATGATGCTATTTCAAGTTAAAATTTGAAGTTTTTCCTCTTCAAAATGGAGGTTCCAAGCATGAGTTTGAAGAAATAATGAATGCATGTCCAAGGGAATAATTCTAAAAGAATAATCAAGCATATTTAATCATGTTCTAAGTGGTGGTTGGTGATTTGGAGGTCTGCAAGTGTTTCATTTATGAAACCCTCCTTATTTCTTAGTGTTTTCACCCTATAATTAAGGGTTTGATGAAACGGTACGTTTTTAAGCTTTTCTAACCTTATGAACTAGAGAATCTTGAGTTTGGAGGTGTATATAAGGAATTTTTGATGTTCTTTGATGGATTGGTTGGGTTTAGAGACCACTTGCTTTGTTAAAATGGGCTAATTTAGTAGCCTTTTCCAGCGTTTTGTCTGAGAATTTGATCATTTCCTTAAGGAAGACTATTATAAGCTTTTGTATGTTATTATGTATGGTAATGGGTTTCTAATTGTGTATGAAGTTTGCAATAATTCTTTGTTCTTGGAGTAAAATCACCCGATTAAGGGCTTATTGACCTACTAAGAGTATGTTGGTTTTATTACTCAAAATGGTGAATCTATTGGAACAGTGAAAGGAAACGTTGCTAACATTTGGAAATGGTTTTGTTGATGTTGTTACATATGACTCCATGTTTGGATAGAGTCTAGGAGGAATATTTGATGTTTTTGGAGTTATGAGTAGGGTATTCCCTATATGCTTCAATGATGTTTGTGAGCAGTTATGCTGGGACAGTCATGTGGTTGATGGAAACTAAAGCAGTCAGTGCTTAGTTCTTGAAGAATGAAGGTATAGAATAAATGGTTTTTGATCAGTCCTCTTGTGTTAAGTTACTAATTGTTTCCTTATGAAAGGCTGAGAGAATGTATAGATGTTGATATGGTGGTTGAGAATGATGTGGATCTGATTGATTGAGTCAAAGTTTTCTAATATGGGTTTTGCTTTGAATGAGTCAATTGGAATACTGATAATGACATATGGTTTGTTGAAATTGGAGTGCTAACTTGTTGCCTTGAAGTCTTGTAGAATTGAAGAATCAAAAGAAGTTGTATGAGTTTTGAGGAAAAAGAAAGTGAATTAAGAATTTGATCTTCTCTTGATTCTATTTGGGATTGAAACCCCTTGAATAAATGATGTTGTTGGTGTTGTTGTTGGATGCTCTACATCATAGTGGTATCAGAGCCTGAAGATGCTCCGGGAGATTGGTTTAAGGCTATGTTGTTGTTGATAATAGGAAGAGATTGTTGATTGGTTGTAGGTGTTTATCCATCTAAGCTGTATTGAGAAAGTCCAAGAGACTAGGGAAGAGTAAGTGGAACACCTAGGTGAGGCAAGTTGAGTTGTGTTGTAGTTAGAACCTGATGGATTCCTGTCTAAAAGCACTAAAAATTTGCAGCCCTAATAAAGATACTCGACTGATGGGAGTCAATAAGATGAAAGATGATTGTTGAGGAGAAGTAGTTTGTAAGGACAACCCTATGTCCTTGGAGGAAAGTTGAAAGTGTGCAAGGACAATCATGTGTCCTTTTGGAAAAGGAAAGATGATTGAAGGCCGAGAAAGGTAGAAGGTAAAGAGAAGATAGAGATGATGAAGAAAGTAGAGGACAAGAAAACCAATTTACCTGCTATTACAGGCTTCCTTTCATAAGAAAAAGTTAAAAATTTGACAAAATCAGCCAAAGATAGCACCATTTTTTTGTGGTTTTCCAAACCCCATGGCAGCAGAGTGTTCCAGATTTTCCTTGACTGACAAAATGATGCCTTTTTCCTCATGTCAGTATGTTTTGATTATTAGGGTTTGACCATTGTTTGAATATCGATGGGATTTTTTATCCCTTCTTTAAAATCAAACATATGGTAAATGCAATGGGGGTCAAAATATGTGTGTTATCACTTAGGAATTTTATGCCTTAGGGGTTTTTCCCATATTTTTGCAAACTTTGCTAAGTCCTCAATTTGCAAATGGAGTGTGCCATGCAACATGATATGCCCCTTTTATTTCTTACCTCAACATCACATGACTTGGAATATGCTTTCCAGGGGGTTTGGAGGTCGACCTTTTGATGGTAGGTATGTTGAAGACTATAATGCCTTTGAAAACATGTGTTTTTTCATGTGTGATCAAGAATACAAAATGAGGTAGGTTGATGGTCAAGTGCCTTTGAAACTTTTGGGGGCTTTTAAGGTATGATATTATATGTTGCAATTGTTTTCAATTTTTGAAAATATCATATAAATGATTTGAAAATCACTTTCAATGTGATTTTAAATGCAAATGGAATACATATTAATGGTGGGGTCTTTTGTCTTGTGCTTAATTGTAAAGTGACTTATTAAGTGATGTTTTATGAATCACTTAACAAGGCCATTATCTTTAATGTTTTAAAAGCCATGTGTTTTCAAAAAACACACATATTGCATGATGGAGAATGTAGTCAAGTCTTGTATGAGGACCAATGATGACTTGCAGAAATGTGAGATGTGTGGGATGCTGTTTTGACTGATTTTGGTGAAGAGGAGGCCAGTTGGAGGTTTTTTTTATCACATTTTTGAGGTGACTATTGACTTGGCCTATTTTTTCATCATGTGGAAATTTTAGAAAGTTCTAGAAGGTTCTTTTGGGGCCTTTTCTATTTTATTGGATCAAAATCTTCTAGAAACACTGGTGTGAGAGGTTTTGGTGGGTTTTGGCTTAAGCATGTTCATTTTGAAAATTTGAGGGAGTTCTTTCTTTTCTAGTAGGAGGATAGCTTTACTTTCTTGGAGTTATTTTCATGGAGCTATATTGTAACTCAAACAGACCTATTATACAGTAAGCACTTTGAATTAATAAATTGGAGCATTTTTTTTATCTTCTCTCTTCATGTATTATGGTATGCCATTAATGGTTGATCAGTCTATTTTGTGAAAAGTCATCTTTCCTTGCAAACTCGTCCCATATTTCCTTCATCCATTTGGCAGAAAATGTATGTTTGCAGGTTATAAGCTATGTTGTTTAGTGGTGTTATTGACTGTGAAAATCTATTTTCCTTTTGAAAACACTATTATAGACCTCCTTATAAATTATTGATGTGAACTGCATTGGAAAGTGAGTTGTGTGAGTTAAAATTTGAAATATTAATTTGAATGTGTAAGGCTATTAATAGGTTTAGGTTGTTTTGGTGCATCACCTTAGGTTTTCCATAATTAGGTTTATTTTCATGTAGTCCTTACCCTTTACCTTCAAAGATTAATAGTTAGGTGACATCAAATGGGGAAGCTGACCCATAATCTAGAGGTCTGCTTTCGAACAGGTTACCCACAACTTGAAAGCAGTCCCATGTTAGTCCAAATCTGTTGTGTTCATTTAATGCATAACAAACATGGTGCAGATTTGGGAACCTAATAGCTCTATCCAAGATTGAGCGAACAAAAGTTATCTCTCTAGGAACTGCTTATGAAGTTTGGAAGAATTGGAAGATCTTTATGAAGGAAATGATAGAGTGAAATTGACAAAGAAGCTGATGGAAAAATGTAGATATGAGAATATGAAAATGAAAGAAGGAGAAGATATTGCAAGCTATTTTCAAATAATTGATCTAGTAGTAAATAAAGTTAGAAATCAAGGGGGTACTCTAACTGATGAAGATATAATTGAGAAGATTCTAATGACCCTACCAAAGTGTTACCGTGACAAGGTTTCAGTTATTGAGGAAACATATGATCCTAAGAAATATACTAAAGAAGAGCTATTTGGAACCTTGACTACATTTGAGATGAGAAAGTTTAGAAAGAAAGAGGAAAAGATAGAAATAACATTTAAAGCAAAAAAGATTGAAGATGATCCAGATAGTGATGGTTCAGATGAGTTGGAAGCGAACTTTACAAGGAAGTTGAAGAAAGGTACCGGTAAGTATAAATTTATGTTTCCCTTTAAATGTTTCAGTTGTTGTAATATTGGTCATTATGCTTCAAGATGTCTGAATAGAGCTATACATAAGAAGAAGAAATATCATAAAGATAGAAAGGATAAGAAATACAAAAATTTGTACTATGTTAGAGAAGAAACTGGAATCTTTGATGATGAATCTGATTATGAGGGTGACGATAGTGAATGCTTGTTCTTAGCTTTGGAGAGTAAATATGTGTTTGTTAACTCTAGAAAATGTGCAAGAAAAAGTGATTCAGAGAATAAGAAGGATGAGATGGAAGGTACTTTGGTCACCACCTTTCATACTAGACAGGATGAAGACTATTGGGTGATTGATAGTGGATGTTCTAATCACATGACTGGAAATAAAAGTAAGTTCACTAAACTTGAAAAGTATGATGGTGGTTTGGTTATGTTTGGTGATGATTCCGGAGAAAAAATTGTTGGGAAAGGTACAATTAGTTTTGATGGAATTCGCAACACTAATGATGTATATTATGTAAAGGGCCTAAGGCATAACCTTTTGAGTGTTGGATAGATGTGTAGAAAAGGTTTCAAACTTGTGTTTCAAAATAATACCTATGAAATCAAAAAAGGATTCGAAGCTATGGTTGTCGTAGGAAGGAGAACTCATGGAAACATCTATCAGCTTAAGGGTGTTGATGGGCAGTTAGGAAATGTAAACTTTGATAATCTAGTTAGGACTAGTTCAAGAGATGTTATCTGAGGTCTGCCTAAAATCATAAATCCTACTAATATTGTTTGCATAAGTTGTCAGTTAGGGAAACAAACAAGATGTAGTTTCAAAGGAAAATAGAAAACTACTACCAAAATGCTGGAATTAATTCAAACAAACCTTTGTGGTCCTAACAAAATAAGAAGCCTAAATGGTGATAGGTATTTCATGCTCCTTATTGTTGATTATTCTTGAATGACATGGGTTTCATTTATTAGAGAAAAGACTCAGGCTTTAGATAGGTTTAAAGTGTTTAAAGCAAGAGTAGAAAATGAAGTGAACCTAAGAATCAAATGTTTGAGATCTGATAGAGGTGGAGAATTCACTTCTAGTGAGTTTAATGCATTTTGTGAAGAACATGGCATAAAGAGACACTTTTATGCTCTGAGAACCCCTCAGTGGAATGGAGTGGTTGAGAGAAAGAACTAGAATATACAGGAAGCTACAAGAACCATGATGAAAGAAGAAAATGTACCTGATGTTTACTAGAGAGAGGCAATACACACTACTGTTTATGTTCTTAATAAAGTTCAAATTAGAGGAAAAAACATAAAGACTCCTTATGATTTATGGAATGGTAAGGCTCCTACTATGAAATACTTAAATTTTTTTGGAAGAAGATGTTACATTAAAAAAGATTATGAGAATCTTGGGAAGTTTGATGCTAGATGTGATGAAAGGATTTTCCTTGGATATTCAACTACCAACAAAGCATATAGATGCTTTAATAAAAGATTGAGGAAGATTGTTGAGAGTGCTAGTGTGAAGGTTGATGAGGATATGCACAAACCTATTGAGATAAGTGAAGTTGAACCTGATGATCCTATTGGTGCACCAGTACCATAAGAGAGTAAGGAAGAGGAAGAAGAACATACTGAAGAAGAAGAAGAAAATGAACTGGTACTTGTTCCTAAGACTCCTAAGTATGTCTAGAAGAATCATCTGAAGGAAAAAATAATTGGAGATAAGAGTGAAGGTGTGAAGACAAGAAGTAAAGTAGCAGTTGAGGTAAATCTGTGTTTACTTTCTAAAATAGAACCTAAGTCTATACATGAAGCATGTGAAGATGAAAGTTGGGTTAGAGCTATGAAAGAATAGCTGCGGAAAATAGAGAAGAATCAGACATGGGAACTAGTTCCTAAACCTATGAATAAGAATGTAATTGGTTGAAATTGGTTGTTCAAGAATAAGTTGAATGAAAATGGTGAAGTTATAAGAAACAAAGCAAGACTTGTATCCAAGATATATTCACAATTTGAAGGCATAGAATTTAAAGAGACATTTTCCCCGGTGGCAAGAATGGAAGCTATTGGGATGTTTTTGGCATTTTCTGCCCACAGGGACTTCAAAGTATATCCTATGGATGTCAAGAATGCATTTCTGAATGGCGAACTAGAAGAAGAAGTGTACATGGAATAGCTTGAAGGATTTCATTTATCACACAAACCAAACATGGTTTGTAAATTGAAGAAGGAATTGTATGGACTAAAACAAGCTCCCAAAGCATGGTACACAAGATTGGATAGATACATGTCACAACAAGGATTCAACAAAGGCTCTGTTGATAGCAATATTTACTTCAAAGTGAAAAATAATAAAATGTTGATAGTGGTAGTATATGTTGATGATATCATATTTAGAGGAAATTAAGGTATGTGTAAGAGATTTGAAGAGGAAATGAATTTTTTTTTTGAAATGTCCATGTTTGGTGAGTTGAATTTCTTTCTTTGTCTATAAGTAAATAAAATTGATAAGGGGATATTCATTTCACAACCAAAATATGTGAAAGAGATGTTGAAGAAGTCTGGAATAGATGACTCCAAACCAGTTAGTACTCCTATGGTGACCAGTATAAGTTGGGGAAAGATGATGAATCTGCTAAAGCTGATAAGAGAAAATATAGATCTATGATTAGTGGACTATTGTATCTTACTGCTACTAGAATAGATATCATGCATGCAGTATGTCTAGTAGCCATATTTCAAGGAAATTCTAAAGAAGCACATGTTATAGCTATAAATAGGATATTCAGATATCTCAAAGGTACACTGGATTATGGCTTATGGTATCCTAAGGATATTGGTTTCACTTTAAGTACTTACACTGATGCAAATTGGGCTAGTTGTGTGGATGACCAGAAGAGTACCATTGGAGGTGCTTTCTTTTTTAGTGGAATAATGGTTACATGGTTAAGTAAGAAACATGACTTAGTTTCTTTATCCACTGTAGAAGTAGAGTATATTGTTGCAAAATCTTGTTGCACATAGGTTTTGTGGATGAAACAAACACTGAAGGATATTGGAGTGATATGTGATGAGCCTATTCCTATATTCTGTGACAATACAAGTGCTATAAAAATTTCAAAGAATCTGGTAATGCATTCAAGAATAAAACATATATCTATCAGATGTCATTTCCTGAGAGAGAAGGTGTTGGAGAATAAAGTCAGGATGGAGTATGTGTCTACAAAGGAACAGATTGTAGATATATTTACTAAGACTCTTCTGAAGTATACTTTTGAGTATCTTAGGGAGAGGTTGGGGGTCATTTCCCTCTGAACTAGGTGCACGTGGAGGTGCATCAGTCTAGTAGATCCACAAATTCTTCATTTATCTAGACTAATGAATGGGTCTACTCTGTAGGGGGAGTATAAAGTTTTCATTGTTGTAGTATGAGTTGTATGGGTGTACTCCTAAGGAGGAGTGATTAGATATTTTTATCTTTTCCATTGCTGTCAAAGGGGGAGAGAGAGTCATCTAAAAAATAGTAGAAGAGGAAGAGAAGGAGAAAGTTGTGTTTGATGGTTTTTCACATAATGTGTTGCCATCAATGACAAAGGGGGAGATTGTTGCAAGTATGAGAAAATTTGGTGGTGTTGTCATTAATGTTGTCATTGATGTCAAAAAAGTTTAGAATGTTACAGATGTGTTGAAATGATGAGTTATCGAGTGCTTTTGAGAAAATTAATAAAGTGTGAAGTCAAAGTTATGTATGTGTTTAGAATGTGCTCCGATATGTGCTCCACATTTCTTTTGTATTGATCCTATGCTTTTGTGGATCTAAAGGGTTGTTGTTGAAGATTTTTTGGTGTCATCTCCAAATTTGTAGCTTCTAGTTTGATGGAGTGTGAAAGTTGTGTTCACCGGTGTGTGAACTAGTTTGACAAAGTTGCTTGTCTATGGGCTAGGAGAAATGTATTTTCTCTACAGTCCTCCACTATTTTTTTTAGGTCTTGAAGATTTGGAATATTCCTTGTAATAATGTTCTCTGGGTTATGGCAATATGTGCATTGTTTGTTGTTCTAGAAGATGAGTTTCATATTTATTGTATGTGTTTTATGGACTGGTGGAAGATGTTTTGTGTTCAAAAGTAGTTACACTTGTTGTGGATGTATCTGAAGGTATTTTAGATTTTTTCTCATGCATGATGAAGTGTGTTACGACATTCACATGTTATCTTCTTGTTGGGCAGCATGTCCTTCAATTGTCATTTGTGTTTTCATTAGGTTTGGCCGACCTGGTGTTGACACTTCATATGAAGAATTAAAAATTCAATTAAGGAAGTGTGTGGTTGATCCAAGACATTGTTTTTGGTCTAGGTTAAGTGGTTAATTTGTCCACTCTCATTCTTTTCCACCGCATGAATGTTGAGTTGCTGACCTAATTTGAATTTATGAAATGAAGCATATGTGGCCGACCTTGGAGAATGTTTCTAAGGTTGAAGATGGTATAAATGCAAGTTGAGTTGTGAAATATTAAATAATAAAAAGTACCAATGTAAGCCACAAGTGAAGAGAAGAGTTGTGTGAAAGTGAGTTGAGGTAGCAATACTTTATTGTGTTAGATTCCTGAAAGTAGTGAGCGAAAGATTTCTACAATCTTCTAATCCAGGTTGTGGATGTGTGTAATTTTTTGTGGTGGATCTTTCCGTTATCTTTTGTATTTTTAGGTAGTGATCCTCCCTATTGGACAATGAGCTCTTTCTATAGGCACCGAGCCTTTGTATTCAAGTAGTGAGACCTTGGAAATGAGCCTCTTGTATTCGGTTTTGCTATCACTTTATATTGTGATTTAATCCTCACCGTGGTTTTTCCCTTATTGGGTTTTCCACATAAAATCTGGTTTTCATTGTGTTGATATTTCTTTTTGTTATTTGCATTTCATGTTCATACTTAATAATAGAATAGTGTGGTTGTAAAGTTGATAAGTGTTTGAAGTTTTGTATTTGAATTTGGTGGCAATTGATTCACCCCCCCTCTCAGTTGTCCTACACATTTTAACAAACATTTATGTAGTACCTAGAGAAAAGTTTAAAGGAATAGTATATAACTCTCCTTAATAATTATATTGACACATGGGAGGGATTCACATGTTCAACACAAATAAGAAGGGGATAAATGAAACAATAGTTAGTTTTAATAGTAGGTTTATCATTATAACGAGAAAATTTCTCCCAAAACTTAGATAATTATTCCATGTACCTCATGTTTGTGTATTTGATGTGAATATTGGGTATTACCTTTGAGAAAAAAATCCCACAAATTCTCAGAGAAGTGTATGTTGAAGCTATAAATATGAAGAGTAAAATGAATAATTTAGGAAAACTTATAAAGATATATGATTTTAGGCTAGATCAACTTGATAAAATATCCCTTACTAAACATTTAAGTTTCAATGATAAATTAGACTAGCTAATGTTGTTGTGAATTATTTTTCTTACAAAGTTGCAAGAAACAAGAGAGGGTTACCACCTCCTATGGTGAAAACTAATTACAATTAAGTGTTTCTCTTACACAATATACCTTATAATTATGATTGTTCTAAAATACCACAACAACATGGTAGACAAAAGGGCTTCAATAAATAGGGTAATGAAACTCCCAATCCTCCTACAAGAGATAATGTGCATTACCAAAACTCTTTATGGTGTGAGATTTACTACCTTCCTCATGATCTTGTAGGTTGTATGGCTACCCAAATTGATAATAAATATGAAGGAATTCCCTATGAAGATGAAAATTTATAATAATATGATGAATATATTTGATTATTTAGATACATTTTTGTATTAGTTTAGTGATGAAGGAAGTGATTATTGTGATCACAATTAAAGTGTTGATAATATATTTTGAAATGATTATGATACAATCCAAGGGAAGTATGCACTACCCCTCCATTATTTTGAGAAATTGAGGGAGATGATGGAGCACAGGTATCAAGGTATAATACACTTAGATGAAGAAAGACATATTCTTGCTAAGGCTACATTTATAGATGCACAAAATTGTTACCAACAAAGGAACAAAATATTCCTCCAAAAGAGTTAAATAACATTTCAGTGCCAATGGTCAAAGATCCTAGTTCAAGAGAAGAAAAAAATAATAAGGAATAACATCAAGAATGATGCCCCAAAAAGATAATGATGAAAAAGGAGAAGATCTAATGCACTAGCCATATAATAAGAGGAGTTTTATCCCTAAAGGTAGAAAAGATAATAGGCCTATAGATATGAAGGAAAATTAAAAAATAAAATACCTTGTTGTGTAGAAATAATACAAACATTATTAGTTATTGGATGAATTTGTAGAAAAAGACAAATGAAAGAGGTAATGATCCAATATCTTATGGTTATATCACCGTAAGACATATGATCCTTTTTCATTGTGCATGGTGTTTAAATGTCAATGATAAATTAGACTAGATAATAAATGTTATATATTGATTTACACATGAGACCACCTAGTTATATAGCCAAGGTGATACATAGGATTAGATAGGATCATGGCAACTATCTTAATCCTATGTCATGAGACAACTAACATTAGATGACTTAGGAAAAAAATATTAAAATTCAAAAGATAAGATAAGATATAATGACAACTAACACCTTCTATAAATATTCCCTCCTAAGACCTAAGTAAACATGTTAGGTACCCATGTACAAATTTGATCTCTCACAAATGAAGAAAAGGAGAAAAACCAATGCATGAAACTCCTCCCCAAAAGAGATGAAAAATAAGATGCTATCAATGAACAATGAGAAGGACAAAACCCCATGCAAGGAAAAATACCTGCTCTAAGAGAGAAGAAGAGAGACTGTGTAACCCCCCTCAATGTTAAGTCCCCTACAATGATGGTATATACTCGACATTGAATGTTGAAGATGATCCAAGACCATTGAACATTCCATCTGTTAGGAAGAAAAAGACCAAGATGGTATGCAAGATGTCTTCCAATTCCTAAAATAAATATGTGAGAAGAAGGATAATATGTGATGTCTTCGAAGAATGCTCAAGTGTATCCATGTCAATACTGGAAGGTTTCACCCTCTAAACAGGTGCTCTAGGCCACACTACAGAAGAGGATGATCTAGAATCTCGTAGAAATGATTGTAGAACACAATCCAAAGATAAAGATACCTCCTATGAAGAAAAATAAGCCTCCTCCAAATGTTGTAAAAAAGAATCCACACTCATGTTAAACTACAAATTATGATCATGTAAAGACTGAACAAGAGGGATAGAGTGGTCCCTCACAAAAATTGAAGAAGAATTTTCTCCATCAAAGAGAAGATGAATGCAATTAATGGTGTCTTTGAAATCTAAAATATGGGGCTCACAAAATAAACCATAAATTCCTATCAAGGACTCATCCCAAGTACGCAATTATGGAAGATAATGTAATACTACTACACTGAATTACAAGGAGTCAAAAATTTTGCAACACAAGCATCATCGAAAGCAACAATAGATGAAGGAGATGGAATATCAACACATTTCACTAGATCCTAAAAAGAATACCAAGATTCAAATGACTATATTGAATTTATTCAAAAGTGTCTACCACGATGCCTTAATGTGAACATCTATCAAATCATTAGGAGAAAAATTTGAGAAGGTGTAGACTCAAGATTGGTGATCAAACTCCCCAATTGAAACTATATCTCTACTATGCAAATCCTGAATTATTTTAGAATCTAGTGTGAACTAAACACTTTTGCCTACTCCACCATGTGTGATACGATAAATAGAAAGGATATTTGTTGGCGGTGAAGGCACACATTTAGAACATATTTAAATGATATATAATTCATTTCAATGGATCCTTCCCACAAACACACATATATGTGTTGTTATCCATCAGGATGTGTGGTGATGAACAAGACTCAAATGAAGAGAACATACTCTTAGATAAAGCCACATGATGTGAGCCTCATGAATCAAGTATCCACCTCTATGACTCAAAATATACAATTGAAACAAGTGCTTTCCCATTATGTCTATTAGACTTGGATGAAGAAGAAGATGTGATGCAGTCAAGGTAGGAGGATCCAATTAAGGACTGTCCAACCTTGCATCCTAATTTACTAACTCCATGATCACAATAAATATGCAATGGAAACAAACAACTAATCCACAGAAAGATAAAAGACATTCATGAACACCAGACACACTATTTATCTTGGGGAAACCCTAATAGGAAGAAAACCATCCTTCAAAGCTCATCCACACTATATTATAATCTTAAAACATGTTATATATGCCTCACATGATTACAAACTCTAGGCCGCAGCCCAGGGATTACAAATAATTCATACAACAATTTTCATTGACTTCTTTTCCTTCTCCACACACTCTTTGCTCAGAGATCCTTTCAGATCCGAAGACTTCATCACTATGCTTCATTCTTCACACTATCAAGCACCTTGTCGATCTCTTCTTTAGTCTATCATAACAAATCATCTCACTTCTATTTATATCATTCGTGAATCGTCCAACCCTCAACATGTCAGCCCAATTGCAATGGCAAGTAAAATAATGTGCCAACCCAAATAGGTCAGCCCCAAACAATAACAATTTACCATGTGAATCAACCCAGGTCAGCCACAACAAATCCAATACCCAAATCAACATCCTCATTCACATAAACACCTTCTAGATTATTCCTCGAAGATCCACAACACATCACAATGTCCTATCAGCCAAGAACAAGGTAAACAATACCTCACAAAAGAAAATTTCCAATTGCAGGCACATAGATCAATGTGGACCAACAACACAAAATTTGGAAACATCCATGATCATCACGAATCACCACAACATCTTTAACTAATTCCACTGGACACTCAACACTTGATTCTTTCTTCCTCTAAACTCCTCTATGCTCTGCAACTTGATCCCTCTTTTCCTCCAACATATGAGTTCTTCCATCTGTATGATCTTCTAAGCACACAAGTAACATGTTTCCACTTTTCTCCATCAATCCATCCATAATCCATCTACTCATAACCTATCATAGGCATTCTCCTTCTCATCTTATTCCAACACATATTCTCAGAATGATTCCTTAATCCACATAAGTTATAAAGATGTAGATCCCAACACAATTCCTTTTCATGTCCATGCCTATTACAATGTGAACAATACATACTTTTTCTTCTCTAATTCAAACTTGCAATAAAATTCTTACCTCTTTCATATCCAAGACCTTCCCTTTTAGATCTCTTTATTGGTTTAATAGGTTCTATAATTATTTGTTGCTACTTCCCCAATCCTTTTCCTTCATATCCCATTCTCTACATGATTTTGAAACCAATACCATCACCAACAATTATAGGCTTGATCACATTGTTGTCTTCAACTTCACCTTCTAAAGATACTTCTGCAACATCACACAAATCATTAGTATCACAAGAAATTGTGAACCCATATCCTAATACTTGCAAAAAACAATGAAAAAACACATTTATAAGATCAAATGCAAGTTAGGATAAAGATTCCCCATAAAATCCATTTACAATTTAAACTGGGAATGAAAATATGCAAAAACACCATAAATGATAAACCAAAGATGAAATCCTAATTTAAATAGCAAACTCTTGATCTTATGGGGGAGTTGGTGCCAATTTGATGTGGAAATTGGCCCTTTCCCAACTCCTTTGCAAGCTTTGATGATGAATGATGGAGACTCCAAGCCAAATCTGCAAAACAACCTAGCTAAGAACTCAAATGATGGATAAAAATGGCTAAGTATTTTAGCATGGTCACTTTACTTGGACTGTGGATGATCAAATGAGGAGAGGAGCTCCTCATTTATGGATGAAATTGGAGGATCAATGTCCACATTTGGGCAATGTGGGACTAAAGATCCACCAATGAGGAGAGGCCACTTTTCAAATGATGATAGGCCAATGGTTGTGCAAGATTTGGGAAGTGTGCCCATGAGAGGGAGTTTCAAATTTGAATTTGAGAGGCAAGATGAGTGGGGGACAAGAAAATGATTAAAAAAATGCAATATTGGAGGGACAAATCATGTTGGGGGGAGATTTCAAGCTTGGAGGAATATTCCCTTTTTTATGCCATTTTGAAAGTAAATAGGGAATTATTAAATCAAATAAATGATTTAATTGTGCAAGTTGCAAAATCCATAGGATTTGACATGAGATTGGATTAAATTAATCAAGGGTTTTTAATTTAACAAGAGATTAGATGATGTGACTTATTTGATTTAGATTTGTTGATTTATTTAAATCAGATAAGAGAGGAATATGATAATAAGTTAATTAAATAAATATTTGATTTATTTAATTTAATGGTTGAAAATTAGAGTTTTAATCAAATAAATTGATTATTTAATTAAATAGGAATAATTAAATCAGATGGGTTGATTTAATTAACAGAAGAGATTGACTTAATCAGATAAAATGATTTATTTAATTAAGAGATGAATATTGATGAATTTAATCAGATAGGGGGATTTGATTAAATAGTTAGACTGAGGGATGATTTAGGAAGAACGATGTTAATAAGTCAGGATCAAATGCACGATGTCAATTAGTATATTTTCGATGTCTACAGAAACGTCACAAAGTTTAGACTTCGATTTTAGATTCTCCTTCTCCTTTTCCAATGGATCAGCATGCTCCTTCAAGTCTCTATTTTCCTTCTTCAATTCTTTCAAAATTTCTTCTAGGTCTTTGTTACTCTTTTTCACCTTTCCAAGCAAATTGAATTCTTCTTCCAGTTCTACAAATCTCTTTTCAACATCTTCAAACATATTCAACTTTGCTTCTAGTTCTTCATTTCTACTTCTTACATTTTTCAATTCTTCTTCAAGAGCAACATACTTATCTTCTCCTAGTTCCTCCATCCTCTTCATCAATTCTAAATTACACTTCTTGATTTCACACAATTATTCTTCTAGGGTTTTATTTTCTTTCTTCATCCTCTTCCCAGTCTTCCCCATTGAAACAATTTATATAAACACTTAGGGTTTCACACTTCTTTCAACACTAACTTCCTTCACAACCAACTAACAGGCTTGCAACCAACTTTGATACCATTTGATGTAGTCAAGGTAGGAGGATCCAATTAAGGATTTTCCATCCTTGCAGCCTAATTTACTAACTCCATGATCACAACAAATATGCAATGAAAACAAACAGCTAATCCACAAAAGATAAAAGACATTCATGAACACCAAACATAATATTTATCCTAGGAAAACCCTAACATGGAAAAAAATAGCCTTCAAATCTCAAAACATGTTACCTATACCTCAGGCTTACAGACTCTAGGCTGCAGCTTAGGGATTACAAATAATTCATACAACAATTTTCATTGACTTCTTTTCCTGCTTCACACACTCTGTACTTAGAGATCCTTCCAGATCAGAAGAATTCATCATTGTTGTTCATTCTTCACACTATCGAGCACCTTGTTGATCTCTTCTTTTGTTTGTCATAATAAATCCTCTCACTTCTATTTATATCATCCATGAATCGTCCAACCCTCAACATGTCAGCCCAATTGCAACGACTAGTAAAATAATGTGCCAACTCAAATAGGTTGGCCCCAAAAAATAATAACTTACCATGTGAATCAAGCTAGGTTGGCCACAACAAAGCCAAGACCCAAATCAACATCCTCATTCATGCAAACTCCTAGATTATTCCTTGAAGATCCACAACATGTCACAATGTCTTATCAGCCAAGAACAAGGCAAACATGACCTCATAAAAGAAAATTGCCAATCTCAAGCACACAGATCAATTTGGACCAACAACACACGATCTGGAAACATCCACGATCATCACAGAACAATTCCATGCACTGGAATCACATCATCCTCCCTCAGGAACACCAGCTGGAATAACTGAACAATTGTCAACACACAGATCTTCCCAACTCGATTGATCCTTCGCGTGGATCCCTGAAACTTAACATGGAAATACTAGACACCATCGGCAAAAAACACTTTAATCCACAATTTCTAACAATTGAATACAATAATCCAATACCGTGTAACTCTGAAACTTCACTGTCAACTGCTTCAATTTTTTGAAGACTTTTGGATGCCTGTGCATCAAGATGACAAACCCTTTGATGTTGAAGGCACATTTATTTAATGCTTCTTAAGAAGGTGCTTCAAATAATCAATTTATTTTGAATAATATTGATGTTCATCATGCCCTATTTACTTGTAATATACACATGTAGGCTTCTCCTTCTTATATGATTCCTCTTTAGAGGGAGAGGATTCAAATTATCTATGTGGCTTGTTCTTTTTCTTCTTTTGTTTCTTTTCAAGATTTCTTGATTCTTTTTGTACCTTAGAATCACTAACTAATAATGCTTGTGACTTACAAGACTCAATTAGACTCATATATATTAACTTATCTTCTTCTTATATTAGGATATTTGAAAAGTCATCAAACATAGGATCAACATATGATACTCCCATATAAATCCAATGGGTATGAAAGATAGAAATAAACATTGAATACTCAAGACCAAGCTTGGATAACACATTCAGAATCAATTATAAATCCTATTTATCAATGTTGCAATCTTTTATTTGTGTTCTTAGTTTCTTAATCTTGTAGATATAGTCTTGGATGTGGTCAAAATATTTAGGATGAAGATTCATGAAACCATTATCAATCTGATATCCCCTAATCTTATTAGTTTTACCATACAAATTCTAAAAATTCTCCTAAGCCTCTTTAAGTGTTTTGCATGATCCAACATGAAATTGTAAATCAAATGAGACTAATGAACATATGCATCCAAGTGTTTTCTCATGAGAAATATATCATTTTTCCAATTCTTTAGCATCAATAGGTTGATGAATAGTTTCCTTTAGATAACCTAGACAACCCTTCCCCATGAGATAATTCCATAATCATTTTCTCCATGAAGCATAATTAAATGGAGTTAGGAGTTTGATTTGAGATTTCACCATTTCAAGAACACACAACAAGAAAAAGAAAGCAATAAACCATTGCAATATTACCCCCCAAATTACTCAACCAATAAACCCCCGAACAATATATGATTTCGACACTTCATTTTTAGTGTGATTATAGGTGCCACTTTCCAAAAAAATAAAACTAAGCTTGATCTTAGAGCTTATAGATGCCAAATTTGACCACAAGAGAAAAGTAAAATTTTTACATAAAATGGGATCAACATGATCACACCACTCTAAAATACACAAATTATTATGCACTTTAAAAAAAATCACCCAAAAATGTTATTGTAAGTGTGAGAATGGAGCCTGGAAATTCCCAAAATAAGAATGACTCAAAAGCACCTATGAGAATCTAAAATTTATGTTAAAACCAAACACCATTTAAATAAAAATATATATAACACTACAAGGATCATGAAATTCTATCCCAAATGAAAAAATTGTCACAAAAAGGAGGTTTGATGATTGAGTTATGAGCCTTCAAAGTTGGGCTACAAAATCAAAAACTCCAACCGTGAGGGGGCCAAAAAAATCTTAAGGTTGTTGACGTCACTATTGATATAGTGCTAATGCAAGTACCCAAAATACTTAAAATGAATGATCTAATAGTTGTCACAGAAAAATATTCTCTCTAGTGGTCAAAATATGCTCTTGACAGAATATTCCCCAAGAACATTCTCTTCATCAACAACAATTAAAAGTAGTGAAATCTACAAGTAAATGCTAGTATATTCCAATTTTCCTGGTGGGTTCAGATAGGACTAGTGGTGTGGGTCGATTGTGTAGGTGAATGTTAATTTTTTGCACGGCAGCCTATGAACACTACAACCTACAATGTTGTAGAATTTTTTTATAAAAATTTCTCAAAAAATATTAAAAACCCTATGACAAATTTTTTCTTTGTTGACATGATTATTTCACCATTGTGATTGTGGGATTGGTAGGGGAGAAAAAAATTCTAAGATATCGAGGTGAGTGCTCATATTTTAGCAGTTTGATAGTCGATTTTGGAGTTTTTTGAGCCTCCTAGATGCAATGGTAGGGTCTATTTTGACATAAAGTGCTCCAAAATTGTAGCTACCTCCTAGATCCGAAAACCACACTTTAACTTCAAGCCTTCATAGATCTAGCCTCATATGTTTGATTTGGATGAAATAAAAGGAAAATTTAACTTTTTCAAGCCTCTTGAATTCAATAGGGAGCTCTGATTTGCACCAACAAGCTCTAGTTTGAACCTACAATATAAAGCCACAAAGAAGAAACCCCTAAATATGGTATTTCTTTCAAGATTTTCTAATTCTCTAGATCACCATTAAATGCAAGAGAAGAGAATAATCAACTTTTCAAGATCCACCAAGATTTGCAACCTATATCTCTCAATAAAGACTAACAAGAAGCAATTCCCTAAGCTTTGATACCATGTAAGAGTTGTTGTAGAATATTCTACACCATGTAAGATTTGGTTGAATATTATAGCCACCCAAGATCTAGGAACTTCGTGAAAGAACAAGAGAGATCAACTATGAGAGAATAATGTTATTCTATGGGTGATCCCACAATATTGGTTTACAATTTCTGGGAGATCCTGATTTTTGCTAAAATCGCATATTTTTAGAAAATATAATTATTTAAGCTTTCAAAAGTTCCATTTAAAGAATTCCAATTGAAGAGGGTTTGATCAAACCACCTTGGATAGAACCCCGCTATTTTTAAACCATACCTATAACGGAGTCTCCTTTGCACCTATCAAAATGCTGATAAAAAACCACTTTTGATTTACGTTTTGGGGGATCAAATGAATTAATTTAAAATTTATTTTTATAAGTATGTAGTTCTTATTTTAAGCTTCCCAAAAAGTATAATTTTAAATAAATTTAATTTAATTATTATTATTATTTTTATTTCTTGTGAATGTAGGTTTTTCACCAAAAATCAAGCTCTCTATTCTACAAATTTGGAAAGATAGTAGTTTATCAAAAAAATTGAAAAATATTAGTGCACTAGATATTGATGTCCCTAATTGAACAAAATAAAATTGAATTTTGATACATACAAAAATGTTATGTTTTAGTCAGTAAATCATGTCTAAATTTTAATTGGTTTGACTTTGAAACTTAATTAAGAAAAAATATTCAATGAAATGCTATGAAACCAATTCTATGCACTAAATATCATAGTTACAAATATAAATTCAAAAAAATAGAATTTTATCCTTCATAGAAAAAAAATTATGTGTTAGCTAGTAATGTCACTCTTTAAAAATGGTGTTTACTATTAAAAACTAGTCTTCAAAGGAGATGGAAAAGGAAGTGCAATCTGATTCCAAAAATTTTGAAAAAATTATATTTAGAATCTATAGAAAAAATGTCATAAATCACTAGTTTGTATCATCTTCAAATTCTTCACGGTTTAGCCGCTATAGGTGTCTAATAGTGAAGATTTAGTTAAAAAAAATCAATTCAATGTCTAGTTTGGCCAAAAATTGTAAACCAGTATTGTGGGATCACCCCTATCAAAGGATGCAAATGATAGATTATGATGATATGATTGATATCAATGAGACCACTTGGTTATAAAACCAATATGAGATATAAGATTGGATAGGATCATGACAAGTGTCTTAATCCTATTTCATGAGATAACTAATATTAAATGACTTAGGACACAAGTATTAAAATTCAAAAGATATGATAAGATCTAATGACAACTAACACCTTCTAGAAAGATTCCCTCCTAGGACCTAAGTAAAATTAACGTGTAAATAGGACCCACTAATGAACTAGTTAGGTAAAATACCTATTTACACCAACAATATAGAGGGTGTGATCCTAGGCACTAGGTTGAACCAAAAATGGTCTACATTGGCAAGAGGTTGAAACTAGTAGAGAAAATAATAGCAATATAAATTCTAAGGACATTTTAAAATGTTTTGCATGACCATACAATGAATTAAAGTTATAAAGGGAAGAAATCAAACATATAATTTTTATGTAACTAGATGCAAAGCCCTTTCACCAAAATATAGACCTCTTATTCCTAACCTTGTCCCTAAAATGTAAACGAAATTCATCAAAATAAAAGAGTGTGGTATCATCAAACTATGAGCTTAATTAAATTTGAGGCTCTTCCCCCTTCCCTTTTATGACATAAACCTAGAGGACTTGTTGACATTAGACCTCCAAAATGGAGAATGAGCAACACTTAAATGGAGTCATGGATCATGTAAACCAAACAGGTCACCAAAAGAATGTAAAGGTTGTTGAATGAATGTAAAGGTTAATCAACCCACCAAACCAAAGTAAGGTTGTGCCATACCAATGAAGATCATGTGGCAGTCTTGGATTATGGAAGTGAAACAGGTTAAAATTCTTGCATTGCCCATGCCAAGTAGAACCATAAATTGCCACTCAAAATAAACCTTGCATGAACTAGAGATAACAACTTGTAGGCAGATTTGATTTGAAAAAATATTTTTTTAGTTTTGCATTTTTTATCAAATATTTCTATAGATTTATAATGGAGGCCAAATTTTAACATTATTTGAAAAATATTTCCCTGATCTCAAAAATAAATCATAAATATGTATTATAGATGACCAATGCCACATAAGCAAGTTGTCACATAATGCCACCTAAGAATGATTATACACCAATATATCCTTGGGCCCTAGATGTCTCCCTACTCAATATCATCTATAAGAATGACAAAGAGATAAATAATCTTATAACACTATAAATAAATGATGAATTACCTTTAGGTTTTTAGTGAATCACTAATGCAACAATACCTATAGTTGTAACTTGCTTATGATTTGAATTGAGAGCTCAAAAGTTCAAAACCAAATACAATATGTAAAAATAAATCAAAGTTTTGATTATAATTATATTAATCCATATTTGGTAAATTTAGAAAGATTTTTGAATGGTATAGTAAAATTTGGTGAATATTGCATGATTATAAAAAGATACATGTAAATGTTGGGTGAATCGAACCTCGACAAAACACATACATTGTAATTTTTAAGGTGATTATGGACCTAGGATCAGCATGGAGTTATCATAGTATTGGCAAAATGGGTCCTCATATGCAATTAATTTTTAATGTTATTGAAGAAATGGGTCCTCACACTTAGGGAACATTTAATGTTATAGTGAAATGGTTCCTCATAAATAATGAAATTTTAATGGTATTGGTGAATATGCGGATGAAGTAATACATGCACCCAAAATTCCAAGTAAAAATATTAATTAGACCATGACAAATGTGTATTTTACTATAGAAAAATTATTAATTATATATGCCTCATAAAATAATTGATGGAAGATCGAAATGCATTGGATCAATAATTTGTAAAATTTGGGAAAGACCACTTTGTTGGTTGTAATGTATTCAACAATTTTAAATTGACCAATATGAACTATTTTCCAATTGGTTAAAGATTCACCACTAAAAATATCCCTACCCATGACTACCTTAATAGGATAAGTACCTGGACACACAATGCCCTTCACCTTGAAATCCTTCTCAATAACGATCTTATTAAATAATTATAACCAATATATGCCAACAGCTACACTCACCTCTTATATAGTTTATTTTATTAACTACTTTAGACAACAAAAGTTCTTATCATGGTACCCCAAGCTATACCCTTTGAAAAATGACATGGATCAAATAGTACGTGAGCTAAATAATGGCTACAAAAGTCATATATTTTCTATAATTTCCTCCCCATCAACAATACATAGGTCAGAATATTAGCACTCAATAAATTCAACATATTAGGCCTCCTATACTTAGCATTAAACAAAGATATTTTTCATACACGTATAGATCTACAACTACTTGTGACAAATTATTATTAGTTCAAAACATGAAATTATCAAAATTTTCTATAGAACCATCATACCATGGCCACAAAACTAAACTCTCTTGATCAACATAAAAATCTAAGGGTTGGAAATCTTTCTATACAACATAAAAATGCCTCATCCATGATGATAGGTTGGAAACTCGGGCCTAACATGTGACTGAAAATTCTCCATTAGAGGTTATTATTGATGGTGGTTTTCAGCACAATCAACAAAAATAAAATGACACACTCTAATTCTTTTGAAAAGCTAAGAGATTCTAAGGAAAACTAGCTCCAAGATTCCTTTTAGATCAGGTCTTGACAATGTGTAAGTAACTAAGTGAACTATATGATTTATTATGAAGGTAGTAGGTTGGATAAACCTCAAACTAAATAAATTATTACAATAAATATTTTAACTCTACTTTAATAGTAGATAATTTTTAAAAATCTTTACTAACTTTACCTATTCTATCTATATTCTAAACTAACTCAATATTTATGTAACATTTATTTTAATCCTAAATCTAGCACACTAAATAAAAAAATCAAAATAAGTTACGAGGTTTTAGAGAAGAGTAGATGGAAAAATGAATCAAAATGTAGATTATGAAAATAATATTTGTGTTATATTCTTCAACTCTTATTGGTCTGATAAAATGTAAATAACCTATACTACATTAGTCATTATTCACATAATCATTACAATAATAGTGAAATATTCTAAGGAACTGAAAAAAATATGAAGATATTTTAGGTTAAATGTACCAAAATCACCATACTCTATCAATATATTTTATACATTATTTATGTTATTCATAATAAAAAATCTCACCAATTTGTTTAAATTAAGGGTAGTATATCATAACACATCATCACCAAGGAAAAGAACATTCAAGAAATGTAGGTATAATATTTTGATAAATTTTGAAACAAACATATTAAAGGTTTCAATAGGATTTTGACATTATACATTTTTATTTTTCAAGCTTCTCAAAAAGTCTTAACCCTTGAAATAGCCATTGAGGTCTCATTTTATATCCTCTCTCAAATATCTAGAATATTCCTTACAATACAAAAATAAGACAACTCATCAAATAATTTTGATCCCTAGGATCAAATCCTCTAACTACCCACCTCTTTAACTTTTACCATAAAGGTTGACTAACCAAATCAAACCTAAAAAGAGAAACTACCTAACAAGAGGTATAAAAGTCCAAGAATAGATTAGGTATCATCTGATTTATTATAGCTATGACTTGATTCACCTTTATAGCTTAGGTAACTAATTTTATAAATTATTAAAAGCTTCCATATTTTGATTGGAATGATGGGTGTTTGTATACCGAACCTCTACTTCTTGGCTGTGAGGATCCATTTAACCAAATGAAACATCTCCCTAATTTCAAGGATTCTTTCTTGAACTACATTTAAGTTTCCTTATATTCTCATAAATTCACTGATCAACTCCTTTGTAAAATTCCCCCTAATATAATGATAAAATGCCTTATTAGGGTACTTTCAAAAGGTAAATGGGATAGCCTCAATGAACCACTATATTTTAGTCATTATCCCAATTGTAGCATCCTTTTTGATAGTTATTTTGTGCTTAGACACCTTTAGCTTTCTTGTTGCATGGATAAATTCTAAATGCATCTCTAGGTTATCAACTGATATTATATTCTTTGCTTGCCATTGATAACCTAGCCATTTTCTTCAAAGGGGACAAGTGATCTTACAAAAGGATATCTCTTGATCTATCAATTCTTTAAACTCATCCACCACACTAGTGTCATCACTCACTTTGTGGTAGAACTATATCTCCTCGCTAATGAGTATACTCCTCTTTCCTCATAACGAATCTCTCCAATTATTTTTACCTCTAATGAATCCAATAACATCCTAGTGGATCTTTCCTAATGATTTCAAAACTATAGGCACAAGCGAGCCCACATCAATGAGGTCAATGAGGTAGTTAACATGGGCCTTTAAATTACTAACCTGAGCTCCAAGTTTTCTTTTTTATTAACATCCTTATCCATTCAACTACAAATAGAAGAAACAAAACTTATGAGATAATTTATTTCCTCCTATCTAGATTGATTCCCGAACTATATATAGTTGATAATCCTCTAGTTGCATTTCTTCCTTATTTTGAACCACCAAAGGGGTTGTAACTTGTGCAACCTTATCTCCTTGTGCATTTATAGTGATCCCAGACAATGTCCTAGCCATCTATTTCTTTGATTTGGTATAAAAAACTTCCATTAGCTTAGAAGATTCCTCAGTAGTAGATGTGTACTCTTATCTTTTCTGAAAAGTGGCATTTAACCATGTTGGCATACTAGCATCCTCAGGAGTCTCACCTATTTTGGACCTAGAGTGTGGTAATGGTATAATTGGAGGTGAATTAATAGGATGAATTGGAGGAGTGATAAATCTTCCTAAGATAGCACCTATAGAAGGAGGAGATGAATGTGAAAGAAGATGAGTTAGAGTACATGACCCATTCTCTAATGTTGAAGCATTACCTAGATTCTCCTCTTCTTCTTGGAAATTGGAAAGGGCCCAGATATCCTTATGAGTAGTTTAATCCTACCTCTCTTCTATGAATACATTCTCCTTCTCAAAAAAATACTCATCTTGTGAAGGAGTATAAGTTGTATTTGATGGTAATAGGGAAGAGGGGGAGAAGAAGTTGGAGAAAAAATTAAGATGTGAGAAACACCTAATAAATTTCTTAGGTCCTCATTTAAGAAATAATAAAATACTTGGTGTGTTCTATTCTTTGAAAAGGAAAATAATCCTCATTAAAAAACTCTTCCTCTTCCTCTACCACCGCCCTTTTTGGAGATTCATATATTCTCCTTTTCTTAGCCTATCTTTGCCTAGTAGTAGCAAAATAATATTCTTGTTCTTTCCTATTTTATGTGTTTGAAGTAGAATATTACTATTTTGGGAGGATTTCATAGATAATATATGCATGCCTTAATCACTTATTTGTCCTTACAGTCACTACTTTGTCCTACTCTTCATGGATGGATCTTCAAATATTGATTGGTTTACTCTTTCCATCACCTAGTTATAGAATTCATCCTTGTTATAAGATGGATCTAGAACCTTAACATCCTAATTTAGTGTCTTGGGGTGAATTTCCAAGTTAAATCCTTTGATTAATGGAAGGGAAATTCTATAATAATCCCTTATTCTTACCTCATGCTCATCAAAGTAGTCAACATAAAAAAGCTATCAATTTGACACATGTAGAAAGGACATCCTAATAAGTTGTACAATTTTCCTAATAGGGTCAAATTTGTTGCGAGACTCATTAAAAGTGTATAGTTACATAATACATCTCTAATAATATATATATTTTGAATTCTAGATGCTAGGATAAGAGTGTTCAATGAATTTAATGGGGAAGGAGAAACATGTATTATGTTTTTTGGCTGTCATTTTTGTATCTCAACTCCACAACTATAAATTTTCAACAACATAATTTTATTGCTTGGGTATCTAGGTAATTTTTAAGGTATTTTATGGAAGTCACCTATTTCAATGTAAGAAAAAGTCTTACAATGGATAAACTAGTTTCACAATCCTATTATAGTTTTAGTTTCCTCAACAGAGAATCTCTTTGCATAGTCATTACTAGGCATTTGATAATAGAAAAATTGAAGACATTATTAACTTTGTAGTATTTGTAGATTTTTTGAATTCTAGTTGGGAATAATGATGGGTCATCTCACAATAATGGGTCCCAAACTTGGGACATCCTGATTTTTGTGTGAAATCACATATTTTTAGAAAAATTGATGATTTAATCCTTGAGGGATTTCATCTAAAGGGTTTTATTTTCAAGAGGGTTAGACAATACCCCCTTAGATCAAACCCCCTTGGATAGAACCCCTCTAGTATTAAAACATACCCACAATGGAGTCTTCTTCACACCTATTAAAATGTTGGCAAAAAAATACTTTTTATTTACCTTTTGAGGGATTAAATAAAGTCATTTAGAAATTATGTTTTGTAAGTATGTAGCCCTTATTATAAGATTTCCAAAAGTTACAATTTTAAATATTTTAAATTTTATTATTATATTTATATTTTATTTCTTGTGAATGTTTCTTTTCACTAAACATCAAGGTATCTGTTTCACACATGCAAAAAAATAGAAAAATAGAGAAAAAATTCTAAAAAATATGTGTGCACTAGGTATTGATGTTCTTGTTTCATCAAAAAAATAAAAATTAATTTCAATACATACAAAATAAGTTGTGTGACAACATACACCTATGTCTCACATGGACAACAACAAAAATGCTAAGGTGGTGCAACAACAATTCTAAGGTGGTCACCTAACCTAAGATAAAAAAATGATCATTGACAATAATGTCGACTCTACTTCTGCTCTGAAACTTTCCCACCTTTTTTTTTTTTTGAATTCCTCTATTTCTACTCTGACTTGACTGCCCGATGGGCCAGTTAGGTGGGGGCCTGGGAAGGTTCCCCATTCTAGGAATGTTGTCCCTTTGTCTAGTGATATGTCTTATTTTGTAGCTTCCAATGTAGTTGTTCCCCATGTTGGTTCCCCCTCTCATACCTTTGTTCCGTCTCCTACAGGAAGGACAGTTGGTACTTCTGGCAATATGCCTCTATCCCTGTCCTTTGGTTTATACTCTTTCTTCTATGAAGAACCAACCTCTTTTATGGATAAACTAGTGGGTTTCAACTCGCTAGCTATTGGAATACTGAACATGGAGTCTTCTTCCTACTCAATTATTGGATGGGAAGTTGATATCCCTGAAGCGTTGATGATGAAAGCAATGGATGACCTCAACCTATCAATGGTTGGGAAATTCCTAGTGTATTGGCTGAATATTGAATAGGTAAGACTCTGGGCTACTTCTATTTGGAACTTAAAAGGAAGTGTCTCTAACAGTGCAATTCCCAAAGGTATCTTCCTCTTTTCCTTTGTTGTATATGAAGACATGTTAAAGGTTTTAACAGGAGGCCCTTGGGCTTTTGATGTTGGTTTCAAGAATTTCCTCTCTTTGTGTAAATGGAAACTAGGCTTTGACCCTTCTGTGGACTTGGGTGCTACGAATCCTACATGTTATTCCTTGCATAACCACCCCATTTTGTTAGTCAAAATGGGCCCCATGTGTTTGTTTGTCCTTGGTGTTCTTGTTTGGGTCTTAGGAGTTGTTCTCCTAAGTCCTTGTTTCTTTACTTTTTTGATTTTTGGAAACATGGGTTAAGGTGTCCTTGACTTTTCTAGGTTCAAGGATTCCTGTTCTTTTTCTCCTTTAATGTCTTTTTCTTTATTTTTTGAGTTTCTAGGTTGCATACCAGCACTTATGCTTGTTGTCTGTACCTCATATTTATGACTCCACTCGAATCCTAAGACCCGACCAACCCACCATTAATGCCATAACTACTCACACGTGAGACTGGTTTTAAACCTTTCTACTCCTCAATTTGTATCCATTCTACTTTGAAGAGTTTGGCGACGAGAACGAGAGCAATGGAGAGCTAGGGTTTGAGGAGTTCACTATGATTTATCAACATGCTACCATAATTCTTGGGTGTGTTTGAAGTTTCTTGCTTTAGTTCTTGTCCTTGTTTTCTTGTTTTCGCTTTCATTTTAGGTGCTTTTTTGTCTCACATGTTTTTATTTTATTTTCACTTTTATTTTCCTCGTTTGGCTTTGTTTTTCCTCTCTATGTTTTCTTTTGCACCGTTTGGTGTGTTTTCCTTCGCTCTTGAGCCCATGTTGGGTTCGTTGTGTGTTCTTTTGTGCTCTTGTGTTCTCATCTTTCTTTTGGTCGTATCATTGTCCCTCTTGCTATGCCCTACTTGTCTAGGGTTTTTCTCTACATTTGGGTCAAACTGGTTTTAATTGCCAATTTTGAATTGGCGACCATTATAAATCAAAGGTTCTTGATCACACACATAACCTGGTCCCAAAGGCACATTTTGGATACTATTATATTTGTTACCACCTTCATTATCCATCGCCCTTTCGATTCTTGATCGCTTCATGTATATCGAGGTCGAGAATCAAACCAACACTTAGGTTTGTATATTGCTTAGTGTCGGTTCCTCCACTTGTCCAATCCTCGTATTACTATCGAGATCGAGGGTTGGACCGATTCCATGAGTTTGATGAAAATTGTTGACTAAGTGTTCTTCCAAGTCCTGCTCTTGACCCCCACATTACTATCAGGGTTAGAAGTTGTTTCGACATCAAACCTTCAACCCATTGATTGGTACATGGACCTGACAATACACTAATCCCGATTCCCAACATGTTGTTGGGATTGAAACTCAAAGTTGACCTATTCCTAGTGTGCATTTTAAGCCTTGGTTCATGATAGAGTCTCGATCTCGACTCCTGATGTCTTATTGGGTTCAGAATTTGGGAGGCTACTAATACATAGGTCTAGTTCTAAATGACAACCCAATCTTGCAGCCTGATTCAAAGTCAGGATCAGAACTCTACAAGATCCTATTCATTGATTTCATTGGTTAACTACTAGTTCCCAGTCGTGACTTGATCCCAACTCCCATTCACACTACGGGATTAGATTGCTCACCAATACCCAACTATCATGTGTCTAGGTGCCTAGCCAAGACCTGATCCCGATCTTGACTCCTAAACACTAGGGGGTTAGACTTTCAAATTGTACCGAACTTCTTTAAACATAGGTATGGTACGTAGTTATGACCTGATCCTGACACCCGACAAAACTCGGTTTATGGTTTAAAATGACTAAGTTCTTGGTTTTTTTTTGAACCTGATGCCCAAAAATGATGAGTTAAATTATTGAATTGGATTATAACTTGAATTAATATGGATCTATAGATATCATATGAATTCTCATGTTTTAAGCTACTCCTAATATATCTTTCTTCTTGGCTTAATAATGGAAAATTGTAGGATAACTAACAAAAGTATGACTCCAAAGAGGAAGTACATACATAGGAAGTGCCTGCTGAGGAACATTTGAGGGAACATCAAAGAGAGCCAAATCTAAGAGATTAAAACTAGAACAAGTGCCTTACACAATGAAGTATAAGTATCAAGGGAACCCAGTTCCATCCAAATTTGACTCTGAAGTCATGAACATAACTGAGACATTGGTAGGACATGGATCTGGAGAAATTTCACAAAGATACATTTTCAAAGGATGTTGTCCCAAGAGCAAGGAGAATTGCAGAATCAAGGCTAGCTCATGTAGCTAGTTTTCCTATTGTTGTATATTGTCCTTAGTTCATCCTAACTGTTGCACATGTGTATAATCCTACTAAGAGATAATGTATTGATGCTTAGGGGAATGTTATCATTGATTTAACCCCGCCCATGATCAGAAATGTCTTTGACCTCCCTCCTTACCCCAATTTGAAGATGATGACTGAGGCTCAAGCACTTGAACTATGGAACAAATATTTGGAAGGAAACAAATAGCTCATCAATAAATGATGGCTAAAGAAGGAGAAGAAATCAATAAAGAAGGTTCCACCTAATCCTAAGAGGTCAAACTTTTCTGAAGACATAAGAGATATTATCACACTGTTGGCCAGAGCATTTGGAAAATCAAATTCTTGTATTTTTGAACACTAGATGTTTCCATTTATCCGATTGATTCTAGATGGAAAGCAATGCTTCAATTGGGGGGAAATAATCTTAGACAATATTCATGACTAGCTCCTCAAGGTAACATAGACTAAAAAATTTTACATGTCTTCTTATGTCATGTATTGGGCAACAAGGATTGGACGGTTTCTTGGATTAAACACTTAGGGGTCAATGGATGATGACCTAGATCAAAAGAAGGTTTTGGAGTATTATGAACAACTTGAGCTAAAGGCTTCAGAGAAGCACTTTAAATGAGTCAATGATGCTTTTTTTTATGTGATTATAAATCAGCTCACATGTGGCATTGGTTTCATATTGTCACGTGAAGCTATGGAGTTTATTCAGGAATGGAGGTATTGGTTTATTCAATACCCCAAGTCTACTTATTTAAGGTTATTTTATTTTTTTGGCCACCCTTTTAAGTTGCCAAGATGTTGTGGTGACAGGTGGATTCTTATAGAATTTTCTAGGTAAGATGCAAAAGTAAATGATGTATTCTCTTTGCAACATAAGACTATTGATCATTCTTTTCCCTTGAAATTGGGATTCTATTCTTGTTCTTCATTGGTAAAGGCTAAATCAACAACAGAGGAGTTCTAGGCTTTGAATTTGTTGTAGCACACTAGTAGGAAGAATTTTGATCCTAAGAAAAAAATGTATGCAATATATCCCTCTCACTTTACTCAACATATTCCATTTCTTGAGGACTTTTGGGCTAACCTCCAGGATCAGTTTGAAGTAAGTAAAAGGAGCTATGAGAGGCTAAAAATTCCTTAGATGAGGTATTTTGATGTTAAAACTAATATTCCTGAAGGCACTATAGATGATGGGATCACTTTGGATCCCTGGTATGATTTGGAAAAAGTTTCTACAAAAAGCTTGCAGCCCATCAATTGGGAAGAAAAGGAAGAGACTAAAATCAGAAAAGTGTCTTAGGGAGTAGTAAACAAGAGATTAAAATGGATTAAACTTTGTTTGAAACAACCAAGACTTGGGGTGTCAAAGAAAGGAGGTTTTGGCAGTGAACCCACTTCCTCTGCAGAAACTAAACAATATAAAAGGTTGTAGAAAGGTGTTGCAATGGTGGAAGTAACCACGAAAGATCCTCCTCAACTAGAGGAATATGTTTCTTTACAAGAGATTGATGATTCTTTATGTAAAGCAAAGGTTACCTATGAGGTGATTGTTGTTGGGGTTACTTCAGGTTTTTTTGTCATACCCTTAGCCATTGTTTACCCTGGTGAGGAGAGTTGTATAGAGGGACATGCTACTGTTGCTCCACAAACTAAGGGAAGTTATCCTACCATGCCATCAACTTCAAAAATTGTAACTGTTGAAAAGGAAGGATGCCCTGTAGTGGATAATAGTAGATATTTCTTCAGATTCTAAGAGAAATCCATCCAAGGAAGGAGAAGCACCTGAATGGGAGGAGTATCTGAAGAAAATTGAAGAGGAACCAAGAGAAGAGGAAGTAGGGTTTGAAGTTGGAGTTCTGCATAGTGCAAAGATGGAATTAAATGATTTATTAATTGAAAAAGAATAAGAAGAACTAATGGAGAATTCTCGAAAGTTGGCTACTGAACAAACCACCTAAGAAGAAGAAGAACAAAAGAGGAAAATTGAGGAGCTAGCTCGAGCAAAGAAAGAAACTGAAGCATTAAAGAAAGTGAAAGAAGAAGCTCATGAGAAAGAATTGAAGGTTGCTCAAGAAAAGGCAGCAGAGGAAGAGCTTCAGGTTAAGGTGTTGGAGCAGTAGAGGCTGAAAGAGGAAAAAGAGGTTGCTAAATGAGAGGAAGAAATAAGAAAGAAGAAATAAAAATTGAGAATGAAAGGAAAGAACATGAAAGATTACAAAAGGAGTAAGAGGAGCTACAAAGGGTTGCTTCTCAGCAAACCACTGGAATTATTTCTTCTACACCTCCATCCATGGAACCTCCTAATGTTTAACAAGTAGCCACTCGGCCAGCTGCACCCACTTGGTTGAAATTGAATTTGGAGAGGAGGCAACAAGTACAGGCCCAACCCATAACATGGGATGAAATGAGAACTGGAATAGATAAGGTAAAGTCAAAGAAGCAGCCTCATGTCGTACACTCCACCAAGTTAACTATTGAAGGAGATTTGGTAGTAGAAATTACTACCCCAATTTTTGAGAAGGATGATAGAGAGTTGTAGCCTGAAGATTATCAGATAAGTATTGTTAATCTAGGAAAGCATACTAGAAGCCAGTAGATAAATTTTATAGACATTGTTTCCACCACCACCAAGTCGAGGTTGATTAAAGATAAACAGGCCAAGGATGAGCTTAAGGCAGAGGTGGGAAAAATGAAGACTTTTCTAAAGGAGTTAATTTCATTTACTCTTGAACAACCTGCACCCTCAGAGGCCCCTGTTTTGATGAACAAAAAGGAGGTGGATGGCCTTAACGAAATGAAAAATAAAGCCACGTGGTTTGATAACTAGTTTAATGTATTTAAGTTTGATATAAATGAGAATGTGGAGGAGGGTTTTAAGTGTTATTATTTAGGTCTTAAATTGGTTAGGGAAATGGAAGAATCCATAAGGAAATGGTGGGCGGAGGAAGAAAAACTTAGGGATTACTTGGGAAAGTTAAAGGTGATTACTAAAATTTCTGATGAGGAATTAGTCCAATCACAGATTCTGAGGGATGAAGGCCTTGATTTTTTTCAAAATCCATCAATGCATCTGTCTTCAAAATGCAGAATCTCCTTGAAAAGAGAATTTCCATGCTCAAAAGAATTGAAAAAATATGGGAACAAGAAGACACCTTTGAGCAAATCATTCAAAACTAATTGGTAAAATTTTACCTCCTAAGTAGAGACTTGAATCATTAGGAGATATAAAATATGCTTGGGAGGAAAGAATTGATGCAATAATGAAACACGAAGATACTGTCGATATTACTCTCATGGATAGGCTACTTGATATCAAAATTGACATGTGGTGGGCAATCACAGACATTTTCCACTTGAAAGACATTGTAACTGTAGCAAAGAAGAAATTTGAAGAGTCAACGTTTAAAACTAGCTGGGTTGATGGACCAAATGATGATGCACTGAAATAAGTTTTCTTTAATTATGATGAGTATCGTGGGAGTTCTCATGAGGGTGAAAGGTGAAGAATGTGTTTCAGTTACCTTTTTGACAGTAGTACTTTCAAGGTAGTTTTTGAGCAAATGGACGACTATGAGTCAAAGTTGGCATATCAAGAATAACAAGTGGTAATCAAACATACAATTGAATTGAGTATTTTAGTTCATATTTTGGATTGAAGAAGTAGGTGGTGCACCTATTCAACTACAATATTTTCAACACAAACATATTTTTGGAGTTAACTAGGTGTCCCTACAATTGTGGATCTGGGCCTCAGATTATGGATCTTGAATTTTGATAGGAGGAATTGGTGCTAAATTTTTCTATATGTAAAAATTATCTCCTTATTGTAAACATCAGTTAATATAAGTCAGATTAGCTGTCTAAACGAGAGATTAGATAGTTTACTATTTTACAGCTTTTATGCAAAGATACTCAAAACTACTTTTTAACAACTTTAATGTAATTGATGTTATTTTCAGAAGTTTGTCAATTTAGTGATAATGATAATGAACAATGGTTATTCATATGCCAGTGAGTTTTGTTGTGCATAAGTGTCTCTTATTTGATTAAAATCAATATAATATTTTGAATCTGAAACCATTTTTGTTGAATTAATTTGTGGATGATGTTTCTTTATATTTGTTGAATTGTTAATTTTTGTAATGAGCTTGTGATATTTTTTAGTTTAAAAAGAAGGTTTTTAAAAAAAAAGTGATGATGAATGGTTGTATGCTTTAAAATTTGCACTATGAATGAATGCAATGGTATGGGTTATGTTGTAGATTGTGTTGTTCCATGGTTTGAGTTGGTTTAGAGTGATCATTGTGAAGTTTACGTGTATGAATTTAAAGAAATTTGTGTTCATGTATTGCTGTCCTAAGCCCTATCCTATCTTTTCTCATTTATTTACACCCCCCAAACGTTAGATTAGTTTGTAATATTTGGTTTTTACTCTATACTAGCAGGCTCCTTGAACATTAGAGTTGCAGGCCACTGAATGATGACAATATAGTTGAGAACCAACTACAAATACCTTGGAAGATAGAAAGTTTTAGATTATTTATCTTTTTTAGGAGAAATAGAGTAGCAATATTTTTTTTAACGTTGTTTTGTTACATTGACTATCAACACTACATGGGTATGCATACCTAGGCTATCCCTTGAGTTTTGGGAGTTGGGCATCCTAAAAGGGATTTCCAACTCTTTTAGAAGCCTCCTCGTAGTTGAAAAGATAACCCAAGAAAATTCTCAATTAGTTTATGCTCGGATTTGTGTTAATGTTGTTGTTAACATGATTCTACCAACCTTAATGTTCCTTAAGTCAAATTTTGGTAATTGGTCCCAACCTCTTGAGTACAAATATGTAAGATAGTTTTACCAGTTATGCAAGAAATTTGGCCACCTTATAGATTCATGTAATAAAAGGACTCAAGATGTACTCAAAGAAGATATGCAATCCCTAATCAAGCCTATGATTAAGGATTCTAATGTTGATTATAAAGTACCCCCTATAAGGATGATTATGTCCAAGGGGGAGCTAAAAATCCCCCTGGGAATGACACAATTTCCTTAGATAGGGAAGCTACTTGTCATGAGACTCTTGTTGTTTCTTGGGTCTTAGAATGTAAGGAAATTAAGTAGCCTTAGGGGAAGGAATCCCAATCCTTGGTTCAATGCAACGTATGAAACCAAAGGAAGATGAGGAGACTCCTAAAGAAAAATAAAATGAGGGTTTGGAAATGACTCATAGGGGGGCCAATTAATTGACTCAAGATAAGGCTGATCTCAGTGCTAATGCAATGGAAGGGATGGAGGAAGGGGAAATTCCTACTATTGTTTCTTATACTTCTTCATTCTAGGGGGATATTTCCTTTCTATCTCAGGAGGGAGGAAACCTGAACAACTCTTTGGCTATTTTAGGCTTCCCACCTCATCCTAATGATAGAGTCAAAGAAGAGGAAGAATGTTTACAAGCCTCAAGTAAGTCAAAAAAAGAAAAGTAAACCAAATGCTGGTTAAGGAAATTTTGTTGGAAGACCTTCCCAAAAGGAATCAAGGAATAAAGATATAGTGAGGGATATAGCTTCAGGAAGAAAAAAAAACTTTAGACTTGATCACGGGTTTGAAGTCCAAAAAGAAGTAATGTTGGTTGTTTTCCTAATTGCCTCCTAGTATTTCTATAATAGTTTTTTTTTATTTTTTTTTAATTTTTTTTTTTAATTTTTTGATAATGAAGATTCTCTCTTAGAATGTAAGGGGCCTTAATAGCCCTTATAAAATTTCTTTGGTCAAAATGTGTATTTTGGATAACAAAGTGGATCTCCTACTCCTTCAAGAAACTAAAATGAAGAAAGAGACATTTGACAAGGTTGTTTTGAAAATATGGCCTAGTGTGAATTACTTTTTGAGTGAGGCTGAGGGGGCCTCAGGGGGAATAGTCACTCTATGGAATCCCTTGAAATTTAAAGGGTCTTTGGGATTTTCAAGAAAGAACAATCCAATGGTGTCTTTGGAAGACCTATCTTCTTCATAGAAATGAAATTTAATCAATATTTATGCCCCAAATTTAGTAGGGATAGACTGTAGTTATGGGATTTTCTGAATGATATTAAGAGCAGATTGGATGACTATTAGATGTTGGGAGGTGACTTCAACTCTCCACTTTTACCCTCAAATAATTTGGTGGGCTGGATGAATACTTTGAAAGTATGATGGAGTTGGCTGGTTTCTTTAATTTTGTTGGGCTATTTTATGTTCCATTATTATGTTCCAAATTTACATGGTTGAATAGAAGGATTGGTAATCAATTGATTCAAGTTAAGTTGGATAGGTTTCTTATATATTCAAATTGGAATATCTCTCAGCATCTCTCCCTCTCTTCCCTCCCAAGATCCGATTTAGACCATAATGCCATCTTGCTCAAGAGAATTTTTGATCATAACAAAGGTCCTTTCCCCTTCAAATTTTAATTAATGTGGACTCTCCATCCTAACTTTGCTTCCCTTATTAAAAATTTATCAGTTGAACCTACGGTGGGTACCCCCATGTTTCTCCTGGTGGAAAAGTAGAGAAGAATTAAGTAAAGAGTGAAAGGATGGAATAAATTAACCTTTGGTAACATCTTTGAAATAAATTTTTTTTGAGGGACAGATTAACGGAATTGTGGGACAAAATGGAGGTTGGTCTAGTGGATGAAGAGATTTTCACTCATGAAGGTACTCTGAGATCTCAATGGTTTAAGTTCAACAAACACGAGGAGATTTTCTAGAAGCAAAAATATGAGGTTTAGTGGCTTATTGAAGGAGACCGAAACACCAAATTCTTCCACCAATCAACTATGAAATACAAAATCAGGAACATGATAAGAATGCTTAAGAAAGAAGATGATACAATGGTGACTACTGAAAGAGAAATAGCTAAGGAAGCTGTGAACTTCTACTCCTCCTTCCAGAATGTTCTAGGGGATGCAAATCAAGTATTTGATGATATCCTTGAAATGATTCCTAAAGTTATTACTGAGGAATATATAAAGGATATGACTAATGTTTTCTCTCTTTTGGAGGTTAAACATTTTTTTTTTCCTTTGGGTCTTACAAAGCCCCAAGATCGGATGGGTTCCCTCTGACCTTTTTTCAAATATACTAGGATATTTTAAATATTGACTTGATAACTGTAGCTAGATATTTCTTTAGATTTGGAAGGCTTCTTAATCAAATGAATGCTATTTTCATAGCCCTTATCCCAAAGGAGGAAGATGCCTCATCCATATAGGACTTTAGACCCATTAGTCTCTGTAACAGAGTGTATAAAATCTTCTCAAAGATAATTGTGTTCAAACTAAAATACATGTTAAAAGTAAAATGATAGCCCCAAACTAGAAAGGATTTGTCCAAGGAAGAAACATCTTAGATGTTGTTATAACCACCCATGAAATCCTTCACTCAATGGACCAAAGTCAAAACTTAGGGATGGCCCTGAAAATTGACATATCAAAGGCTTATGACAAAGTCTCCTCGCCATTTCTCTTTGTTGTTCTCAAGAAATTTGGGTTTTATGGTAGATTCCTCATGTTGCTCATTGCCTATGTTACCACCCCTATGTGCTTGATTCTTATGAATGGATTCCCCCATGGTTTCTTCTCATGTGGCTAAGGTCTTAGACAAGGAGACCCTCTCTCCCCCTATCTATTCATAATTGTTTCTGAAGTCCTTGGAAGGAATATTCAAAATATCATTGATTCTAAAGTTTTGAGAGGAGTTGAAGCTGCTTCATCACTCCCGCCTGACTCTCATCAAATTTTTTTTGATGATACTATATTGTTTAGAGAAGCCTCAATTGGTGAAGCTAGCCAATGGAAATATGTTTTAAATGACTATGCTTCTGCCTCTAGTCAGCATATCAATTATAATAAGAGTAAGTTATACTTCTTCGGTGCTAATCAAATAGTGAAAGAAAGAGTGGTGTGGACCTTGGGCTGCCAGGAAGCTATTCTATCTATTGCTTACCTTGGGCTCACTTTGAGTTCAAGAATATTGGAAAATAATTATTGGAATCACTTAATTGAAAGATTCCAAAAAAAGCTGGCTGGTTGGAAAGGTAAACTTCTAAGCCTAGCGGGGAAGATACAGTTGCTAAAAGCTTCTCTCCAGAACATCCCAATATACTATTTGTGTCTCTTTAAAATCCCAACCTTCATTGTGGAAAAAATTGAACAAATCTAGAGAAGATTCATGTGGTTTGAAATGAAAGAGAAAAATAGATTGGGTTTGGTTGGTTGGGAGAAAGTGTGTACCACTAAAAATGTTGGAGGTCTGGGGATAAGGAGAATTAAACTCTTCAACAAATCCCTCACTGCCAAGATGGGTTGGATTCTCTTGGAAGGGACTAAGTATTGGGTTAATATCTTCCAATCAAAATATATCAATAACAGAGATCTTGGTTGTTTCCTTACCTGCTCTAATTTGCCTTATGGATCCATTTTTTGGAACCACCTTATCAAAAACAAAAGTGTGTTGAAATTGGGTGTGAGAAAGTGTATTGGAAATGGGAGGGACATTGATTTCTGGAAGGACCCTTGGGTTGTTGAAACCCCTCTCTCTTCCTTAGATGGTTTCAACCCTTGAAATAGAGTTTGACCAAAATTTGTGGTAAGAAGGTGGTTGATTACGTTAATTGGGAGACTGATGAACCAAAATGGAAGGAATTTAGCAAAATACTTAGGAGTGCCAACTCGAGAGGTCAAATATAGCTTAATTGGGATATTATGGTGCAAAGGCTACAAAACCTCATTGGGAAGGCAACTTGGTTCTCTAAATATAGGAAAGATGAATGGCTATGGATTAAGAAGCCCTCTAGATGCTTCTCAGTCAAAAATGCTTATAAGGAACTTGAGAAACCTCTTACTGATTGAAGAGATCTTCATTGGGACAAGGTGTGGATAAAAAATGTTACTCTAAAAGTTAACTATTTCTGGTGGGTAGCCTCACATGGCATGATCTTAACTATTGATAATCTTGTAAGGAGGGGGTTTTAGTTAGTTAACAGATGTATCTTATGTAAGTAAGAAGAAGAGTCCATTATGCATTTATACTTTCACTCTCTGTACTCTAGATAAGTGTGGTCCTTTTTCCTCCCTTTGCTACTCACCGATTGGTTATTTCCCCCTACCATGAATTCATTTATTGAAAGCCGGTCTAATTGTCCTTACTCCCATAAGATTATAATGGACCTTTGGAATCAAGCCCACTCTTTTCATAACATGGGGAATATGGAAGGAAAGGAACAATAGCATTTTTAGAGAAGCTGAGAGAAACAACTATGAGCTATGTATGTCTATAAAGGCCCAAATACAGGAAAATGTGGAAGTTGGAGGGTACAACTATTCAAAAGGTTGGCTTACCTATAAAGAATTGAGAATCAAGCAGATATGAGGATTAAAGAAGGACCTTATCAATCTCAATTGGTCCACACTTTCTGCTTGGAAGTCAACTATGTGGACTCCTCCTGACAAGGAATGGATCAAATGCAACTTTGATGGGTGCTCAAAAGGTAATCTTGGCATTGCAAGGGCAAGAGGCTTGCTAAGAAATTACCTCGAAGAATGTATAGTGGGATATGGGAAAAAATTGGGTATTTGTACCAAAAACAAAGTCGAGGAAATGGTAGTATGGCAAGGAATAAAGATGCTTAGAGAATTTGGTTTTTAGAAGGTTATATTGGAAGGAGACTCCAAATTAATAGTTAAAGGTGGTGTTATGGTTCCTTGGGAACTAAAGGACATTATTGATAATTGTAAGGACCTAATGAAATTATTCACTCACTACCATATCCAACATGTGTTCAAGGAATGTAATATTTCTGTTGACTGTGCGACCAACAAGGCACTCAAGTGTAACATGTAGACTCAATTGGAGTACAACCAGTTACCTTCGACAATGAAAGAAAAAGTGCTTAAAGATAAATATGTTAATGTTTATAACTTATAAAGTTGGTGTAAGTGATTGGTATAGGCAGACTATGCGATCTCATGATAAAAAGGGATCTTATATTAATGATGGAAATCTTGGTATGACAAGGAATAAGAAGATATCCCTAAGTGAGAAATTTAATTTTTATATCATTCCCAAGAATACCTAGAATCACATTACTTATTGCAATACTAAGGCTTGCATCAAATCATAGTGTATCGACATGCCTAATGGAAAATCCCACCTCTTCATTGAGGATCAACTTGCTATGAAAAATATGGACTCATTTATTATTTGTAAAGGTAATAATTTTTTTTTCCTTAGAAAATGTGTTAAAGGTCTCTTTTTTAAGTAAGTTCTTGAAACTTATTTCTAAAAGAGAACATCATCAAAAAAAATTCTATTGTGTGCACTACAAGATTAGTTGGGTGTATGGGTGTTGTGGTGGTATGAGGAAAGGGTTGCAGAAGAATAACTCAAAAAGTTTATAGAGTTCAAAAATAGAATGGCCAAGAAAATGAACTGAACCTCCAAAGTGCTCGACTCTCAAGAAATTTTTTTATCTTTGAGACTGTTCAGTAGGTTGGGAATGGTCTCACTCTTTGAGGTGATGAAAGGGTGTAATGAGAGTCTTACAGAAAAAATCACTAACTATTGGAGGAAGGGGCAGGTGCCTTTGGGGCAGTGAAATCTAGGATTATTTCTCAACTCATTGTGGAGGTGATAGGTCTAGAAAACTAGGGAAGAAAGGTCATTAAGAAGATTGGAGCTGACTATAAGGCATTTGTGGAAAATTTCCTCCATGATGGTGAGAAATTCATAAGGTTTCATAATGGGTATGCTCAGCTCGAACTTCCGCCACCTTTTGCTCTGGTTAGTATGTTCATTATAAAATATTTTACATTAGAGGGAAGATGTATGATTGTCCATGCTTATCGCTTACCCCTACTTAACCACATTCATTATAACGAATGCATAAACCTACCTTTTTACATACTTTTCTCATTTCAACAAAATATTGAAAATGGCACGAACCCCCGATTGCATCAAGGCATCATGCTTGCTCTCTACAAATATTCCCTAGCTAACAAACACCATGAAAAATCTTTGGCTACTAGAATGGACATCCTGAATCAAAATTCTATGGAATATGAAGAACCCCTAGCTACTATTAATCCCATTCCAGAGCCTAATACTAGGCCTCTGCCCCAGATTATTAGCCCCAAGGAGAATTCCCCTATTAATTTCTCCATCTCCATTGCTAAAAGTTCCATCCCCTTGACCCCTATGGGTAAGATGGCTCCTATGAAAAATTCCCTGAGCTTGAATTGGTTAAGCCCACCCCGAAGAAGCAGAAACACTCTCCACTACTCTTTGAACCTTCGAGGGCCAAGAATCTAAAACTTGACTTGAAAAAATAAAGTGTGGTCATAACCACAAATGAAGACAATGAGGGGAATCAAAGGGATTTTTTGGAGGAAGGGTAGTTGGGTTTGGTTAGTTAATGCCAAAGATCAATGTGTCTTGCAAAGGTTTCCTCTTAGGAAAAAAAGGGAAAATAGAAGGCCATTGTCCAAGATGAGGAGAAACATTTGGTAGTTGAAGAGTTTGAGCCACAAGTGGATGATGATAGTGAGGATATGGATTTTGAAGAGAGTGTGTATAATATGGGAGAGGAAGACATGTTGAAGGATAAAGAAGATAGGGAGTAAGATACTGGAAGAGAAGAAGATCATATGGTTGATATGTTGAAAGCCATTGAAATAGAGAACAATTCTATTGCCACTAACTCTTGTGAGGATTCTAACATGGATTTTCTTAAAATCATGATTACATATATGTAGTTCCAGATGGATGATATGGAAAAAGCTATCATCACTTTGATGAGGGTTACCAACAGTCTCATGCGCAGGACCATGGTGGGTGTTGTGTTGGGTCAAACTAAGATAAAGAAAATGTCAAGAAGATGGGGAAGAGCGAATAAAAGAAGGACCAAGAAGAAGAAGAGGGACTTGCTTGGAGGGAGTTTGTATCCCAACTTTGAAATTACTGGGACCTGATAGCCAATGCCAAGTAATGGCATTGTTTCTCTTTGTTGTTTATTGTTGCTCTGCATTTTTGGCTCTTTGCTTTATAATCCCAAACTGCTATTATATTATAGCTTTGCTATGGTTAAGCTCTTGTTGGAATTTGGTTGATCTTATTAATGGTCTATGTATTATTAGTTGGATCAATAGGGGTATTATATTTTTGATTAAGCTTATTATGGTTCTATGGTTACAATTTTGGATACTCGGCCTGCAAACCATCTTGGTTTCTAGTTCTTGTTTGTTGCTACATTTTGGTGGTGGTTGGTGCTATTCTTCCTAGTATATTTTATTTTTTGTTGTTTTAGTTGTGTAACCATGGGATTAGGGCCCTTCCTTGCTTAATTAATAAAAACATACACCTATGTCCTGATTATAATTACTTTGACTTCAAAAATTAATTTTTAAAAAACTATGAAATTAAAAATTATAAAAATATCCATGCACTAGATATTGATATCAAAAATCTATATTTTAAAAATTATAATTTCATCCATTCAATAAATTTTTTTGTGTGACTTCACTTTTTAAAAATATTGTTTATAAAAAATAAGTTATTAAAAGTTATGTAAAAAAATTCACAATTTATTTCTATTATTTTTTTAAATTATCTAGAATCTACACACAAATCCTCACAAGTCACTAGTTCAAATCATCTCCAAATTATTAATGGTTTCGTTTCTATAGGTTTCATAAAATAAGCTTTTGTAAAAAAGTGTTGATATTAATGTCCAACTTGGCTAAAAAGTGGGACACAATATTGCAGGTTGACCCTGATCATAAAATTTAGTCTCATCAAGGTAGAGTGTACCTAGTTGGTTTAGCCCTTGAAAAATATTGTAAATCTAGAAGATGTACCAAATAGGATGTCATGTGAAACTTGTTTGTCTCCATCACCTCTAATATTTTCTCATGTAGTGTGCATTGATGTGAGTGGATCAATCTATCCTTTTATTAATAAAAAATTGAAGAATACAATAGCACATCTAGAAACTCTACTCAATAAAGTGATAACATCCTTAGGATCCTCTTCAAATTCACTTTTGTGGAGGATTCTAACAATTTTGATAATTGATCTTATCTTGTATAGTAAAAGGTTTTCATTTAAAAAATTTATCAATTGAGTAGTGTGTTGTTCAGATTATCTTAAGACTTCGTTCATGCTAACCTTATCACACTTATCATAGAAAAGGATTCCAAACACTCTCTTAATAATTTATGGATTTATATCTAGCATAGTTTGGCCTATGGGGCCAAACACTTTTCTTTTTTATTGGTCTTGTAATTTTGTACAAGACTAAATCAACTATATTGATTATAGAGAAACAACAAATTTAATATATTGCACCACTCTAAATTGGGATATAGATTGTTCTATGAATATCCTTTCTCCTTCTACGGTTCCTCTTTGAAGAGATTCATGGATATGACATACCTAAGATCTATATCTCCTATGTTTTCCCATGGTAAAGTTACTTTAGAGGCCACATGACATCCCTTATATTCATACTTCATCACTTTTTGAGGTTCTTGTCTTGCTTGCATAAGAACTATTGCATGCACATATAAATCTCAACTCTGAAAAATGAATCTATTGAAGGGGAAAATATAAACACTAAATAGGGCATGCAAATAAGACAAAGGGAAAAATATAGAAATGACAAAGATGAAAATAAAAATAAAAATAGGGAAAATACCAGAAATGACCAAAATAGGACCAACCACATCCCTATTTGCATAAAGGAACCCAAAAAGTAAATGAAGACAACACCAAATATAGAAAAACCAAAGAAAAATAAATGAAAAAAAAAAATTACCATTAACAAGAAAATTCAAAAACCGTACCTATCAAAATATATTAAAATAGCGTCAAGAGCAAGAAGATGACATAGAAAACTCCATGTGTCTATCCAATACTTCAACACAACTGTGAATAGGATCAAGTTTGAATCTTAGGAAAAACTCAACTAGGTTTGGGAGATAAATCAAAAGGGAAGAAGAAACAGGGGAAAAAGAGCACAATAAATTACAAGACAAATGAATAACAATAAATGAGAACAAAAAAAAACATGAAAGAATTTTTGAATTAATGTAGAGTTGAAATGCTAGCTTGAAGTGACATTATATCATTTGTGTCATAGTTTCTAGGATGCATAGAGGTTCATGTTGGGAGGACTGACCCAAAAAGTCAAAAAATATAACATATCAAACACATAATTCTAAATTATAGGGAAGACATCAAAGTTTCAAAGATTCTTTGATTTTCATACTTAACCAAATTCACAAGCCTAATAAAAGAAAAATTCTTGAAAATACCAAGGATACAAGCAAGAGACCAAACAAAACACAAAAGAGGCTAAAATTAAAACAAGATAATTGAGAAAAATAAATTAAGAAACAAGAAACAAAAAATAAAAGAGGATAGGTCTTTATTTTTTACTAAATCAAAACAAGAATGGGGGTTGTGTGTATAAGTTAGAAAAAAAGACAATCATCTAAGATCAAATTCCTTCAAAAAATAGGTATTCAAGAATTTCTTCATCCAAACAAGTAGAGAAAATAAAACCTATTAAAATAAAATAAAATATAGAACCTATTAGAGAATAAAGGAGTATTTTTAGTGTGTGCAACTTATTTATTTACTTCAAAAGGGTGATTATGGCCAAAATGGAGTAAATTCCACCTAGGTTACATGAATACAGTGAGATTTTTATATGATCAAAATTATATTAGATTACATCATGTAATTAAGGAGACATGATCAAAGGTTAACCTAAGATTTTATTTTCTACCAGTCATACATCTATAGCCCTAACAAAGTCACCTTTGATAACATTCACATAATAGGTCTACTACTAACCAGTCATCTATAGTTCCAATAGAGTTACTTGAATCACCTAGATGATTGGGTTCTTTGTCTTTTCCTTTTCTTTTCTTTTCTTTTTTCTTTTTACATTTTATTTTTTTCTCTTTGTAATAGATTTTTCTCTTTTCATATCTCAATCTATAGAAAATTAATTTTATTTATGGGTTAGGAATTATTATTTTTCACCTAAGATGAACCCACTACATTCGGTCCTAACCAATACATGAATATTTAAAGTATGTAAAAATACAAGACCACATATGTCCCATTCGAGAACCTCACTTGTTTTAAAATTTAGACAAATTATCATCTCTAAGATTGTAATAAATGAAAATAAATTCTAGGGAAATAATTTCCAATGATTGATCTATAATGAGAAAATACCAATAACAAGATCTTTGTGTAATTTTCAATAGGTTTCATATTCCTCTTATAAGTAATCCATTTTCACACTCAACTAGAAAACGAGAAACCTTCCAAGATGACAACAACAAAAAGAGAACCAAAACAAAACCAAAAAAAATAAATAAATAGAGAACACACTAAAGTAAAAGCAAAAAAAAGAAAATGGAAACTAGAAAACACAGAAACAAGAACCCTAAGATAATTATGTACAAGAGAGGCTCTTACAAACCAAAATTTCAAGATCTAAAGTAATGTTATAGGTATTATGTCTTAACTAGTAATATGACACAGAGGCAACAACAACCTATCATGGCCTCCTTCTTGCTAAAGAGGCCGGGGTGACGAAGCTATGGTTGGAAGGAGACTCCCTTAATATTATTAATTGCCTTTTGTAGGTCAATCCCCCATTGTGGTCTATATTGTATATCATTGAGGATTCCCTTTCTATTCTCTGTTCCTTTTATGATTTTAAAATATCACATGTCTTCTATGAGGCAAATACTCTTGCTAATGGGTTTGCTAATGTGGGTGTTGTGTCTCATAATTGTTATTATTCCTATGATGCCATCCCCATTAATCTCCAAAGTATTATTAATCACGATCAATTGTCTTGTCATGGTGGCGGAAACCTTAGGAGATAAGTGTTTTTATTTCCTCTTTATTTGGTTTAGGAACTTTGGTTTTAGAGCCCGTTTGAGTAATTATTGTATATCTTATGAAAAAGAGATCATGGAATTGGTTTTTATTGCTAGGTGTACTCGTGTTATCAGGTTAACACAGTTTATGGGTGCTTTTTGGCTTTGTTTCTAGATTGTTCTCTTAGCTTTCACTGCTCATCAAAACAAGGCAAAGTTATGTTTTGGTTGTCTCTGGATGTAATAGGTGGTGATCGTTGTAGACTCGAGCTGCTCTTCTGTGAAGAATTTAGCGGGAATGAGATTGTGTGGGAGTACCTAGAGAAAGGTGGAATTTTCCCCTACTTGCTTAAAATCCATAGCTCTGATTCTGAGGTGACTGAGGTCTTTGTGAAGGGGTGGAATAATAGAATGTTATGCTACCAGAGGTGGAGGTGAATGCCACTGAGCAGTTCATCGCTAAAATTACTAGGCTATCTATGAAGGGTAAGTGTAGACAATGAAAAATGTCCTAAGTCTGTGAGCGTCATTTATCTTGGTCATTGCCCTTGGATAATTGAATAATTTTAATTATTCAACTATGCTTGATCATATTCCTCTATTAATTAAATAATTTTTAATTATTTAATTAATTCATTTTCTAATCTTTATTTTATCCTGATCGATTAAATAAATTAATCATGTCACTAATTAAATGCATCCTTTTGGTCAAAGATACCCTATCATTAATCTTTGTCATTGCCTTCATTTTTGTCATAGCTGTTGGGAATCATAGCCATCAGAGTCATAGCTCTTCCATGAATGGAATATTTTGGTTGCATCAATTCTCAACTGTTGATCTTGGCATCTTTCTAGAATTTCAATCCTAGCCATTTATTTCATAATCTCCCTCTCATCCATTCTCATCCGTCGATCTTGGAATTTTTCTAGAAGATCAATCTCGGTCATCTATTCAAATGGTTGTCTATTAAAGCAACCTTCCTCTCCCTTTTTAACTTAACAACCATTATCTCTAACTTTCTTGCTTACTATTTGCAAGTATTTGCACAAATTCATAACAAATGTGAGGGCAATATTGGCATGAGAAGGAGAGATAAGAGACGTGAAGCAACTACAATGGGGAGTGTTTACTTTTGAATGCATTTCATTTTCATTGATCATTGTTTGTATTCTCTTGTTGGATGTGGTCTATAGATTAGAAGTGTTGATTGTCACTTTATCAAGGTTAGGAACTCTCTAACCCCATCTTACATTGGTGCACTCGATGTGAATACTAGTTTTGCAATTTTTCGTATAGTTTTTTCTTTTTTGCAGATTTTAGGTACGAAACGATGCAAGTAATAGGAGCAATGACACATTTTCCAAGAAGTGACGCATTTGAAAAACATAGCAATACACTCATCTAGAAAAGATGCATCAGTAGAAGGCATCTATGGGCAGGAAAATTTGAATTAAAAAAAATGATGCAATCGATTTTGTGTGACACAGTGCAATGACACAACTAAGGAAAGAAACAATGCATTTGTCTGCTTGGTAAAAAGTTTCAGTTTTAAGATCTTTTTGATTTTTCTTTTGGGTTGTTTAAGTAGAGTAGGGTTTATGGATCCCTAATCTTCTATTTGCAATGTGTGGCTTTGGAGTGGAGCTCCCCAAAACTACTTCTTTTGAAGCAACAAAAAATTCAAGCTCTTAGTTTTTAGTATTCTTTAAGCTTTTCTTAGTTCAGTTTAGTTTCTTCATTTTCTAATTTAGTTTAGTTGTTAATTTTTGAGTTTTAGTTAATTATTTAAAGCTATTGTGCTAACTTGGTCTTTGCAACTTGTCGTTGGTCCAAGATCTCTTTTGTGAAACTACTAATATGTGGTATTGTAGGTTTGAATGTCCAAGGCTTTATTTTGAAACCACAATATTGTTTTCTTTAGATTAGACAACACTTCATTTGGTGCTTTAAAAAGAATGAATGTCTTTTCTCATGTAGATTTAATTAGGGGGTAATGAACCACATGTTTTAGTGTTTGAAGGATGGAAGGTATTATGCTCTCACCTTGTGCAAACTCAGTGATCAAAAATCTAGACCCATCTATTTTTTTGTTTACCCATTAGAGGGCCTACCTTGGTGGGAAAAATTACTCACCCCAAGGGAATGACCCAAGCGATAATAGGTTAAATCCAAGTCCTTTTGAACCACTATATAAATTTGTGATTGCAAGGAAAGTTTGCAATCAACGGGAAGAGGTACATGATAGCCCTCCCCCAGTATCTTTATGATGGGAAAAGCCCTTGTTCTAAGGGTTGGGAGGCCTCTTGAGGGAGTTTATCATAGTACCCCCTAAACTAGATGCCCTTAATAGACACCTCTTGTTTTTAGAATCCAAAGTCCTTTTATTTGTTGGTGCGGGAGGTTAGACCTCTGAAGTCATCCCAAAATTGTGGTTCACTATAGAGATGTAAAATTTCTTGAGATCCTTGTGGTCTTAGATAATTTGAAACTTGGTATGCCCATAGAAGTGAGTGTCGTGGAGGGGAGCCAGTGCTACCAAGATCCTAGACTATCCACTTTGAATAGGCGCAGCTGGAGAAATCCAAGTGGGAATCTAGCGAACATTGTCCTTGCCAACTATAGGATTGTGCTTGTTATCTTGAAATTAAAATGTTTTCACATATAAACAAGACCAACAACAAAGTGCTTGATATTGTCTACTATGTTTTCCAATTACACGTTATCAGAAACAATCAAAATTTCATAAAAAAATAGCTCAAAAACATAAAAAATGTCAAAACAAAATTCTGGAAAACCATAATTGATAGATATAGAGTCGCAACTATTCCTGTGAACTACAACTATAAGCTAGAAAACCACAATTGTCTACCTGAACTGCACTTGTTGAAAAAAGAGCTGCATTTGATAACTTGAACCACAACTGTGAGACAAATTTTTTGAATACTGAGCTGCAACTGTCTGCTAAACAAAAAAATTTGAAATTTGTGTCCAAAATCTGATCAAAATAATTTCACAGTGATCTCTAACTACTAAACCAGAGACTTGCAAGATTTACCAGTTCATTTTAGGCATTCCCATTAGAAATACATTGCATTATAGGTTGCATTCCTCAATCCTTTGCATTGCACAAATTAGACTTTGATTCGTAGGTTGCATCTAGACCTTCAAATTTTGAACATAGGGAGACCTTTGAGCTTTTGGAAATTCTTGGTTACATATTCTATTTGTCATTGACCATTGTCCTTGTCAGTGTCTTGTCATTGTCACCTTATCAAGTTTGAGTCATAGTCTTGTGTCCTAGTCTTCGCTCTACTTTGTCAAATTCATCCTCTTATGGTCAATGACATTTGGAATTTGTTGCTTTGGGTTCACATTAGCTTAATTTCCACCCTTTGTTCAAAATTTTAGAATTCCTTTGCATTTCCTTATTCTTATTTAGACTCATATTGCTTAGATTGCACTTCGCACCCTTATTCAAAAAATACAAAAAAATAGCTCACTTTACCTAAGTTTTAATCCTTTTGCATGCATTATTTTCATTATCTTTGTATCCTTACACTCCAAAAACACAAAAATATAGCTTAATTTCATTTTAACCTTAGTTTCATTATCTTTCCATCCTTACACTCCAAAAACACAAAAATATATCTTAATTTCATTTTAACCTTAGTTGCCTTTATCTCCCATTAGCATCATCTAGTCACCTTATCATTCACCTTGAAAATCAATCAACCTTTAGTATCCTTTAGTATTCATTATCCCCCCATCCTTTGGACATTATCATCCTTGCATTATCATCTTATATTATCATCCTTGTATTATCATCCTTGCATTAGCATCCTTGCATTTTCATATCCTAAAATCTAAAAATCCAAAAAAAATAGCATAGTTTCATTGCCATCTTGCATTATCCCCCAACTTGAAAAAGTATCATATGGTTGAAACAAGGTCCCAAACCAAAAGAAAGAACATGAAGTTTTCAAGCAGCCCTTTTCATGACACTACCCTTGGAGCAGATTCAAATCATTCTACACCTCCAAGAGACACACCATCAAGAGATCAAACATGGGAAAACATGAGCCACAAAGAGCCCAACAGAAAATTGAACCAAGAAGAAATTGAAGAAGCTTATAGTGACCCACAAATTTTGAGCATGATTGATCAACTTGTTAGTGTAGACCCTAATAGATACTTTTATGCACTAGCTAAAAAGGGGGCCAAATTGCCTCAAGGTTTTGATGTATCAACCATTGTGGAGAAAGAAACTGAAAATCCATTTGCATTTGGCATGCCCTCATCACAACAAATGTCGAACATACCTTTTGGAACAACACACATTACTACCACTACTACACACATCCCAAGAATCTCAACATTTGGAAACAAGGAAGCCAATATCACTACACAAGGACAAAGTTTCACAAATACTATGGGAAAGACCTTCATAGACACCCTTTTCCAACATACCAATCAAGGTGCTCTATCACAAAGTACAAACCAAGGTCCTAAGTCCACACCACAAAATACCACTCAAGGATCCACATCACAAGGTTCTATTCCTATGACCCAAAATGCAAACCAAGGTCCTAAATCTACACTTGACAACACAAATCAAGGTTCCTCATTCCAATTTCAAGGTGCCCCTTCATCAAGTCAAAACCCACCAACTAAATCTAGAAGTGTTCACATTGTCTCATGGAGAATCCCAAATGAAAATGAAAATCAAGGATCAATCCCATCACTCCAAAACACTAATTAAGGGGATCTTCCATCATTCCAAAATCCTAACCAAGGAACCTTTACTTCATTTCAAAATACCAACCAAGGACCTACACCTTCAAATTCCAATCAAGGGCCCCTTCCCTCATTCCAAAACTTTACTCAAGGACCTACACCTACATGTCAAAATATCAACCAAGCACCTACACCTTCACTTCAAAATTTCAATCAAGGGGGATCATTCCTTCATTTCAAAAAATCAACCAAGGGAAAATTCCTTCATGTCAAAACATCAATCAAGGGCCTACACCTTCATGTCAACACCTTCACCAAGGATCCACACCCTCACTTGCAAATCAAGGACTAAATTTTCAAAACCAGAACATGAATCAAGGGTCCACACCTCAATTCCAAAACATCATACCAAATGCCAACATGACCTTTGGCACAAACCTAAGACCCAAATTCATTCCAAACCCAAGCAACACACATCCATATGGAAACCAAGGTCCTATGTCCCAAAGTATCATTACCAATTCAAATCCAACATATGACCTTAACACCAACATCATGGCACCTAACCAAAGAAATGCAACACCATCTCTTGCAAACCTTTTGATATAGCATATGCACTCCATTGAACAACATATGCCAAACATGAAAATTTAAACCAACAAGAAGACCTATTCTATGGAGGAACTATTCCCCTTTCCATTTGATCGAAAGTTATACATGCCTCCCTTTCCCCCACATTTCACAACATCACCTTTGTCAAAGTATAAGGGGACAGGGGATCCAATTGAACACATTCGATAATTTATTACATCATGTATGGAAGTCTCATATGACTCTACTTATCTCATGAGACTATTCCCATGAAGCTTCACAGGAGTAGCCTTAGATTGGTTTCACACCATCCACCAAGAATCAGAACATGGGGTGAACTAGCTAACAAGTTCATCAATCATTTTTCCTTCAACATTAAAAATGATGTCACCCTTGGAACGTTGAGCACAACCAAAAAATAAAATGGGGAATCAATTATCTCATTCTACCAAAGATGGTGGGGCTTGGTTAGCAAGTTCCTTTGTCACATTCTTGAAAGACAACTTGTCACCATGTTTGTAGAAAACCTTAATGGAGAATTGATGAGTCGAATAAAAAATCTAGTGTTGCACAACTTTTGAGGAGATCCTTGAGAAAGGTGTCCTTATTGAAAAGGGCCTTATTGCAAAAGGGCTAGTCAAAGTCAATAAAGAAAATTCCAAACCTAACAATGACAAGAGAAAATACTAGTCCCGAAACAAAAATGTCACAAATGATGGAGTTGTTGATTCCAAACTAATAACTAAAGGTCCAATCATTCATATTAAAGGTCTATCTTCATCAAATGCATCCAATACGCCAAAAACATAGACACAAGGACAAAACAAAATGCTAAATGCAGTCCAAAACAATCAACAATGCAGAGGTCCTCCCCACGCCAAGAGAACATACACCCCTTTGGGTGAACCCATCAAATCAATTCTTAAACATCTTTTGAAAGAAAATGTCATCACACTACTAGAAACCAAAAACTATGAACCTTCACTGATCAAGCCTAATTGGTGGAAGGAAGATAAATACTGTGAATACCACCATTTATAAGGGCACAAAATACCTAGATGTTGGACACTCAAGAACATTATTCAAGACCTTATTGAAGATGGAACCATTTTACTTGATAATCCACAAGCCAAGATGAACGTTGATCACACCATATTAAAAACACCCCTCAAGACCATGATAAAGGAAAAGCCTCTAGTTCAAGAAACATTAATAATTCCAATTATGCAGGTTTCAAACATGATTATAACACTATCATCCTTAATGTGAGACCCTTTGATGATTGAATTACCACTATTACTATAAACAAGCAAAAATTAGATTGTGTTGTCACCACCCTAATAACCAAGATAACTATTCTAGGTCCTTCCACAAATCCTCAACCAAAGGGTCAATACAACCTCCTATAGCAGATAGGAAAAATTCTCGTGCAAATTTCTATCTTGGAGCTCCTTCGTATCGCACCACAACATAGATCCATCCTTGATAAGTCCTTACAAGAAGCTTCCATCCCCACGAACCTAGATGTCAATGAATTTCAGGCCATGGTTGGATACTTAGCTATGCCACACCATGTCACCTTCTTTGAACAAGACTTCACACCAAAATTTGATCATAACGACCCTTTACACCTTTAACTATGCGTTAATAAACACAAGATCTTATGAGTCCTAGTAGACGATGGAGCAGGTCTAAAATTTGTTCACTAAAATTAGTGAAAGCATTGGGATAATCTGAGAATTGTATTGACTAATCTAAGAAAATTGTGATCAAAGCTTATGACGATGCTGAACATTTTTTCAAAGGCATAATTTCAATTCCTATGAGAGTTGGCCCAACAATACAAGACACAATATTTCACATCTTGGATCTAGATTTACGTTACAATATCCTCCTTAGCAGCTCATGGATCCATGCCATGAGGGATATCCATTCCACTTGCCATCAATGCCTTAAGTTTCCACACAATGGCACTAAAATCGCTATTCTAGGTGACCCTAATCTTTTTCAGTATTGTTCAAACCTAAAAGGAACTGTTGAACATCAAGTGCCCATCAATTGAGAGGCTTCATCAACCACTCCATCTCACTACATTGATCCATCAACTCTCATCATATCTCCCACTTCACTCATCTCACCTTCCATGCCCAAGATCTAGATCCAAGACAAAGGATGCAAAGAATATAATATAAAGAGTCTCTTTTTCATTGGAAAATTACCAAAGTCATATGGCAAACTGCATCCTATGCAGCCCAAAGTTGTCATCCATAATCTTCCTACCACCTTCACTAGATGGGGGGAGCTTGCTAAGGAATATCTATATGACCACATTCTCACATGGCTATACAAAGAAGAAGAAGAAACTAAAATTAAGAAATTGCTAATTGAATAGTATCCAAAAGGGTTCCAAATAATGAAACATGGATATGATGGACATAGTGGCCTCGGTCTAAATAAATAAGGAATGTTGGAACCTTTACAACCTCTTAAGCTAATAAGTCATCAAGGGTTAGGGTTTGTACCAGTAAAAGTGAACATCCAAGGTATCAGGTTACCTTCGAGTGAGTCTGTTGACGCTTTAGATGAGATGGAGACATGCGAGGACTCTTGGGATTATGATGTTGACTCTAATGAATATGAATGGGATTCCCTATCCTCCACCACTTTCATGGACCTTGATAAACTATTTGAGGAATTTTATCAAATTCTTACCCTAGATTCCTCGTGAAACACACCTAGTACCCATTCAAAAGTGACTTTGACAAAAGAAGAGTGGATCAAACACTATTTTTGGCAATCCATTGATCCTACCTCTTTGGAACCTGATGAATCTACTTTCGTCTTTACCATATCCACCTAAACCATGACCCTTAACAATACTGATGATGGCTTACCCCTTATCTACCTTCAACTTATATATTGGGATCAACAAGAACCACCGAGTTTGGACACTTTGAAAATGATGAAGCAATTGCTAAGTTTATGGGACTTTGTGAAGGAATACCAAGTGGGGATCATAAGGTTGGATTTTCCATAGAATTCAATTATGAAGCATACTTTGGTGAGGCCGTCTTGTCCTCTAGTCACAAAAGTGAAAATGAAAAAAGTAAAAATGAAAATAATAAGGCTTCAGGTGAAAATCGAAAGGCAATTGCTAACCATGAAAAAGTAAGCATAAAGGATGTATCTGAGGGTGAAAACCTCTCTAAAGCACCTGAAGATGGAGGAATAGACCATCTCCCAATAGATCGAGAGAGATCATAATTTCTTATAGAAGAAACAGAGGAAGTTGACATTGGAACATCAGATAACTCCAGAATAATACAATCAGCAACATCCTTGACCACTAAGGAAATGTTTTATTTTAGGACATTCTTTTCAGAAAGATAAGTCAATTTTGCATGGTCATATCTTGATATGCCTATATTTGATCTTGAACTTGTTCTACATCATCTACCACTACTACCTAATGCAAAACCATACAAACATAAGCTAAGGAAAATGTACCCCTAGATTGTACTTCTTGTCAAGGTGGAACTCAAGAAACTACTAGATATTGGATTTATTCACACCATTGATTACAAACAGTGGATAGAAAATCTTGTTCCTGTCACTAAGTTGAATGGTCAAATCAAAATTTGCATAGATTTTAAAGACCTCAACAAAGCTTGTCCCAAAGATGATTTTCCTCTACCAAACATTGACATTATAGTAGACCTCACAACTGGGTATGAAATGTTATCACTGATGGATGAATTCTTGATTTACAATTAGATAATAATTGCTATTGAAGATCAACCAAAGAAAACTTTCACACGCGCTTGGGGAATGCTTGTTGGAATGTTTTGCCATTTGGATTGAAAAATGCTAGAGCCACCTATTAGCGATCCATGACTACAATTTTTCAAGACTACATGCACGTCCTTATGGAAGACTATGTCGATGACCTCTCTAAATCTCTAAAATGAAGTGGACACTTAGCAATATTGAACAATATTTTCACACAACTATAAAAGTGTAAACTTAGGCTAAACCCAAAGAAATGTGTCTTCGGGGTCCAAGGCAAGATTCTTGGATATATTGTCTCACATAGAGGGATAGAGGTTGATCCTGCCAAAGTTAAAGTCATTTTGGAAATGCCACCACCAACCAACATCAGTCAATTAAGAACATTACAAGGACAACTACAATCCATCTTTAAGTTTATTGCTCAATTAGTAGAGAAGATCCACCCATTCCAACATCTATTAAGGAAAGGCATTCCCTTCAACGAGACAAAAAAGTGTCAAGAGACATTTGATCATATGAAGAACTACCTATTGACTCCACCAATCCTTATGCCACCAATTGACGGAAGACACTTGATACTCTATGTGATAGCTACTACATCAGTATTGGGGGCACTCTTAGCACAAAATGACAATGATGGAAAGGAAAGAGAAATATACTATATTGAAGTCACACTTTAGTTGGATATGAGTTAAAATATAGACCTATTGAATGAGCATGTCTAGCGTTGGTCTTTGCATCACATAAACTAAGACATTACATGTTGAATCACAAGACAAAATTGATTGCTAAGATTGATCCTTTGAAATAGCTTCTCAATAAAGAAACACTAACATGAAGGATAGCTAAATCGATTATGTTTCTAAGTGAATATGACATTGAGTATGTTGACTGCAAAGCAATAAAGGGATAAGTAATAACTGACCAACTTTCAAATGCACCACTAAAAGAAGACCATCCTTTGATATCTGACTTCCCAAACGAATCGATATTTTTCATAGACACCCCAACAACATGGAAGCTATACTTTGATGGACCTTATACAAGTCATGGATTAGGAGCATGTATCTTATCCATCACACCTCAAGGAGATTCCATTCCTAAGTCATTTCAAATAGCATTCCCTTGCACAAACAATATGTTTGAATATGAAGCATTATTGATAGGACTCTGAATGGCAATAAATTGGAAAATCAAGGACCTTCAAGTCTATGGTGACTCCCAATTAGTGATAAAGCAAGTTAATGATGACTATGACACTAAAGATGAGAAATTGATGCCCTACAAGCACATGGTCGACAACTTCAGACTATACTTTGATAATATTTCTTTTGAGAAAATTTTGAGAATCTAGAACAAAGTAGTTGACACAATGGCTAAAATTGGATCTCTCTTGGACATTCCCAAAAATGTCTCGCAATATGAGTTCTTGGTGGAACAACTATTGATCCCTACATTTGATGTCCCCGAAACCAAATTTGTGTGTGAACTTTTTGGTCTTGAATCTCCTTGGTATAAAGACATTTATGCCTATTTGCATGACCAAATTATCCCTCTTGACTTGTCCCCTAACCAATGAAAGACCTTTATCCAACAATCATCCAAATATTCCATCATCATGGGCACCCTTTACCACCATAGTTTAGATAGTACCCTCCTCTGATTTCTTGACTCAAATGAAGCACAAATAGTCTTACAAGAGGTACACCAAGGTATATGTGGAGCTCACTTTGATGGTCCAACCTTAGCTAAAAATCTCATGAGAATGGGATATTATTTTCCTACAATGGAACGTGATGCTTATCACTTTGTCAAGAAATGTCACCAATGTCAGATTCATGGAGATCTTATACATGCACTAGCTTAGGAACTTCAACCATTTATTTCTCCTTGTCCATTTTCTCAATGGGGACTCGACCTCATAGGAAAGATCCATCCCACGTCTTCTAGTAGAAATAAGTTTATCCTTGTCACCACTAAATATTTCACAAAATGGATCGAGGTCATCCCCATGACTTATATTACTGGAAAGAAGATAGCCAAATTCATCCTGAATTACATCATTTATTGCTACAGTATCCCATAGTCCATCATCACCGATAATGGTCGCCCTTTCAAAAATCAAGATGTTCGCTATCTTTGTGATAAATTCTATATACAACACCACTTTTCTACTTTGTATTACCCCCAAGGAAATGGCCAAGCTGAGGCATCTAATAAGACCATCCTAAAAATCTTAAAGAATACTATCAATGACATTGGCCATGAGTGGCACCTACAACTCAACCCTGCTTTATGGGCTTTCCGTACTAGTATCCATACTCGTATAGGAGCCACCCCATACTCCATTGTCTTTGGGTCTAAAGCAATATTCCCTATAGAGTTCGAGTAGCCCTCTTTGTGAGTCTCTATGCAAGGCTTGATTGATCAAGAAAAATATCGTGTATCCCGTCTACATGAGCTAGAGTTTCTAGATGAAAAGAGACATAATGCTTTTACATGCTTGCAATCCTATCATAATCACCTTTGACGTAGCTATAACAAGAAATTCCAAGCCATAAACTTTGATATTGGTGACTTAGTCTTGAAAGAAAATCTAAAGAATCAAGCAAAACGAGAAAATCCTAAAAAGTTTGAACCTAATTGGTTGGGCCCTTACGTCATTAGGATATCATATGGATAAGGTGCTTATCAAATTTATACTCCTAAAGGGGAGCCCTTGTTCGAACCTATCAACAACATGCACTTTTGCAAGTACTACACTTGATTCTCAGTGTATCCCTTTAAAAGTAAACATACAAAAAAAAAATGGTCACTCTGATGAAAACCTGGCAAACAGGCATCTTGGTGACAACAAAAAAAATCAAAAAATGGAAAAATCACAAAAAATAGTAAAGATAAATAATTCGTCCAAAAGTGAAAACCACTTTTGTTGCGCTTTGGATAAGTACCATGGTGAAAACTTGGCAAACAGGTGCCAGGTGTAGTTAGTCTATGCTCCTTCATCTACTATCACTCCATTTGGTCTTTCATCCTTTCCACCCATCCATTCGCACATGACACTCATTCATAATAAATTGTCATCATCCTTCTAATGGATTGAGAACCAGTGACATTTAACATCCTTGTTGTCATGATCACCCCTTGCATTCACCTGTTGCTTCCCCTCTCACACAATAAATTGATCCTACACCTAACTAGGGGCAATCCTTGACTCACATCTTCATGGGAAAATAACACATGATATCAACCTTTTAAACATCAAAATCCAAAAAAAAATCGCAAAACCATCAAAATTCAAAAAAATCATAAAACATCAAAATCCAAAAAAAAATCAAGAAAGCATCAAAATCCAAAAAAATAGAAAACCTTCAAAAATCCAAAAAATAGTAGAAAACTTCAAAAACTCCAAAAAAAAGTCTGATTCTGATTCCGAGTCTATTTTTTTAGTAGGGTCGAACTACATTGTCTCTATGCATTTGCTACATAGGAAAGGCTCATCTCAAATAGGCCCCTGAGACATTAGGTTAGTCCTTTTAGGTTGTCCAAATAAAATCATCACTCAGTCTTTGGTTGAATAAGGAAAAGGTAAGTCATGTCAAACTATGAGACATCTACACATTACTACGTAGGCAAGGCCATATGTCGATGAGCCCTTGAGGCCCCCTAGGTCAGTCTTGTAAGGTTCATCAAGTCATTCAAAATAAATTGGGCACTATCAACTCAAACACAAAATCATCATCTAAACTTCAAACACCAAATTATGAATCAACAAATAATCATAATCAACAAAATCCTTCAAATAGTCAATCATCTTATTTATAGTCAATCAATTAGATCACCAATCTTAGCAAAATGGGGCATTATGTCATTTGTCTCATTTTGTCTTATCTCTTGTCTTTTATCAGGATGTGTCCTTCCTGAGATTAGACTTTGTCAATTTGGTCATTCACCTTAAGCAGGATATGTCTTTCTTACAGATAGGTGCCTTGTCAACAATTATCACTTGGTCAACTTTATCAAATGTGTCCTTTGCCTTGAATAGGATATGTCCTTCCTAAAGTTGGATATCATCACATCGCTTGGTCATATTCATCAATCTTTCCAAACAAACAATTAATATTTTTCACAATCAATCTTGTCAACTTTTTCAATCAATCTTATCTCAATCAGGATATGTCTTTCCTAAAGTCAGGTGTAATCAATCAACTTTGTCAACTTTATCAGTCAATCTTTATCAAATCGATCAATCTTGTCATCTTGGTCAATCAATCTGGCCTTAACCAGGATGTGTCATTCTTGACGATAGGCACGGTCAATCAAATCAATTTTTCAACCTTTGTCAACTTATCAATCAATCCTTGTCAATTTATTAATCAAATTTGGTCAACCTAATCAATCGCATCAAACAATCTTATCAATATTATTGGCAAATATAATCTCTTTGGAAAATACTTTGTTGGTCTAGGTTTGTCTTATCTTTTGGATTGGTTCTAGGTCATGTTACTAGTTACCTCGAGGATGTCCTATTAATAGATTTAGAGGGATGATGATGGATCATGGCCTCTTTTCTTTGCTTTATGTTTGTAGTTTTTCTTGGCAAAAAGACTGGGATAATTGGATCCTTAGTATGAGCCGGGGCATTCCATGTCTTTTGGATTTTTCTTTTGACTACTTGTCTCTCACAAATGGTCACCTTGTACACCTTGTTCTATGTCATACAATGGTGTTTTGTTCCATTTGCAACATTTTTTATGCCTAGTGATGATAAATATAAAAGCATGAAAGTTGGTTCCTTGTCATTTCCCACCTAACATTCCATCTCCCTTGTCTTTTCCACGCTAACATCCATCTCCTTTATGCTAAAATTTCTTCTATCCTTCATCCTCTAGTCTTATCATCCATTTTGAAAGCGCATTTGTGTTCTTTGAACCCACCCGTCCTCTCGAGGGGGCATACCACAACCCTCCTCGTCATTCTTCCTTACACTAGGGAACATTTCATAATTAAATGTCTTTGACACAACGTGATGAACTACATTATGTCAAAGAGGGGAAAAATGTAGACACTAAAAAATGTCCTAATTCTGCAAGCGTCATTTTTCTTGGTCATCATCCTTTGATAATTGAATAATTTTAATTATTCAACTATGCTTGATCATATTCCTCTATTAATTAAATATTTTTTAATTATTTAATTAATTCATTTTCTAATCTTTATTCTATCATGATCAATTAAATAAATTAATCGTGTCACTAATTCCTCCTCTTCTTCAATAGTTAAATAAATTATTATTTATTTAATTATTTTTTTATCACCTTTCATCTATAGTTAAATAATTACCATTAATTATTTATCTATTCATGGTCTTTTATTTCTTCTATAGTTAAATAGTTATCAAAATTATTTAACTATCCCTTGTCATCTTCCCCTATTAAATAATTAATCTAAGTTAATTATTTAATGTCACATTTCCATTTTTTCTCTTATTTAATTAAAATGGTTGAATAATCATTTTAATTAAATCTTCATTGTTCATTTTCTCCAAATAAATAATTCAAATGAATTATTTATTTTCCACTTGTCAATTTCCTCCATTATTTCATAAATAATTTAAAATAAATAATTTATGCCTCCTTTTGGTCAAAGATTCTCTATCATTAATCTTTGTCATTGCCTTCATTTATGTCATAAACATCGGGCGTCATAGCTCTTCCATGAATGACATATTCTAGTTGCATCAATTCTCAACCGTTGATCATGGCATCTTTCTAGAATTTCGATCTTGGCCATTCATTTCGTAAGCTCCCTCTCATCCATTCTCATCTGTCGATCTTGGAATCTTTTTAGAAGATTGATCTCAACTGTTCGTTCGAATGGTTGTCTATAAAAGCAACCTTCCTCTCCCATTTTAAACTTAACAACCATTATCTCCAACTTTCCTACTTACTATTTGTAGGTATTTGCACAACTTCACAACAAATCTGAGGGAAATATTGGCATAAGAAGAAGAAGGAGAGACAAGAGAAGTGAAGCAACTACAATGGGGAGTGTTTAATTTTGAATGTATTTTATTTTCATTGCTCATTGTTTGTATTTTCTTGTTGGATGTGGTTTATAGCTTAGAAGTGTTGGTTGTCACTTTATCTAGGCTAGGAACTCTCTAACTCCATCTTACAGTAAGAAGTTGTATAGAGACTATTTTGCCTCTAAGACAACCTTGGCTAATTTCTTCAAAGGAAATGAAAGGGAGAAGCTTAGGTGTGTGGGAAGTGGTGGGTATGATCAGACTTCCATTAAGCTATTGTGGAGAGATGTGGCACTTGTTATCATGAAATATTTCATTCTTGATGGCAGGTACTCTATTATTTATGGTTACCACTTTATGTTACTAAATTATTTCAAACACAATAGTTTGGTGTCATTTCCCTATTATTTATTTCTCTCTATGGAAAGTAGCATAGAAGATCATAGAAATAATCCTAGTAAAGAAATCCTTCATGAGGGTCTCATGAAACTTATTATTGACTATATCAAAGTGTAGATTATCCCTAAAATACCTAATATTTTCTTTGCTCAGAAAAAGAAGGGGATAGCACATGGTTATGATATTGGGGAATCAATAGAGGAATGGGATGGTGATTATGAGGAGGATAATTCACATGAAGTGGAGTCTTTGGATGAAGCTCGAGGAAGTATGTGGATGATATGAAGGTTTCTAACTCTTGGTCAAAAGGTTATGAGACTGACACTGATATGAAGGAGGTTGTGTCTTCTAGTGCTAAGAAGGTTTCTAAGGGGAAGAAAGGTGGTAAAAGGAAGGAGAATTGTGTTTTAAACCCAAGAGAGGAAGGGGTGAAAGGCGTGGATGTGCCTCTTGTTCTTACTGGTAAGGGGAATCAATGGAGTATTAAGGATGATAAGGGGAAAACTATGCTGGAAAATGTCCTTGAGGGATATTTTCTCATGAATTCTGGGGAGGCTTCCCTATTGCAAGGTAGGTTGGTATCCCCTTACTACAAGGGTTTTGAGCAAGTTGAGGACAAGAAAGGGTTGTTGGAGCTGCTAGAAAACTTAGCGGTGGATTCTGGTAAACAACGGGTGGAGGTTGAAGTTGTTGATGTGGAAGACTCTCTTGTTAAGGAGGATTTGGAGGGTGAAGGTGTGGACTGGAAGGGTCATCCTGAAAATGCTACTTTATCTATAGTCGTGCCTATGAATTAGGATGAAATTGACCTGGATCTTTTTTGCAAAATGGCAGAGGATGGGACCAAAAGCTCCTTTCTCTTTTTAAATGTCTCTTTTTGGAGGTGTATCATCTCAATACAAAGTTTAATGAATGAAAAATTTGTGTGGTGCAAGTGAATTGTAATAAAAATTAATGGGCGGTGAAAGGTAAATTCAAACCTATGAAAATGATTCTTGATAAGGTGGTCATGGATGTTGAGAAACTAGGCAAGGACCATGAGGAGAGGCTAGTATCCTTGGAAGATGATGTTTGTAGGGTTCATGAGGAGCAATTTGTTTCTTTGGAGGATAAAGTGAATAATATTTGTAGTGACTTACAATCTATGGTGAAAATTAGTAACCAATCCTTGAGTTCTAGTGTGTAGGGCTTGACTCTGCTGAATGAGAAATCCGTCAATTGGACTGGCAAAAAGCTAGACCTTTGTGAGAATGAGGAGGAAATTGTTGAGATTAACTACATGAATCAGATGGAGAAGAGTGTGGGTGAGGTCTTCTGTTTGTGTACAAGGAGTAAGATTAAAAAGAGGGATTTGACTAAGGTTTTAGACAATATGCTTTAGCTTGTGTTTGATCAACTTCTATGTTGATGTTTTGTTGTTGGTTTAGCTATTGGTTTGTCTAGGTTTATCTTTTGACAACTTTTTTGGATTTTCTAGGGGTGCTGGTGCTCATTTTTATTTCTTGTGCAGCCTTATTTAATTTTTAAAGTGTTTTAGTATCCCTGCAAAACCTACTTTTCTTTATCAACAACTAGTAATTTGACAAGATATATGTTTAGTGATTTGATCTTGGATACATTTTCTCCTATTTTTTTTGATATCTAGTAAGGACCTAACCATAATTTTTAAAATTTTGAATGGTCACCTTTCTTTTCTTTTTATTTATCCCATAAAAGAACTAGATTAGATATCTGAAAGGATTTCACTTAAATGGCTCTTTCATTGGACCATATTTTCACCACTATTTGATGCCTTGCCACTCGTTCCAAGCGAACATTTATTTTTTCTTCCAAGTTTAATAAATTCATTAATCTAACTGCAATCTTATGATCAATGTTTGAATAATCTCTCATGAATTGCAAAGTTAAAAATCTCAAGTTTATAGGGAATAAAGGATCAAGAACATATTCTAATTGGTAAGGGGAAGTCCCTAAAAATGCATTAATCATAGTTCTATTATCCCATAGGTAAAATCTCAATTGGTTGTGCTAATCTCTAGAGTTATTTTCCAAAATCATTTTAATAATATCAATTATACTATTATTCATAGATTTTGCATTACCATTTTGTTGTAGCTAATAATTAGAAGAAATTTTTTAAACTACATTATGCTCAAATTTTTATTGCAATAATTTTGTTTAAGAAAATTTCAAACCATTATCACATACCATTCGTAATTGGATCATAATAAGTTCCTCCAAAAATTGAATAACTACCTATACGGTGCACTTTTTACATGAAAGTGGATTTCATTCATCTTGTGTAGTAGTTTAAAATTTATTCCCTACAAAATATTTTGGGTTAATCAAACCAAAAATAATAATTCCTCATTGAGTGAAAAGACGTATCTCATAAATAGGTTATAAGGGTATAATATGGTTTCTCTATGTACAAAAATATTACAATTGTGACATGTATCCACATGTTGAGGCACATTTAAATAAACATGGACAATAATAACATACCAAAGTATCTAATGAGTTTTTCTTTACAAAGTTGATGTCCCATTCTAAATTTTATTCAACAATGAATTGCATCGCTTCTATAAACATGGACAATAATAACATACCAAAGTATCTAATGAGTTTTTCTTTACAAAGTTGATGTCCCATTCTAAATTTATTTGAGCATCTTAGATAAACACCTTCATAATTTATCTAATCATGTTGCTCCCACTTTTCATTTTGAGTGTTCTCCTTAGTGCTATGTTTAGAACTTTAGGACACTTATTTTATAATAGGTAGTAGAAAATAACATGACCCAATGTAATTTATCTTCAGTCAATACATAGATGCACTTCTTCAGATTCAACAAAATTTCTAACTATTTACATCTTTGAAGGAATTTCCCTAGGTAAGAAATATTATCTCTTTATTTCTTAGAAAAAATGTCCAAACCATCCATATAAATAATAGTAAATTGGTATATCATTCCTTTGAAGGAAATATTCATGACTGTGTAGAAATTTTCTCTAGCATTTATCAAACCAATAGGAATCCTTCAGTAAGCAAAGGTTCACCACTTAGTAGTGAAATAAGTCTTCAATCTATCTTCCTCTTTAACCATTACCTAGTTATATCCAAAATAATCATCCAAAAATGACATTATTTGTGCTTCAATTATATTTTGTAAAACCTTGTCCAATGAAGGAAATGAATAGTTATTTTCCTATGAAGCTCCATTAAGATTCCTAAATCCACATAGAGTCTAATTTCACCATTTTTATTCCAAATAGGTATAAGATTGGTAACCAATGTGGTTCCTAGTTAAGAAGACAATCCCATAAACCAATAGCATCTACACTTATTCGTAGATTATAAGCTCCAATAAGGCATTTACAAGGAATTTCCTTTGTCTAAAAAGTTCTAGAATAGGTTTAGTGGGATAGTATGGGTGATAATTGAGGTATCATAAGTCTTCAATTATTCATAACCCTAAGCTATTGATTCTCTATACTCCCTTAACAACTAATTTATCCCCATCTTTTCTTCTTTTGTACAATATCTTCCTATGTACACATACCTTATAAATGTACCATATCTTTAAATATGGAATTGGTTTTCACATTTATCACTTCTTCTTCATCAACTTCAAAAGGATCTCCCAAATTCATTAATAATATGAGCTTCAAAAATATCAATATTAGTAGCGAAATCTAAGATGTGTTTGTCATCATCAAATACCTAGAAATGTTTAACATTATCAAGAGCTATATGAATAGGCAACAAATCTACCAAAAATCTCTTCAACTTCGATTCCATCATGGGCTCTAGAGTACTAGTACCAACTACCAAGGAGTTAGTGATCTCATGTTTTTTTCTAGGAAATGGTCTATTATTAAATGAATTATTATCCCAAAGCCTATTTCTATATGCTTCTAATCTTTTTTCATGATAATTATATTGGCTTATGATCTCCCTTACTATTAATATAAATTTCCTTGTAATTTTATTACTTTCTTTTGGTGTGTAAGAAGTAAACATCTAATCAATACCTCATACTCAAAAAAATTATTAGTACATATAAACAAAAATCTATATGATGCCAAAAAAATAATACCTTTTGGATTGATGAGTTCAAATTTGGCACCACATCCTATTTTAGATTTAGAAATATAAAACATCAATGTCCACATTTATTCACTTTCTAATTTCTTGAGTCATTTAGCAATTTTTCTTTAGAAGACTACTTTTTTTATATACATTAACCTCATCATTTTCATTCCTCCATGAATTGGAAGGTTTTTATCTCATTTATATTGATACACCTTTAGATATCTTAAAAAATTTCTAAGGTGTTGATGAAATCCACTTCTTGATGTTATGGTTTCAACTTCACATGATCTTCATATTTTACAAGGTATTCAAAAGTAATTAGGGAATTTGTCTCTATTATAATTTTCTACCTTATTGAATATTTCTAAGAAAAAGCAACATGAAAATTACGAATGATACTCATTATGAATTTAGCACCAGTAAGGAAGTGATGATTCAGAGGTACATACTTGGGTCTCCAAAGTAGTCTTTTCATTAACCACTCTCTACAAAAATCCATACATATCTATTGACATGAGTAGCCAAGATCTTCAATCTGCAACACCAAATAACCTCCACAATAAATAGAGAGAAGCAACAATGGAAGATGCTATTCCACCAAACAAGAATTGCAATATGATACAATATGCAATAATACTACAATACAATTTTGTGCAAAATATGCTAGAGATGCCTTACTTATAAAGGCAAGGATGAGAGATAGGATTAGACAAGATCATGACAAGTTTCTTAATCCTATCACATGAGAAAACTAACTCATAACTACCTAGGATGATGTGAAGTATAGATAAGACAACTATGACTTGTCTAGATAAGAAAACTAAGACTTCTAGAAATAATCTTTTATCCTAAGTAAACTTAACATGTGAACTAAGTCCCCTAAGTCCCTAGTAAAGAATTAACTAGGTATAATACTTATTCACACCAACACCCCCCTTAAGTACAACTTATGGAGGAACAAACCAATGAAAATATGCAAAAGATGGGTCCCAACAACAAAGCCTAATGAGGTACCCATGTACAAAACAAAAAAATATCACAAGTGGAGAAAAGGAGAAAAACCCTGTGGGAGAAAACTCCTCTCCAAAAGAGAGAAAAAGATGCAAATAAAAAAATTGAAGGAAGGACGACTCCTCAAGACCCCCACAGGACAACTCCCTTCACCCCCAGTATTGATTGTAACTGAAGATAACAAGGATATGCCAAAGGTTTAGTGAAGATGTATGCAACCTACTGATCTGTAAGAAAATACTCCAAGATGAGAACACCATCCTAGATGAGATACCTGATGAAGTGCATGTGGATCTCAATATTCTTAGTACACTGATGCTCCACTGGGTTACAAGAGATATGAATGGAACTCTGGTCATCACACCAAAGAGTAGTGGGTTGAGTGGAAGGGAATCTAAACTCATTCATCAACTGATGAAGCCACAATACCTCCTTACAAGCAAGAACTGCACCTCGATACTCAGCCTTTACAATGATAATGCAATAGAAATCTTCTTCTTGCATGACCATGCAATTGGACCAAAACCAAGGAAGAAGAAAAAGCTAGAAGTAGACTTTCGTTCATTGACATCAGCAGCCCAATCTAAGGCAGTAAAGCCCACAATATGAGATGCGCCTAAAGTGTAATGAATTCCAAAGTGTATAGTGCCCTGAATGTATCTCAAGATACATTTGGCGACCTTCCAATGACTCTCATGAGGCTCCTATGAGAAGTGAGAGACAAGTACAACCACAAAGGAAATATCATGATGACTATGTGTCAAGTACAAAATACTAGCAACCAACTGCTGATACAAGGTAGGATCAATTGTAGGAGTAGTGCAATTGGAAGACAAGATAACATCTGACTGAAATGGAGTGGGGGAAGGATTGCAATTAGCCATTCCAAACCTCTGAAGCAAGTCAAGAGCATACTTCTGCTGGAAAATGAAGATCCCCTTAGAAGTCTGATGAACCTAAAGACCAAGGAAGTATTGCAAAAGACCTAGGTTGGTCATATCAAATTGCCCCATCAATGCCCGATGTGTACTCTAAATCATGGAAGTATAACTCCTTGTGAGAATCAAATCATCCACATAGAGCACAAGTATGAGTAGATCCTCTCCATGTCTCTGAGTATAAATTATGGGATTAGAATGGTAAGGAGTGTAGTTGGAAGAAAGCAATAAACTATCCATCTTATCATACCAAGCCCAAGGGGTTTGTTTGAGACCATACAATGAATCTCGAAGCTTGTAAACAAGTGAAGAGTCCTAATCAAAACCTAGTGTCTACTCCATACAGATCTCCTCATGAAGATCCCCATGTAAGAAGGCACTCTTCACACCCATCTGATATACTGACCATCCTTGAGATGTAGCTATAGCAAGGACAAGGTGAATAGAATCTATCTTGGCAACATGAGCAAAGGTCTCGAAATAGTGAATTCCTTTAACCTAAGAGAACCCCTTTGCAACAAGATGAGTCTGGTACTTTTCAATGGAACCATCTACTATATACTGGGTATGATACACCCACTTACACCAAACCAAATTTCTTCCTTTAGGAAGAGGTAAAAGATCCCAAGTATGATTCTTCATCAAAGAAGAATACTCATCATCCATCACACTATCCAACTTTGGAATACTTGAAGCATTTGAAAACTTCTAAGGATCATTTGAAACAACATGAATCAAAATAAAAATTCTTGAAGTCCGAGAACGAGTGTGATGAGTGTCTATGGGATCACCAACAAGAGGACCGACCTCCTCAAGAGTAACTCAAGCCCATAGTGGCCTAGTGGATGAATGAGGAGGTGGATCAAGACCATCATCAAAATGTTCCTCAAGTAGCAAAAAATCATCAACTAAAGAAGAGTGAGTAGGTTGTGATGAAGAAGAAATCGAAGGAGGATCTATCTATGTGAAGGGACTCAAAAAACTAAACATCATGTCAGAAATGAACCTCTCATGTGTCAAGATCAAATAATCGATATGCCTTCACATCCTCACAATAGCCAAAAAAAATGTACCGCTAACTCTTCTTCTCCATTGATTTATGCCGACCATCTAGAATGAATGCCTAAGCCTCACTACCGAATAATCTGAAGAAGGATACATTAGGCTTTGAATGAGACCAAGCCTCCTCAGGAGTCATAATCCACATTGCCTTGTGGGGCATACAGTTCTTAATATAATTATCACAATTGAAAGCTTTGACACAAAAAATAGGAGCCATCAACCTAGATTGAATCATACAATTGGTCATCCCCTTAAGAGTCTTGTTCTTTCTCTCTGCCACACCATTCTATTGAGGAGTGTAAGGAATTGTGTGCTGACAAAGAATACCATGCTCACTACAAAAATCTTGAAATTCCTGATTGACATACTCCCCCCATTATCTGTGTGTATCCATCAAAGAGAAAAACCTGAATGCTTCTCCACAAATGTTTTGAAGGTCTTGAAGATGGTGAGAACCTCACTCTTGAGCTTCAAAAAGTAGACCCATGTGCTTCAGGAAAAATAATCAATGAATGTGAGCACATACTTAACCCCTCAAAAAGAAGGAATTGAGAATGACATGAGATCATTATGGACAAACTCAAGGGGTGTGGTTGCACATGTAGCTTGACCCTTAGGAAAAGAATCTTCATGTTTCTTTCCAAGAACACAACCTTGAAAAACACCATCCATGCAAGAGATCTTTGGAAGACCAAACACTAAGTTATGTGCTTGCATCTACTAAAGATACCTATAGTTCAAGTGCCCAAATATTTCATGCAAAATCTTTCTCATTGAATCAACATGAGCAAAAAAAATAATCCTGATGAAGACTCAAAGCCATCAAACTGATACAAATGGTTCTCATGATCAACTATCCATGTAGAAACAACCTTCTCAGGATCTTGCAACTATCTAATAGTAACATTCTATGGAGTAAAATCAATTAACTTCCCATCTCCAGAATGACAAATTTGATATATGGAAAGTAGATTCATTGAAATATCAGAAACAAGAAGCACATCCTCAATGCACCCATCTAGCATTTGAATGAAGCCTAACCCCAAAACTAGAATCTATGAAGAGTTCCCAACTACAATCTGAGAAGTAGAAGTATGAACAATGGAATAAAAAAGATCACGTGAATTGGTCATGTGATGTGAAGCACCTAAATCAAGAATCCAACTATCTAAAGATGAATGAATGGTCTGTGCTAAAAGAGCTTATCCTTTTCCCATGAAAGATGGATTAGACATTGAAATATTGTGTTTCTTCATAGCTTCCTCCAAGGCCTCAAGTATCTTAAAAAAATGAGCCTCATTATGCCCAGTTTTTCCACAAACTGAACAAGGATCTCCTTTCTTTTTCTTGGACTTGGAAGAAGAATCTCTAGAGATAGAAGAAGGAGATGGAGTGGACTTCTGATTTTTATTTGGCTTCATTTTGGAGGGAGTATCACTACTTGAAGATGATTGTGTCTAGGGATTCTTCTTATTCTTTCCTTTTCCCTTGGATTATTGATCCATTAGAGCATGCTTCTTAGAACTAGGTAGTGCATCCAACTAAATCAACTTGGCCTCCTCCCTAGTAAGACACTCATAAAACAACTCAAATGAAGGAATTTTATAGTCTTTCCCCATGGCATCCATAGTTTGAGTAGAAAGTAGAAGAAAACGCTTTGTAAGGGCCTCTTAACTTGGACAAAATCAAGAAGATACCGTCATCACTAGATTTATCATGCCTACATCCTTTTAATTGTGACAAAATCAATTTGAATTGTGCAAGGAAGTCCTGAATTGAAGGAAATGCATATGGAGAGAGTGATTGTAGATCTATTTGAAGTTTCAAGACTCATAACTAATTGGTTTTACCATACAATTATTCAAGCTTATGCCAAATATTCTTAGGTGTTTTACAATTTGCAATATGAAACAACAAGTTGTTAGATATATGTAAGCCAATGAGCCCCTTTACTTCATCCATTTTACATCTATGGATAAAATTTTCATATTCCCTTGTGAACTCAAGTTGTTTTGCGTCTAACATTGGCCATAAACCTTTAGATTCTAACAATTAAGTCATTTTTAGCTTCGATGTATGGTAATTGTGTGGAGTGAGTGGTTCAATTTTCCTTAGATCTTCCATGAACAACAAAGGGAAGAAGAAAATGTGGCACTTAAATTGTTCCTTTCACCCACTAGAATGTATTAAAACTCAATTTGCAACCCCCCGGCAAATTACAATGAAGAAATTTTGCAATTTGTACAAGTGACAAGCTCAAATCAACCGTTTATAACACATGGTTATTTTTACAATTTTTAGAAAAAGACCTTGCCAAAATTGAAAAAATAAGGTTACAAATAGATTCTTTGGAATTTTTTGATCAATTTCAAAAAAAATTTTGTCAAAATTCAACTTTGTATGCAAAAGTTATGCCAGATACAAGTAATAAATGCACATGTACCTTTGGGCTGAAAAAACTAGAATAAAATGGAAAAATCAGAAATAAAAAACTTGCACCACTATGAAGTTCATCGAACCAGCTTTTTGAGGATATCTTGTTTGTGAAAAATAGACATTGTGGCAAAAATTTATGATTTTTTGAAAAACTAGCTGAAATTAGGCCTCCAGTGATGACCCCTTGGCAAAAGAAATTTTTTCTAAAAATCAAATTCGTCTAAAATAGACAAATTTTATATGAGAATATGGGTTTTTGGGCCTTTTGAATGCAATGGAAAGGTCCGTTTGGGCTGAAAATGCTCCAATAAAAAGTTGATCGTAGATCTGAGCTTCAAACCCTTGTTTGCTAAAGTTGCAAATGGTGACCAAATTGAGTGAAACAAAAGCCAAATCTAACTTTCTAAAGCCTCCTGGATGCAATGGGATAGCCAAAAATATTTCCACTATAGCCAAAAGTGTTGCAATCACTAGATCTCACCAAAAAGTATACATGCAATATAGGTTTAAAAAATATTTGTAAACCCTTTATGATTCTCAAGATCATATTGAAATGCAAGAGAAGAGCATATGGGAAATTTGCAAGATCATAAAAGAAAATAAAATCACAATAGAAACTTGATGGTAGAAACTCTTTAATGAAAAAAATGGAAGGGGCTTGCAAGATTCAAATCTCTGATACCATGTTGAAGTGAGCAACCAAGATCTTCAATCTACAACACCAAATAACCTCCACAAGAAATAGAGAGAAGCAACAATGGAAGATGCTATTCCACCAAAAAAGAATTACAATATGATACAATATGCAATAATACTACAATACAATGTTGTGCAAAATATGCTAGAGATTCCTTGCTTATAAAGGCAAGGTTGAGAGATAGGATTAGATAAGATCATGACAAGTGTCTTAATCATATTACACGAGACAACTAACTCATAACTACCTACGATGATGACTTGTCTAGATAATACAACTAAGACTTTTAGAAAGAATCTTTTATCCTAAGTAGACTTAACATGTGAACTAATTCCCCTAAGTCCCTAGTAAATAATTAACTAGGTACAAGACTTATTCACACCAACAATATCAAGATTAAAAATAGGTGAAGATTTAATACAAGACTACTTTTCTTCCACTTCCTCACTGGTAGAGGTAATATCAAGGATAAGAAATGTTACCAATATTTCATTCATTTTGTATACCCCCAAATCAACATATAAATATGTAAATGCATTGGGATAATTATACTCTATAATCATTTGTTTCAATTTATGCTCAACTTCTACCTTGATTTTTTTGTTTCCTCTCCAAGGTAACCACAAATGTGATAATTTTGTAGAAAAGAAACATTTCAAATTCATTGCATTATTTGCTAAGAAACATTTTGTATAGTTAAGGAATGTTGACCACTTTAATATAAATGTGTTCTTGAATGTAGGCTTTGATGCTAATTAAATATGTATTTTTTTCAACTCTCCTATACATTTAACTTTTGATTTATCCAAATAAAGAAGTACCCTATTAATTGGGGTAGGTACCATCTCCTATTAATAACAAATAGAGTAGGACATGACATTACAAGAGGCACAAAAATAGACTAATTTTTTTTACTAGTTCTTACCAAATATTTGAATACTTAGCAAGAAAGGGGGAATTCTTGTGTTGCCTATGAAAAATATTGTAAGGCATAAAAAAATTAGTAGCCTTATCTTTATCATTCTTAGAATTAGCAACCTTTTCTTGCTTCTTACTTTTAAGGATATAATAAAATCTTCCTTTGATTTTGGAAACTTTTCAACACATCATAAATAGAGATATTAGCTTTTATTCTTTTCAATTCTTGTACAATGCTATATTTTTCTTCATTTGAAATAATGGCCTTACCCTCCATTGGAGGAGATGGCTTGAAATTTCTCTCCATAGATGCTTTAGGTACAGGTGGATTATTATTGCATTTTTCTTAGGATAGTGGGAGTATGATGAGGGGAAAGTGGCCCAATAAGGAGCTCCTTATTCTTACTCCAAAAGTAGCAGTTATTTCTACTTTGTTGGAAATCATGAACATATTCAAATCCTTGAATTGGTTCATTCTCTTTCTCAAATGGGAACAAAAATTCCTTATTATTTTTTATTTTATCTTGACCTTTTTCACTTAATAATTAATATGGATCAAGCATCATGGTTTTTCCCATGTGTTCATGGCATCCATTGTCATTATTTCTACCCATCTACTGATATTCCTAACAAATCCTAAAAAAATTCTAATTTTTAAACAATTCATTTTAGAATGAACAGATGTATCATGAAACCTACACTAGTTAGTCAAAGGATTTGTATTAGTGAAGTTAACAATATTTGTAGAGGTTGAATTATCTAAAGGGCTAGAAACACCTTCATTGCTAGGCTTAGTGTTCTATATTTTATTGGGTCTTTTCTAATTAAATCATTTTCTTTGGTAATTCTAGTCTCGATTATTATTCTAGTGAAAATTGCTCTAGTTCTAATTTGGTTGCTAAGAACCTGGTTAACCTTAATATGGGTAATTTAAGTAGCCACATGTATAGGAGTATTTTTTAATGTTGCTAACTAAAATATGTTGCATGATCTTGATTGGATGATATTCTAGGCTATTGTACATTGACCATAGGTTTTCTAGAGATTATTTGTTGTTCAAAAAAGGCACCACCCAACACATTGGATGTATTTGGGGTATTAGGGACATTATATCCTTTTCTTGGATACGTTAGCATGGGAGTAGGATATATTTGATTTAGAGGATATGGATAGAAGATATGATTCTAAATTTGAGAATCAACACCCAAAATAGGGTTCAAAAAGGGCATCTAACTAGCTAGGACATGATTAATTTTTGGAATTTGATTCAACATTCTTGGGTATCCTAAAGAAGGTAAGGATCCAACTAGCATACTAATAGGGTTTTATTTGTTGTTGTAACCTAATTGATTTTAAAAAAGTGTATTATATAGTGCCTATATTTGCTTTAATTCTTCTAAAAAATAGTCTAGTTAAAGGATCCAAGGATCTAAGGTAAGTTTGAATAGAAAAACCCTTAATATTTAAATATGGATCTACTAATATTTTATATAATTTATGAAACATAGTATTAAATAGAGTCAAATGATCATTATGTTCTCTATTGAAAGAAAAAAAATTGGTGGTACAATATGGTAGGATCAATGTATATCTTAAATTGATCTAAAAAATCATGTTCTAACTATTTCCAAGTGATGATAGAATGGTTGGGTAGACTCAAGTACCAAATATAACCAAACTCTCCCAAGGAAAAAGGTATTAGTCTACACACTGCATCTTGATGTTCAATGTGCACTTTGTTAGCAATTTCCTTGAAAGTTTTGGTATGTTTTTCCTTCTTGCCCTCTTCATAGATAAACTTAGGGAAATAAATCTCAAGGTTATTTGAAATATCATGAAGATCACTACCAAAAGAAAGGGATGATTTATTATCAATAGAAAAATAATCCATAATTAGTAGTAGAGGTAAAATAATTGTAGGATAAATAATCTAGATTTGGCCTTGTATACTAGGTGAAGAGGGTGAAGCCTTTATTTGTGTATCTTTTCCTTTATCACTCCTCATATTTTTGTGTTTACTTTTTTCAATATATGGGTGACCATTCCTTTTAAGATATTTATATTGAATCACCCTTATATATGGCTCTCTCGATGTTTGATTATAAAAGTCTAGTTTGATTTTAAAATCCCTCTTTCTAGAGTCAATTCTATTGATGGTGATTTTAGAAAAACTAAGATAAGTAAAATGATATACACTCTACTTCTCTTGAAAATATGAGATATCCTAAGGAAAACCAACTCCAAGGCTCCTTTTAGGTTAGGTCTTGACAACATTAAATAAATAAGAATCTTATGTGATTTGTTAACAAGGGGGCATGATGGGTAAAACTCAAACTAAATGAAACATAGAAAGAGAGAGATTCCTAGGTTTAGTGTATAAAGCCTAAAGTCAATTCCACATTTTCCTAGGGTTTCATTAGGAAAAAAATCAACAAGGAAAATAGATTGAATTTAAACCATAAAGGCGAGTCAGTTAGGACTAGATCTGATCCTTTTGAGTCTTAGAAATGGACTGGAAATGATATGTTATGATTAACCTAATTAGACTATATGACCTAATATGAAAAATGCAAGACTCTAACAAATGATAGACTAAAACAATAAATTGTAGGAAGATCTATAAAGTCTAGGAGACTGTTTACCTAAACAAAAAAATTGGTTAGGGTATGCATAAGAGGACTAGGATGCCTAGGGGCATATGTGTTACATATACAAATGTTGTTGCATCAGAATATTGACCTGTTAATTCCTAACATAATCACTTGAGTTAATGAATCCATGGGAGGCAGTTAAGCCATGTCATGAGCCTGAGCGTTGTGCTACACAACACAAGGAGACCATGGGTGCACACCTTGCAAAAATCATCCCAACACAAGTGAGGCGTTTGAACCCATGACCTAAGCTTTGATACCAATTATTGCACAGATGGTTTTCATTGCACCAAAGATCAACCTATTAATGCCTGACACAACTGCTAGAGTTAATGAATCCATGAGAGGTGGTTAAGCCATGTCATGAACCTAATCGTTGTGTTGCATAGCACAAGGAAACCAAGGGAACACATATTCCAATAGTATAGGTCTCTAATAGGGTGTCCTCTACTTTTGGGGTCCTCTAATGGTAGATCTAGGCTTTTGATTTCCAATTGTAGAGTTGTCGAAATGTTGTTAGATAATTCTATAGGCGAGTTTTTGTGTCTTGACAAGATGTAGGGATTTGAATGCAATAATAAATAATTTGTTGTCAAGCTCTCTTCAATCCTCTTTAGACCTAAAATATACACATTTAAAAAGAGAGGAAATATTTGACCATTTTAAGGGCTTGCCTCAATCAAACCTCGTGTAAGTGTTTCTGCTTCCATAATGGAAATGTCAATGATAAAATGATAATGGAAAGGAAGGAATGATGAAATCACAAAGTGTTGAAACTCACCACCCTTCAATGGATTCCTTCAAGAATTGAAGTTGTGCACATCACCTCAAGGTCTTCATATTTCTTGTTTGATTTTCTTGAATGCTTTGGAGACCTACAAAAGTGTTAGCATTCACTGTAAAACAATGATGGAATGAACTCACATAAGATTTGACATGATGTTAGGATCTTGAATTGCTACAATGATGCTCTCAAATTTTTCTCTTGACTTGCTCTTGATCATAATTTTTCTAATAGTTTTGTAGATAGCTCTTGTTAATGTTCAAATGATGCAATAACTAGGTATTCATATGCAATTATGCTAATTTACTAAGAATTAAGTCCCAATAGTTGGCATTTGAAATTTAAAATTTGAATGTTAAAATGGCCACTTAGACATATTAAAAATTAGTCCCTGACAAAATAGGGGGACCCATATGCCCATGGGCATATGGATCCTGGCCCTATTTTACAAGACACAATGTATTAGGGGAAAAACATTAATTACTTGTATTTGTTCAATGCTTACAATTTCTCAGAAAGTGATAAAAATGGGATATAGAATGCATACTTTAGGAAATTAGGGACCCAATTAGGCTCAATAATTTAGGGTGAGAAAAATATAGTGTGAAATTGTTAAGGGTGACAATTTATGATGCTACATTTAGCCCCTACTTTAGTGAGAGCATGAACTTACACTCAAACTCACACTAAATTAGAAAATTTATGTCAAGAGGGGTTCAATTGTTCGAATGTTGAAGAGATAGGATGACTAAGGATCAAGGGAGGTGATCAAGCCCCATGATCCAAGATTCTATGGAAAACCAGCATAAGCACAAAAGAATGCACATTTGTGTGAAATGTAACAAGACAACATACACTAACATACAATGTCAACATGAAATGTAAAAGAGGGGTATGGACCAAAAAATTGTGTTATGCTAGGACCTACACTAGAGGCATCCATGACTCACACCATAAAAAATTCTGATATTTTCTAGATGAACCACAAATAGGTAGGTACATGAGCTAGTGAAGTCTGATATTAACTAGATGAGACCTCAACACAAGGTAGAAAAATGAGAAACACACTAGGTCTAGTGAGGACCACTTTTCAGTAGGTGTCTACCCATGACAACCATACCAAGAGTTATACTCCCCAATAACCCTAATAAGGTGCTAAAAAATAGTTAAAATACTATGCCAACACAACATTAAGTTCAACGCCTATCAACGAAGTGAAGCAAAGAAATGTCAATGTCAACACACCACTGAGTCCAACACCTATGAATAAAGTGAAGAAAAATAATACCAATATATGCCCCCACCTTAAGGAAATTGCCAAACACCATGCTGTGAGAAATTAATTGAAGTTAGAAAAATGGATAAATTTCAAGTGATAAAAGGTCACAAGATCTTATTTGGAAAGCCATATTCCAGTTATATGCTTCCAAATAAAGCTACATCATGAGAAGGGGTTTCCCCCAAATACAATACTACAATAAAAATAGAAATGAACACTGGAGGGATCCATAGATCTAGGGTTAGTATACATATTTTCTATAGTAATATAATAGAGCTCAAAAATGACATCATTTCCCAAATACTTGTGGAACAATGAACAAAATGAAGAAATGAAACATAGAGAGAAGATAAAAAAACTTTTGGGTCAAAATAGAAGAGACCTAAATGCCTCAACACTTTGCATCATCCCCAAAAAGAAAACACAAGACAAAAGTAAAATAAAAAATTTATGACATATAGAAGAATGAAGATAAAAATATAATAATGTCATGAGACACTTGTTTCCTTTGTATCCTTGCACCGATGAAGCAATAAGGGTCTTCCAAAGAAAAATTATAAACACTAAGACACACCAAGAAACACAACATGTGAGATCACATCACATGGAAGCAAACAAAAAGAACACATAAGACAAACATAAAAGAGTATTGCACATGTGAGCTGACCTAATGCAAGTCGTCTACATCCCAATCTTGTTCATCATATAGGCAAGGTGGAAAACTAGCTAAAGGGACTATAACAAGATTTGTACTAGGAGAATCTCCAAGTTCAACATGTGATGGGTCACTCTCATTAGGAGGATCATCATGATATCCCCCATGTATTTAATTCATTTGCTTTGAAATAAGACATTAAGCTCATTATGCACCTCTTCATCAATTTTAGAAATTTCCTCTTCATCATCTAAATTAATGAAAATGGGAGGTTTTATGTCTTGTTTTGATGAAAGCTATAATTCTTCTTGAATTTTTTCATAGGTGTTACATTATCATGCACTATTTTATTCTTTTCTTGCAATTGATGAGTGATGAAATGACGCCTATTCCTATGCTCTTTATCATTTCAGTTTCTTCTTACATAATTTTCAATTTGTGATGGGGTAGGAGCTAGTTTCTCGATCATTGGCTCATTTTCTTTCTGTAACGGATGAATTGAAGGAACCACTAAGGGTTGGGAAACCAATATCTCTTTAGGTCTATACACATGTTTTATCTTTGGAGGAATAAAAGGAATCATCTTATTGTGATGTAGGAACATCCCAGGTTGCAAGCAATCTTGCATCAACCAAAAAATATTTGCATTCATGTTTTCTTGCATTTTAGTAGTTAACTGTCAGGACCCAGTCTCAATATTTCATACCACATTATACCGCATTGTAACATCAAAGCGCACATAGCAGGATATATGATCTTCATTGCAACATCTAAATCATATCCAAAATTCAAGTGTTTTGGAGATCCCAATATGAAAATATCGCCAACAGAATATCAACTATAATTGGATAGAGATCATTCACAGACCAGTCTTGGCTTTCGAGTGTGCAAACCTATTCCATGACTTGCGGTGCTCAAGAAACCATTTCATAATGATGCACATCCATCGAGGAACCTTCGTTCTGATCTACATCATGTTTATCCATGGATGAAAGGAGAATCATATGTTTTGGTCAACCTTCACACGTTTCATCAACTTCGAGGTTTTGGGACCTCTTAAGGCCAACACAAACCTTTTTCGAAGTTGGGAATTGATATATATAAGCATTGTGTAGTAGCATTAGGCAATAGTGATGGTAGTGATAGAGAAGCAGGAAGATATTGGAGATAAGGGCTTTGAACTGCATTGTATTTCTGGGCTTAGTGCCATATCATTTTGTAATTTGTAAGTCAAAAGGCAGGGCATGCTTCCTGTGAATAATTGATCATTATCTATATATCCATATGGGATTATTATTCCAATTCTTTGAGTTTCCATTGTGTTTACTCTTGTTGCAAGGTTGGACAGTCCTATTCTTAGACCCTCCATCCTTGACTGCACCAAGCAGTATTAGAGCAAGTTTTCAGACCTTGGGAGAGGAGAGCAAAGTTGAGCAAGGCATTCCATAAAATCTTTGTGTGAAAAGATCATTAAATTGAGGCATCCTACTTGTGTTTGTTAGCAGATTGTTGATTGTGAGGTAGTTGCAACCCTGTAGCCAGATTTCCAACTTGAGGTAGTTGCACAAGATCCTAGGAAGAGATGCCACCAAGGAGAATTCATACTACTATTAATGTTGTTGGAAAGATGGATGATATGATGGAAATGATGCAAACAATGAAAGCGAGATTGGATTTTGTTGAAGAAGATAGAAGAAAATGCTTAAAACGTAGACCTAATGATGAATTTTAAGTTGTAGACCTAACTAAAGAAACCCCAAAAGAGGAAGAATCAGATCAGATGAAGATGTTGAAGGCTATTTTAAAAATAGGAAAGCGACCTAGAATGGATATTTTAAACTATACTGATAACCTAAATCCTGAGGAGTTGATTGATTGGATAAATGACATTTAAGAATACTTTGAATATGAAGAAATTGAAGATCCAAAGAGAGTGAGATTTGTAAGGACTAAATTGAAAGGGCATGCTACAATATGGTGGAAGGAAGTTCAATTGGAGAGAAACAAAAAAGGTAAAGAGAAGATTGTGAAATGAGATTGAATGGTGACAAAATTGAAGAACTAGTTTATACCTGCGGACCATGAGTTGGAGTCGGTGAAGAGATTGCAAAACTTGAGATAGAAGGAAAATAATGTGAAGGAATACACTGAGTAATTTCATAAGATCATCATCAGGACTAGACATAATGAAGCAAGCAAGGAGAAAGTGGCAAGATATATCAATGGGCTGAGAATGAACATTCAAGAAGTGTTGAGTCTAGTAAGGATGAATTCGGTAGAGGAAGCATATCAGTTTGCATTAAAGATTGAGGACAAGCTAAACAAAAGACATGAACAAAGGCAGAGAGGAAGAGGAGTTAGATTTCAGAAAAGAAGGTCACATTTTGGAGTAGAAAAACCATATGTAGAGCAAAACAAGGACAAAGATTCATACCGCAAGGAAGAGAGGGACTCCAATTCATACCATAAAAGGGAGAGATGACAGAAATTCTTATCGCCACAATAGAGGAGGCTACAATTCTTACCCTAGTGATGGTTACCAGAGAGATGAGAAAGGATATGATAAGATAAATTTCAAAGGAACCTATTTTAAGTGTGAAGGAGAAGGACATAGAGCATTTGAGTGTCACCAAGAAAATAAGAAGATTGAAAATCATGCAAGAACTAGATATGCAAAGGAAGAACTAGTGGAATCACCAAGTTCTAGAGGAAGTCCTAAGAAGGGAGAATCATTATTTATGAGGAGAGCATTGTTCCAAGAGAAAGAAGTACCCAAGGAAGTAACGCAGAGGAAAAGTTTGTTTCGGACTAGATGCAAAGCAAGAGGTAAGTGTTGCAAAGTTATCATTGATAGTGGTAGCACAGATAACCTTATTTCTGAGGAAATGGTGACAAAGTTGAATTTGGAAAGAAGAAAACATCTAAAGCCTTGTAGGATAGCTTGGATTCAAGATGAGTACAAGATACTAGTAAGTGAGAAATGTTTAGTAAAATTTTGTATAGAATCATATCTTGATGAAGTACTATGTGATATTATACCGATGGATGTATGGCATATGTTGTTGGGTAGACCTTGGCAATATGATAAGAAAGTTATACATGATAGGAGAAAGAATACCTATACCAGAACGTCTAATGGAAAGAGAATCCCCTTGACACATTTGGAAGATGAACCTGAAAGTGAAGTATGTGGTACAACTAGAATCAATTTGGTAGATGGAAGGAAATTATTGGATGGATTGAGACATAAAAACATGTGTTTTTCTTTGATTCCAGGGAAGTGTGGATCCCTGGATGCAAAGAGAATCACCTCAAGAGAAGAAGAATCACTGGAGAAGGGAGTCATTGAACTATTGATAGAGAACCAAGATCTTGTATTAAAGAATGTGCTCGATTTATTACCACCAATACAAAGTATTAGTCATCATATAGATCTTATTCTAGGAGCTAGTTTTCCAAACAAAGTTGCACACCAAATGACACTAGCAGAGAATGTAGAGCTAAACAGATAGATATAAGAACTACTAAAGAAAGGATTGATTAGAGAAAGTATGAGCCCATGTGTCGTATTGGATGTACTTGCACATAAGAAAGATGGGGAATGGAGGATGTGTATAGTTCAATAGCTACCAATAAGATTACTGTGAAGTATAGATTCCCATTGCCTAGGATGGATGACATCATGAAAAGTTTGAGTTGAGCAAAGTATTCACCAAGATAGACCTAAAGAGTGGATACAATTAGATCAAGATCAAAGAGGGAGATGAATGGAAGGCTACTTTCAAGATAAATGAGGGATTATATGAGTGGTTGGTCATGCCATTTGGACTAACTAATGCACCTAGTACATTTATGAGGCTGAGGAATGAAGTCTTCAAGAAATTCTTGGGCAAGTTTGCCATTTTTTATTTGGATGATATTCTAATTTTCAGTAAGACTAAGGAAGAACATTTGGAGCACATCAGACAAGTATTTTAGAGGCCAAGGGAAGAGAAGTTTTTGATAAACATCAAGAAGTGTAGCTTCATGAAGGAAGAACTAGTATATTTGGGTTTTGTGATATCTACAGAAGGATTGAAGATGGAACCTTAGAAGGTTAGAGAAATAGTTGAATGACCTACACCTGTGAACATTGGAGAGGTAAGATCATTTCATGGAATAGCAAGTTTTTATTGGAAGTTCATCAGAAATTTTAGTAGTATTTGCACACCTATGACAGAGACAATGAGGGGTGACTGAAAGGAATTCAAGTGGACATCAAGAGTACATAAAAGTTTTGAGTTTTTGAAGCAAAAGGTGATAGAACAACCTATGTTAGCACTACCAGAATTTGATAAGGTATTCCAAGTGGATTTGTGATGCTAGTGGAAGTGCAATAGGAGCTGTGTTAAGTCAAGAAGGGAGACCCGTAACCCTCTTTAGTGAAAAATTGAATGATGCTAGGAGAAAATATTTGGTTTATGATCAGGAATTCTATGCAATCATACAAGCCTTGAAGAAGTGGAGACATTACTTGTTACCTAAGGGATTTTTGTTGTATACGGATCATCAAGCTTTACAATATTTGAATAGTCAAGGGAAGTTGAACTAGAGACATATGAGATTGGTAGAGTTCTTGCAGAGTTACACATTTGTGTTGAAGCATCAAAGTGGAAAGTAAAACAAGGTTGTAGATGCATTGAGTAGGAGAAGAAGTTTGTTGATAGAGATGAGAATTGAAGTATTAGGTTTTGAAGAACTGAAGCATATGTATAAGGATTCCATTGATTTTGTAGAGGCATGGAAGGCTTGCAAGGAACCTATAGAGACAAATAGAAGGAAATGGATGGATTATTTTATTCAGGAAGGTATGTTATTCAAGAACAATCAGTTATATATCCCTAGAAGTTCAATGAGAGAGAATTTGATCAAGGAAAAGCATTGCAAAGGATTAGAAGGAAATTTTGGAATTGATAAGACCGTAGCATTGGTGAGTGAGAACTATTTTTGGTCGCAGTTGTATAAGGATGTCAGGAAATATGTTCAAAGTTGCAGGATTTCTCATGTTGCAAAAGGAAATAGTCAAAACACTAGAATGTATATGCCATTTATAGTACTGGAGAGACCATGGGAAGACATTAGCATGGATTTTTTCTTGGGATTACCTAAGACACTGAGAGGATTTGACTCTATATTTGTGGTTGTGGATAGATTTTCTAAGATGGCACATTTCATACCTTGTAAGAAAATCGATGATGCAGTACATGTTGCAGACCTATTTTTCAAAGAGATTGTGAGATTACATGGACTACCAAAGAGTATAGTATCAGACAGAGACACTCGATTCATTGGATATTTCTGGAAAACACTGTGGAAGAAGATGAAGACAAATTTGAAGTATAGTTCAATATTTCACCCACAAATAGATGGACAAACATAAGTGGTAAATAGGAGTTTTGGGAACTTGTCGAGGTGTTTGACTACAGGTAAAGTAGGAAATTGGGACTTAATACTACCACAAGAAAAAATTGCATACAATTCAATAAACTGAAGTACATGGAAGACACCATTTGAAATTGTGACAAGACAACAACCCAGAGGAGTAGCAAAATTAAGATATATCAGTATGGAGAATAAAAGGAGTTTGGAGGCAAAATAATTTTTAGGATTCATGGAAAAAATTCATACTCAAGTTAAGGAGCATCTAGAGAAGATGAACAATACATACAAGGAGAAAGAATATGAGAAGAGAAGACATGAGGAGTTTGGAATAGGAAAGGAAGTAATGGTATATCTGGGAAAAGAGAGATTTCCAGTTGGGACATATAATAAGTTGAAGATGAAGAAGTTTGGACCTTGTAAGATCATCAAGAAGTTTGATTTTGGAAATGCATATGAAGTGGAGCTACTGGAGGAATTTGGCATATCACCTATATTCAACATTGCAGACCTATACTAGTATCATGGAGAGTCACCTAAGGACAAAGAAGTTGGTTTTCTAGACAAGATAAAACATCATCTAGAGGAAATTGAGGAAATTTTAGATAGCAGAGTTGGATGTAGTACCGAAGGAAGGTAATACAAGGAATATTTAGTAAGATGGAAAGGAAGACTAGAGGAAGATTCATCATGGATTTCTTAGGCTAAGCTCGACCGCATTGGTTTTCCTCTAGGCCTAGGAAAGTGAGAGGCTCACTTTTCCTCAACCTCAAGTGTCTGATGCAGGAGCATCCTAGGTTGCAAGCAATCTTGCATCAACCAAAAATATATTTTCATTCATGTTTTCTCGCATTTCAGTTGTTAACTATTAGGACCTAGTCTCAGTATTTCATACTGCATTGTAACATCAGAGCTTGTTGTATAGGGTATATGATTTTCATTGCAACAACTACATCATATCTAGAATTCAAGTGTTTTGGAGATCCTAGTACGGAGATATCACTAATAGAATATCAACTATAATTAGATAGAGAGCATTCATAAACCAGTCTTGGCTTTCAAGTGTACGAACCTATTCCATGACTTGTGGAGCTTAGGAAACCATTTCATAAGAATTCACATCCATCAAGGAACCTTCGTTCCGATCCACGTCATGTTTATCCATGGATCAAAGGAGAATCATATGTTTTGGCCAACCTTCACACGTTTCATCAACTTCGAGGTTTTGGGAACTTTTTAGGCTAACGTAGACCTTTTCCAAAGCTGGGAATTGATATGTATAAGCATTGTTTAGTTGCATTAGGCAATAGTGATGGTAGTGATAGAGAAGTAGGAAGATATTGGAGATAAGGGCTTCAACCTGTACTGTATTTCTAGGCTTAGCGCCATATCATTCTATAATTTGTAAGCCAGAAGGTAGGGCATGTTTCCTATGAATAATTGATCATTATCTATATACCCATGTGGGATTGTTATTCCAATTATTTGAGTTTCCATTGTGTTTACTCTTGTTGCAAGGTTGGACAGTCCTATTCCTAGACCCTCCATCCTTGACTGCACCATATTGTCTCTTGGTCTTTTATAGATGGTTGGAGGAATTGTAGGATACTTACCTTGGTTAGTTGGAAGGATCTTGGCTCTAGGTATGGGCTCATCCATAACAGGTGGGGGAGGAAGAATAACCATTGTTCTATCATTCTCAAGAATATTGCTAAGGGATAACTTTGTTATGCACTTTGACTTAAATTTTTGGTATGACTGGGAAATTAAATCTTCACGAGGCTTTATAGGTTCCATAGTTTGAGGACAAAAGAAATCTAATGAAAATTTCCCATAGGAAGAAAAATTATTAAACACACTATGATGCATTTCAAATATCTCATTTTCAAAGGGGAACTTTATGCATTTTTGAATAACTAAAAAGATGACATTCATGGAGTGTAACCATACATAGCCTAGATTCACATGGAATTGTTCTAACGTCTGGATGATGGAGAATGATACATATAATTTTTTTGGCCCAACTTTAAGAGGAAGAGTGATCAAACCTATCGTAGGGAAAGAAAAACCATCATGAGTTTCCAACAAGCTTTCGATTGTTGATAAGAACCTTGATAAAGATCTTGCATAAACAATAATTTCTTAGTGATCACATTCTCTACATACATGGGATCAATGAGTATGCCTTGTACAGGTTTTTCATTGATATGACTGGAAATGTAGAGAGGACCATCTGGTGCATGTTAGGATACATCACTATTGGTGAAAGCAATGTTGGGTAACATAGTGGTTTGTCCCTTATGAGGTTGAACATCTATTAAATCATCCATGATATCTACTTTCTTCTTATCATTATTGTACTTCTCATCATTCATATCATCACTCATATCATCAGTCTTATCAATATTCATCTCATCATTCTTAACATCACAAGCTTGTACAAAGTTGGATGAATGGTTTGGCATAGGATTGGTAAAAATTTGAAAGTTTTGGTTAGGCAGGGTAATAGATGCATTCCCTTCATTGTTAATACCACCCAACTAGATGTGATTAGAATCAATGAGGTTTTGAACTTGAAATTTAAGACACATGCATCATTCTATATCATGTCCACTTTTACAATGATATTGACAATAGTAATTTGGATTGTAGCTTTGGGGGTAAAGGTTTGGTTTTTCCATAGGTCTAACATGAGGCAATCGAACTAAGTTCTTACTCAAAAGTTACAACATGATTTAATGGAGGGTATCAGGTAACTTGGTAAATTGTTTATCTTTTAGTCTAAATTGGTACATTTTGAACTTATGGCAGTAACTTGAGGTTCAATGTGGTTGGTTGTTTGAGGTGTATGAAACTTGATAAATTTCTTGTTTTGTTTCTTGAATGGTTGATAGTTATTTTGAGGTACAGATTTAGACTTCTCAATAGGATTCGATGAAGATATCTCTTCATACTAACTAATTGAATTCTAATAATTATGAAGTTTCATACATCAATATATGAAGGATAAAAATTTTATCAATAAGATTCTATCCCTTATGTTAGGTTGTAATTTTTCAATGAACACTCTTTGGACATCCATATCGAGAAGAGTAAGATTGATCTATGAATAAAGCAAATTATAGCGGCTTATGAAGTATGTGACCTTTTCATTTTCATTTTGTTTACATCACATTAAATCAATTATGTTAATCTTAGGGCCAATGTTTACTTGGAAATAATTGAGGAATGCATAAAAAATATTATTGAATGAGTGGATTGAAGTATTCGACAATGAACAAAAACTATTCCAAATCCATTTCATTCAATGACCTAGGAAAGAGTTTAGCCAAGAGTTTATCCTAAAAAATAAAGTCACTACACAAGGCTGTATATGCTGATATATGATTGCTAGGGTCTCCCTTACCATTGTATTTGTCAAACCGAGGTCTCTTTATGTTTTGTGGCATTGGTGATTTTAATATTTCAAGTGACAATGGGCTCCTTTTGACATATTGTGATGATTGTACATTTTGGTTTTGGTTCAAGGTTGATATTTGTTTTTGAAGTGGGGTTACATTCTGAATAATTTGGTTGATGATGGAATCATTGGTTGACATGTTTTAGGAATGTGGTGAAGATGGTGGAAGCGTGTATATGTTGGGTTGGCTACTATATTACAAATTTATGAGAGGGGATGAAACTTGGGGTGTGAAATGGGAAGATCCAAAACCATAAGGATTTGTAGTGGAAAGGCCTATTCTTGGATTTATACCAATGCTTTGTTGTATTGTGGAAGAAATAGTTGGATTTGTGTATGTAGGGAGGGAGACTTGACCTCCTCCTTGACTTTGATTAGATCCCAAAGATTGAGTGCAACTAGCCATTGTAGGTACATTATTATCAATTTTATAGCTAGGCTATGCAAAACCTCTAATCTTTGATCATCATTAATCAATTTCCTTAAGTTTTCAATTATAAGAACTATTGTATAGGAAAAGTATTTAGTACTAAAAAATTTGTGATGTCTTTCTAAGTCCTTGTCCAATTTTTTTAGTTTTTCTTTAAGAACATGGGAAACCATAGTTTCAACATATGTGAAAATGGGTTTTTGTAAGGTTGTCAGTGGTATAGGAACCTCAGGGATAGAGTCCAAAATGGGTTGAATATTGACAACAATTTGCATGAAATATTTTGAAGACTCGAGATCCACAACGAATGTAACAATAGTGTAGGATGCCATAAGTCTAGAACTATGTCTCACTGAATTATTGGAAATAAGACACCAAGTCATGAAGATCATATGAGTTTCAAAACACTAAGTCTAGTCAAGGTGAATAGTAAACCAACACAAACATAGAAAAATAGGCAGAAACAAAAATCATACAATGAATATCACAATATCGATTTGTACAAAAATTGGTTCAGTCAACAGAAAGAGGATAAGGCCACCCAAGGGCATTTGAGTCCTAGTCTAGTTTTTTATAAACTCAAAATATGGCTAAGTGTGACTTTGTTTAAGGTTTCCAAATTTGGTTGCAAATAGTTTGAATAGTGAATATTTTTCTAGATTTTGCTTACCTTATGCTAATGCAAGTATGTAACAATATGTGAACAAGAAATGATAATTCTGAATGCACAATCTTGTGATCTAAAATGCATAAATTGGCTGATTTTAAGATGCAAAGACCTGGAAATGAAGATTTTTAAATAAAAATTTGAAACCCAACAATGCAATTTATTTCACCTTTATGAACTATACCTAAAAATATGTAATTATGAATTCCAAAACAGAGATCTACAAGCACCAATGATTAAGAAGACAAAGACATAAATTTGTGAAATTTTTTGTTGATTCAACTATACAATGATAGAGGCACCCAGAGAAATTTGAGTCCTTGATAGGGGTTTTGAATATTCAAATTTTGATTGTTTATTATGTTGTATTGAGGTTCTATTTTTGTTTGCAAATAGGTTTGTAATTGAGAATTTTCCTAGAATTTTCTCAAATTAAGACAATATGATGCAAATACTAATGTGTAACAATGTAAATGACAATTATGAATATAATTTTTAATGTACATCTGATCTAAGTGACTAAAACTAATCTTATTGCAACCTATGATTCCATGTGATACACAATTTTTTGAATTTTTATATCTTTTATGATGCAAAAGTGAAAACCCTAAATGAAAGATTCAAAAGAGTGCAATGCAAAACTTAAATCTATAATGCAATTTTAGAAGGTATGTAATGTTAATAGGTCAGGTTTACCAAAATGAAACATAGAAAAAGAGAGAGATGTCTAGGTTTAGTGTATAAAACCTAAAGTTAATTCCACCTTTTCCTAGGGCTTCATTAGGATACAAATCAACAAGGAAAATAGATTGAATTTCAACTATAAAGGTGAGTCAATCAGGCCTATATTTTATCCTTTTGAGTCTTAGAAATAGATTGGAAATGATTTGTTACGATTAACCTAATTAGACTATATGAACTAATATGAAAAATGTAAGATCCTGACAAATGGCAGACTGAAATAGTAAATTACACGTAGATCTAGAAAATGCAAGAGACTATGTACCTATCTTGAAAATTTGGTTCTGGTATGCATAGGATTGGGACACCTAGGGGAATATGGGTCTCTGATAGGGTATCCTACTCTACTTTTGGGGTCCTTTGATGATAGATTTGGGATTTTGATTTCCAGTTGCAGAGTTGTCGAATAATGTTGTAGGTGATTTTTCATGTCTTGACAAGATGTAGGGCTTTGAATGCAAGAATTATAAACATTTTTTCTTCAATCTCTCTTCAATCCTCTTCAAACCTAAAATATACACATTCAAACAGAGAGGAAATGTTGGACCATTTTAGAGGTTTTCCTCAGTCAAACCCCATGTAAGTGTTTCCACTTCCACAATAGCAATTTCAATGATAAAATGATAAGGGAAAGGAATAAATGATGAAATAACAAAGTGTTGCAACTCACCACCCTTCAATGGATTCCTTGAAGGACTGAAGTCATGCACACCACTTCAAAGCCTTGATATTTCTTGTTGGGTTTGATTAAATGCTTTGGAGACCTACAAAAGTGTTAGCCTTCACAAAATAGTGATAACATGAACTCACATGAGGTCATGATGTTAGGATCTTGAATTGCTACAATCTGAAATGTTGCTCTTGACTTGCTCTTGATTATAATTTTTTCAATATTCTTCTAGATAGCTCTTGTTAATGTTCAAATGATGCAACAACTAGGTATTTATATGCACTTATGCTAATTTCTCAAGAATTAAATCTTGATAGCCAACAGTTGAAATTTGAAATTTGAATGTTAAAATAGCCACTCTAACATATTAAAAATTGGTCCCTTATAGAATAGGGGGACCCATACACCCATGGGCGCATGGGTCTTGGCCCTATTTTCTAGGAAACAATGTATTGGTGACAACATTAATTACTTGCATTTGTTCAATGCTTGCAATTTCTCGAAAAGTGGTATAAATGGTCTATAGAATGCATAATTTAGGAAATTAGGGACCCAATTAGGTTCAATAATTTAAGGGGAGCAAAACATAGTGTGAAATTGTCAAGTGTGACAATTTATGATGCGACACTAAATAAATCATTACCTCTAAAGTTTTAACTCTAATTGTATAATAAATAAATTCTTAATATCTTTCATAACTTTTCCTATTCTATCTCCATTCTAAACTAACAAAATTTCTTTATAACCTATAATCTACTACTAAATCTATCACATTGAATAATAAAAAAAAAGTTAAGGGGTTTTAGATAAGAATGGATACAAAAATTAATCAATAATCAAGACAATGATATGTTGTGTTGTATTCCCCAACTCTACCCAATTTGTTGAATTCCAAATAACCTATATTGTAATAATTAGTTTCAAATAATCATTACAATACTATTAATGGATTCTAGGGAGCTTAAAACACATATGAATACATTCAAGTTAAATATACCAAAATAACCATATTCCATGTATATATTTTATACATAGCCTTAAAAAAATATAATAATATATCTCACCAACTCTTTTAACTTAAGTGAATTATATCATAACACATCATCTCCAATGAGAAGAACATTCAACAACCATGGGTACATAATATTTTGATAAATTTTAAAATACACATTACAAGTTTCAATAGGATTTCCACACTAAAAAAAATTAGTTCATAAGATTCTCAAAAGTAGTAACCCTTGAAATAGCCACTAAAGGCTCATTTTATATCTTCTCCCAAGTACCTAAACTATTCCTTGCAAAACATAAACAAGATAGCTAATCCCTTGAATTAGATCCTCTAACTACCCACCACTTGAAATTCTACCATAAATTCTCACTAACCAAATAAAACTTAAAAAGAGGAACCAAATAATAAGATCCAAGAACATTGAAGAACAAATGAGTCAACATCTAATCCGTGGCTATGATTCAATTCACCTTTATAAATTATTTGTATACTAAACCTTTCACAATATGATTGGAATGAGAGGAATTTGTATACTAAACCTTTATATTCTTATCCATGAGGATATTTTTAACCAAACCGACCATCTCCCTAATTTTGAGAATTCTTTCTTGAAATATATTGAAGTTTCCTTTTATTCTCATCAATTTGTTGATCAAATCCTCATTAATATGCCCTCATATAATTTCAATAAACTCATTAATAATTTAATAGGAGAAAATTTCTTATTAGGGCCCTCCCAAAAGGTCCAAGGGATGACTTTGATGGACCCCTCTATTTTAGCCATTATCCCAACTATAGTATCTTTTCTATTAGCTAATTTATTCTTACACACCTTTAGTATATTCATTCTAAATGCACATCTAGGTTATCAAGTAGTATTACATTCTTTTTAGTATCTCCTCAATTGATAAAACATATATTTTCTTTAAAGGGGTCAAGTGATCTTATAATTAAATGAGCTCTTGATCTATCGATTATTCAATCTCATCCAGTGCACTAGCTTATAAATGTTGGGTATAGTGTTTTAGCTTTTTTTTCTTTGATTGGGTTTGAAATTATTACATATCTTATAAATTTCCTTAGTCATATGTACTCCTACCTTTTATGAATAGTGTAATTTAGTGATGTTGGCATATCAACATCCTTAGGAGTTTCACCTATTTCAACCATAGAGGGTTGTGATGGTACACTTGGAGGTGATGCAATAGAAGGAATTAGGGGAGTATTGGGAACTATTCCTAATATATGACCTATATGAGAAGGAGGTGAACGTGAAAGAAGTTGAGTTGGATTACATGAACCCTCAAAAGATAAAGTGTTACCTATATTCTCCTCTTCTTAAACTTTAGCAAGGGCCTAAGTAATTTTATGAGAAATTTCATCCTATCACTTTTCTATGAATAGACTATCATTATCAACAATTTTCTCAACTTCTGAAGGAGAATAAACTAGGTTTAATGGAAATAGGGAAAGATTAGGAGAATATGTTGGAGAAAGAACTAGAGTGAGCAAAAACTAAGATGTTGCTTGGGTCCTCATCTCAACATCCAGAAAATAATTGGCACATTATCTTCTTTGTAAAGATAAATAATACAAGTCTCAATAGGCTCTTCCTCTTCCTCTACCATATCCCTTTTTGGAGATGCCTTTATTCTTCTTTTATTAACCTATCTTTGCTAAATAGTGTTGATGATGTTTTCTACATAGCAACAACTCAAATAGAATATGAAGTCCTATCTCTCTTGAAAGGTAAATCTCTATCAAAAAGCCTCAAGAGATAACCCCAAGGTCTCTAATGTCAGGTCTTGACAATGCATAAACAACTCAGTGATAAATGTGAAAATGTTGGTAATCACAAAGGGACCTTACTACAAGCAAATACTGAATATTTAACTTATTAGATCTAGCAATGTAATGATACTTCAATCCTAAATCTAACCCAGACAATAAAGAAATAACAAAAGATTAGGGTTTCAGAGAGATATCTAAATTTAACTACTCCTAAGATTAACAATGCAAATGATGAAATACTTGAAATGGACCAGTCCCTCATAAACTAATTCTTGTAACCCAGATGAACCTGCAATCTCACAGAAATAGTGCAATCTTCTAAGGTATTAAGATTTTCAAATCATGAACATTCATCCAAGACAACCCAATTGAAATGGAAATGAATAAATCTCCACAATTGAACTAAGCACAATGAATATAAAGGTCCAAGATAACTTTACAAGGCAACTAACAATTAGCTAGCTGTAAAAAGTATGGACCAAAGATTGTTGCAAACACTTCAATCATTAAATCATAAACAACATTGAATCAGATCTAACATACATCTATTAACTTTGAGAAATTTTAAAGATAGAATCATAAGAACCATGAAAGATAAGTCAACACAAAAGGGATCACCAGAAAAATGACAATGTCTTCAATTGTATTGAATCACCGAATTTCAGCAACAATTCCAATGTTCTGTTACAACACTTGCTCAGAATGACCTAATTTCTACCTCTTCTCTACTGCTTAACTATCTCTAAGAACTATCTATCTTTTTATTCTATTTGTCTATTCTATATCTCTATTCTATCTCTTACAAATGAGGTGAAATTCCCAATTTATAGGAACCTCCAAAGCATGTCGGCCCAGCTGGGATTTACAATCATAAAATAGCCACAAACAAGTTGGCCCAACTAATGTTTACAATAATAAATGGCCATAAAATAGGTCGGCCCAAGGAGAATTCAAAATAAAAGAAATTAGCATTAAATGCTTGAACTCAATCCAAGACAGCCTGGGATCTTCAATGCAATTCGAACCAATGCACAAGTTTCAATGCAACCCGATATTAATTGCTTCCTTCCATTCTTATCCTAAGCACACGTCACCAAGTCGGCCAAGGGGTGGAGTAACCAGTACTTGAACTTCTCCTTTAATCGAATTAATTTCATCTCCAAAAATTCCTTGACGACCTAGTTAAATTCAGCCTGCACTCATAAAAAACCACCATTAATATCTATTATAACATGAAGATCAAAATTATCCCATCACAAATAACATATTCATCATTCAAACAAATCCGAGTAAAGATCGAAATGAACCTAGAAACATCGTTAAATCGCTATCTACACAGTTCGGGATTTCAAGCCAATCGTAGAATCCAGGCCAGAAAGGAATTTTGGGGAAATCTAGGCTAGGTGAATTTTCCCAAAGAAGGCACAAAATCAACCAAAGATCATTAAAAATGAATAAAGGATGCATAAAAATTGTGTAATTCATCAGTTAAAAGCATGAAATGATAAGAATTTATCATTAAAATCATCCATTTCATCCAAGTTCCACAATGCTTCCCAAAAAATCTAGAAAAATCTGGTCAGATCGAAATTCCACAAAAATAACGATACTACATAAACTTTAGGAAAATGAGGGGAAGAAGGAGAAACTGGGAAAATTCAGGATTGATGGAAATCCACAAAGAAGGCAGGATTCTGGATTTTGAACGCATTCTGGGAAAATGGAGGGGCAAGGAAACTCAGAGAAATCCACCAGCGCAGGAAAATCCTGAAGCTAAAGGAAAACTCGAATATTGGCAATCTAACATGATCTCACTTAAATTGATCTAAGATCACAAGTTTGAGGACCTTGGGCACAAAACCAGCTTAACCTGAACCTCCTATAGATCTTCTTTGAATCCTAGGTTCATTTGAAAGAAAATTAAGATGCAAAGGGGACGCCCTAGGCATGAAACCCTAAATTTTAACCATGAACACACAAAGCAAGCCACGAAATTCCCAAACACACAGGAATTCAAACTCCAAGCAAGGAAACATGTACATACCATTTGATGAAGTGGAAATTGATCATGGCAACAACAGAAAACAATCCAAATGCCCGAGCAAGCAAATCAATGAATCCAAATTCCCAAATCACCAAATCCCAAATGAAAAAGCAATACACAACAAAAGATGGGAGAAAATGGTGCAAAATTCGCTTAAAAATAACCAGACTCGCCGCAGAGATCAAACCAAGGTGCAATAATGAAGCCAACAAAACAAGCTAGAGGACTTCGAGAACTCGACGAGACAACGAAATTCTAGAAGAATTTGGCCCACACAGAATTTTGTGAAGACCAGAAATTCCCCAACCACCGCGTTTAGCTGGAGTTTGAATGAAATCCGGGAAAATCCGGACGGGGCCGAAAATCCCGAAACAGTGCAAAAACCCGAACTTGGCCGAAAACTTAGAATTTTCAATATGAAACTTAGGGGGATCACTTAGGCAAGCAAGATAAACACTTAAGCTCATGCCAAGACAATGCAAATCCTCAAAATCAAATGGCCAAAACAACAAGAGTGAGAGAAAAAGAGGGTCCCTGCTTTTAGCGGGGCGTGTGTGCGAAAACTGCACAACAAATAGTAGTAGAACATTCTCTTTGTTCTTTCCTCTTTGATGTGTTTAAATTAGGCTCTTTATGTTATGGGTGGATGTCATCCTTAAGATATAAATACCTTAAACACTTCTTTATCTTAACAATAACCACTTTTTTCCTACTCTTCATGGATAGATCTTTATATTTTGACTAATTTACTCTTTCCATTAACTATTTGTATACTTCATCCTTGTTATAAGATGGATATATAGAACCTTACCACCCTCATGTAGTGTCTTTGGGAATTTTTCTAGTCACATCCTTTGATTAATGAAATGGAAATTCTACAATAATTACTTATTCTTACCTCATGTTGATGGAGGAATTTATCCCAAAAATCCTCAATCATAGGCACACGTAGAAAGGATGCTCCAATAACTAGTCCAATTTTTGTAATAGGGTCAAATTTGTCTCAAGAACTTTTAAAAATTTATAGTCAAATGAGGCATCTCTATTTATACAAATTTGGAATTTTGGATGCTAGAGCAAGAGTATTCACCCACTTTGATAGGGAATAGAAACCCACCTTATGCTTGATGGTTATCATCTTTTGTATCTCTTGACTATATTCCTATAAATTTCCAACACAATTTTATCACTTGGGTATCTAGGTAATTTGTAAGGCTTTTTATGGAAGAAACCTATTATGATGTAGGAGAAAGTATTAAACTAGATAAAATAATTTCCCAATACTTCTATAATTTTGGTTTCCTCAAGAGAGAATCTCTTTACATAGTCATTTTCTAGACATATGATAATAAAAAAATTGAATCATTATTAAAAAAATTATAGTGCTTCCATCTTTATTTTAATTATACCTAGGGATAATGGTCATGAACTTTAGTCTCACTAAGCTAGAGCATGCCTACTTGGTTCATACGATAATTTTTTTTTTGTAAAGCTAGAAGATATACCAAATAGGATGTCATACGAAGATTATTGGTCTCCATCACCTTTGATAGTTTCACATGTAGTATGTCACTAATGTGAGTGGCCCAATCTATCCTTTTATTACTATAAATTTGAATAATAAAAAAACACATCCAAGGATAAAAGTCCTTTGCATTAGATAATCCAAACACTCTACTCAAAAAAGTGATAACATCCTTAGAATCCTCTTGAAATTCAATTTTTATGAGAATTTTAGAAATTTTGATAGACAATTTTATTTTATCTGGTAAAAGGTTGTCATTTACAAAATTTACTTCTTGAGTAATGTTTTGTTCGTAATATCTCATAGATTCCTTCATGATAATCTTATTTAACTTAGTATAGATAGGGATTCCAAATACTCTCTAAAAAATATTAGGATTGATATCTAGCATAATTTGGCCTACAAGGTCAAACACTTTTCTTTTTTGTTGGTCATATGATTTTGTGCAATCCAAAACCAAGTTTGATGATTGTTGAGAAATAATAAATGCAAAAACTTACACTAGTCTAGGCTATACATTGTTCCATGCAAGTTATTTCTCCTTCTACAAGTTTACTCTTTGAAAAAAATTGGACATTCGAATTCCCAAGATTTGTATCTTCTATGTTGTTCCTTGGATAAGTCATTTTAGATGCCAAATATTATCCATTATACTTACATACTTCATATATTTTTGAGGTTCTTGGCTCTCTTGAATCAAAATGTTCATGCACATAGGGAATCATCAATACACCTACTTAATAAAATTTTACTTGATTTTAATCCTAATTTGAATTTCCAATTAGGTACCTTAGATTATTATGAAAGAAAAAGGATAAGGTCTAAAATTCATAGTCTTGATTCAAAATAATCAATATAAGACTAAGAAATATCGTACATAAACCAATGAAATAAGCCTCCAAAATGTATCAAGGATCATGGATTAGGGGTACCAATAAATAGGTATTCCAAAGGAAAGAGGTCCAATTGAAGGTCTCTAAGACATTGTTACTATGTTGGGATCAAATTTCAAGCTTACCACTAATAATATACTTAAGATAATTTTAATTCTATGACTCCAAAAGGAATAAATGTTAATTATATTGGGGCCAAACTTTAGAGAAATCCTTAGCAAGGTACTTTAGCAAGGAAATACTAAAAGTGAAACTTTTAAAGAAATGAAACACTAATCTTATAAGAATTGGACTTCAAAGTAACCCCTAACAAGGTATTCCAATAAGGAAATCCTAAAATTCTAATTCTAAAATATTGAAAAAAATTTAAGTATGGGAGTTTGTTTTGACTCTTTGGGAATGACATCAACACAAAATTACTATGATATTAGTATAAGGTAAATATATGAATTCCTAAAAGAATTACGTAAGAATGACATCATAATGGATGACAAGCAAAGGATCCTTGACTAAGAGAAAAACTACATAGAGTTGGCATCAAGGTTTAAGGTAAATACGAAATCATTTTATTCATACTAGAAAACTAACTCCAACAAGGGTTGATGTAAGCATGATTTCAATAAGAAAAAATAAAATTCAACTTTGTGGTGCAGGAGCACCTAAACATATAATTGCAAAATGCACTATATGAAAGTCGGTCTAGGAGTTAGTTGTAGAATGAATCATTTTGTGAGGTCCATGCGACCATTAATGTTGTAATAAGGTTCACATGAGCCATTTAATATAGTTTTGAGTCTTTAGAAGGAGATTTGGGAGTCTAAGTTGCAAATATTGAGTTTTCATTAGTAAATAATGCATAATTTGTAATGTAGAGGGTTAATAGACTTTTTTAAAAAAAGGTCGTTAGGTGGTTATAGGCATTGGAGGAGGTTACTAAAGATATATTTAGTTGATTCCATCATTTTAAACACATATTTGAAGATTATGAATGAATTTTTTTAGTTTTGTATTGAATATACACGTTTCCCTTGCATTTCCTAAATTTTGTCTGGCTGGAACAGTCTGTACAACTTCAGATTTTGTTTGAAGTTTGGCATGGCATGGTAGGGCATTAAGTCTAATTTCAAATGATTCAATTTTTATTGAAAATCATTATGTTAGGCGTGAGATATCTCTATTTTTCTAAAACTGCTTTGTTTTGGTGCAAGTTGGTGGTTTGAGAGTATAAAAATGAGTTTTTAGGGCATTCCACCTACTGTTGAGTGATTTTCCTTATGAAAGTTAGTAACTAAACGGCGATTTATGAGTTTTGTGGAAGGAATAACCTATGTAATGATATTTTAAGCTTGTGTGGGCATAATCAAGAGTGTTTGAATATGTGGAAAGGTTTGGGGAGGCCTGGAGGTATGATTTGCAATAAACCCTGCTTTTGAGGGCCTAGAATCAAGGGTTTCATGGTGTAGTGTGTTAGAAGCATGATAATGGTGAAATAATTGTGGATTCAATGGTTTGTAGGAATTTTAATTACTTCCCCAAGGTTTTATATGGTTTGGTGTAGGTTAGAGGGTACTCTCTTTGTAAAAGTGGGCTAATCCACTAGCCTTTTCTATGGTAGGTGTATTGGATCTTTGATCTGGTCCAAAGGAGTTGACATTGGTTTTCATGTATGTTGTATAATTTTCAAAATGGTATCTTAATCATCTCTGAGTTTTTCAATTGTTTTGGAAAATATTGGTGAAAAATCCCTACAACTGGGTTACCACTGCTACTAGGGAAAGCATGCTTGAAAGGTGAAATTTGAAGAGATCTTTTGATTTTTCTTTGGAGATTGATTGATATCCACTTGATTGTAATTGAATGGTTTGAAAAAATATTTTAATCTTTTTAGATGCCTCTTGAAGGCAAGTTGACACCTTGAGTGATTTTGGGCCTCTTGGGTCTGCATCAAAGTGGTATAAGAGCGAGGAAGTAGATCTCTTGAAGATTGAAGGAGAAGAATTATGGCCATTAGAAGGTTGGATGAGAAAGAGGAAAAAATGAAGAATGCCATTTTCAAGACCAAGTGCAAATACAAAGGTAGGGTATGTAAAGTAATGATTGATTCAGGTTCATTGGATAATGTTCTTTCAGAAGAAATGGTTGAAAAGTTACATTTGACAAGGATAATCTATGAATCACCTTACAATTCATATTGGGTAAATGATAGTCAACATGGTGTGGTTAGAGAGCAAGCATTTGTAGATTTCAGATTGGTCCTTACAAAGATGTTGTACTATGTGATATTATGCCCATAAGAGATTGTCACATGATACTAGGTAGAGCTTGGCAATATGATAGGTTTGCTATACATGATGGAAGACTTAATGTGTATGAAATTAAAAAGGATGGGAAAAGGTATACCTTGAGTTGTTTGTAGGATGAAGGGACACAAAGGAGGATAGGCATGTGTGGAAAAGGAGAGTTTCTAGAACAAAAGGAACAAGGGGACAAGGAAAAAATAGTGGAGCATAGCATAGATGCCATGGAGAGAGTAAAACACCATGAAGAAGCATTGAGGAAAATAGAGCAGCTTGAAGACACAAGGGAAACAAGGAAAGTAAAGGTCAGAGGTGAAAATACCTTGAAGGCATGAGAAGAGGATGGAGAATGTGATGAAGACAAATACAAAGTTGCAGCCATCACATGTGAAGAGATTACTGAGACAACAAGAGTAGAGGAAGATTCAAAGTTGATGTGTGTAAAGGATGATGAGAAATAAATGGTCAAGAGTGAAATGACCTTGAGAGAGCAAGGTAAGCTTGAAGATTGTGTCAAAGGTAAAGGATGGGTAGAATTTTTTTCATTAAAGGCTAATGGTGTTCTAGGGAAAACACCCATGAAAAGTACACTGGTACATAAAGCTAAGAAAAAGTATTGTGAGAAGAAGGTACTTGGGACAGAGATCCTAAGAAGAGAAGATGAGATCATGAAGAATGAAGGTGAGTTACTTGAATAAAAGAAACTTTGGCATAATTGAGCCACAAGGGAAGAAGAGTGTTGTCCACTGTTGGGGCAAGAGCACAAGGTGCAACAAAGGGTTGAAGGTGAGGATGGAAGACCGTAAGAACAAAGAGGTCTTGAAAATTGAGAAAATGAAGGAGGAAGTGTATAGAGAGACAAATGATGAGAGGGTTGTAGAAAGCCATGAAAGGCTTGAAGGCGATGAGAAGATCATAGTTGGGATAGTTTTGTGTCCTTTAAAGATGAGTGAAGATAAAATAAATTCAAGCACTACAAATATAGTGAGTTGTAACACTGAAGACACAGAGGTAGAAGAAGAAGATCAACTAAAGATGAATGGGGACAAGTTCCAAAGGAAATGGCAAGTGATAAAGAGCAAGTTGGTTGAGGAAAATTGATATGAGAGCATAGTAATCAGAGGAGATAAAGGACAAATGGATTGTGTTCCTGAAGTTGATAGGACCAAGGTCCTTGGAATGGAATCTCAGAGGTATGAGGTAGACAGTCAAGAAGGTAATGAGTTTGAGAATACAGTATAGGCCATGAAGGCAGTGATGGTAGAAGCTAAGGGTTTGATACAAGACCTAAGAGTAGGTGATGAAGAGGTTGTGAAAGTCAAGGAAAAGACAGTAAGCCACGAAGAATGGCAAGAAATAGTGAAAGAAACTATGGAAGAGTTTGAAGAGTATGAAGAGAAAAAGGAAGTTATAGTCACCTTGAATGGTGAGGAGGATAAACAAAAGAGGATAAGTGAAGTTTCAGTGTTGAGGGACACCAGAGAGTTGATGGTGAGTGGCCTAGTGAAGGCTAGAGGAAAAGAGTTTGAGAAGTCTCCAATGGTGATGGAGAATAAAACAAATGATATGGATTGGACAGTGGATTGTCCTTGGTTGTCAACTTTGTTTGTGTGGAAAATGTATGCTACTGTGGGGATGGTCTAAGCACAAAGGACCTGAGAAAAATTGTGGAGAGAAGAGTTGAAGGGAAGAGGTAAATGTATAGTTGGCAAAGGCCCATGGAAGAGCATGAAACAAATATACTAATGTATGCATGTTTAGTTTTTTGTACTAAATTTTTGTTTGCATGTGTCAATGAAGACAAAAAGCAGCAAGAAGATCCATTTGAGAAGGGTCAAGTATAGCAAGACCAAGAAAAATCAAAGTATGAAGGGTACAAACTACCTTGGAGGAAGATTTCCATGCATGTGACTTGGAGCAGGTTTGAAGGGGTTGTGAAGAATATTGGGGAAGACCTATGGAGTAATTTATGGGGCATAAATCTTTTGTACCCAAGGAGTATGGTACAAGAGAACCTAAACATGTAATTGCAAAATGCACTATATGATGGTTGGTCTAGGAGTTAGTGGTAGAATGAATCATTTTTTGAGGTCCATGAGACCATTCATGTTGTAATAAGGTTCACATGATCCATTTAATGTAGGGTTGAGTCTTTTGAAGGAACTTTCGGAGTCTAAGTTGCAAATATTGAGTTGTCATTAGTAAATAATGCATAATTAGCAATGTAGAGGGTTAATAGCCTTTTAAAAAAAGGTGGCTAGGTGGTTATAGGAATTGGAGGAGGTTACTGAAGATATATTTAGTTGATTCCATTGTTGTAAACACAAATTTGAATATTTTGAATGAAAATTTTTAGTTTTGTATTGAATATACACGTTTCCCTTGCCTTTCCTAAATTTTTTCTAGCTGGAACAATATGTACAACTATAGATTTTGTTTGAAGTATGGAATGGAATGGTAGGGAATTGAGTCTACTTTCAAATACTTCAATTTTGATTTAAAATCATTAAGTTAGGTGTGAGATATCTCTGTTTTTCTGAAACTGCAATGTTTTGGCGCAAGTTGATGGTTTGAGAGTATAAAAATGAGTTTTTAGGGCATTCCACCTACTGTAACCATTGTAACTTGGTGGAATGACCCCATTTGATGTATTACTAGTTTTCAAATGTTGTGATGGTCTGAGGGAGTGTGTATTTTGGTTTTGGGTGTTGCCCTAGGTTGAATTTGAGTGATTTTCCTTATGAAAGTGAGTAACTAAAGGGCAGTTTATGAGTTTTGTGGAAGGAATAACCTATGCAATGAACTTTTAAGTTTTTTCAGGAATAATCAAGATTTTTTGAATAGGTGGAAAGGTATGGGGAGGCCTGGAGGTATGATTTTCAATAAACCCTCCTTTTGAGCACCTAAAATCAAGGGTTTCATGGTGTAGTGTGTTAGAAACCTGATAATGGTGAACTAATTGTGGATTCAGTGGTTTTTGGAATTTTAATTGCTTCCCCAAGGTTTCATGGGGTTTGGTGTAGGTTAGAGGGTGCTCTCTTTGTAAAAGTGGGCTAATCCACTAGCCTTTTCTATGGTAGGTGTATTGGATCTTTGATCTGGTCCAAAGAAGTTGATATTGGTTTTCATGTATGTTGTATAACTTGCAAAAGGGCATCTTAATCATCTCTTACTTGGTTAGGTTTTTGGGAAAATATTGGTGAAAATTTCCTAAAACTGGGTTACCACTACTACTAGGGAAAGTATGCTTGAAAGGTGAAATTTGAAGAGATTTTTTAATTTCGCTTTGGAGACTGATTGATATCCACTTGATTGTATTTTGAATGGTTTTAAAAGCTCTTTTAATCTTGTTAGATTCCTCTTGAAGGCAGGTTGACACCTTGAGTGAGTTTGGGCCTCTTGGGTCTGCATCACTTTGGAATATATATTTTTTGAAGGGGAAAACACAAACCTTGATTAAGGTGTAAAAAATGCAGGGAAAAAATACAAAAAAGATAATGATGAAAACAAAAATAACAAAAATAAAGAAGAGACCAACAAGGACAGGAAAAAGACCAACCACGACCCTAATTTCAAAAAGATCTAAAAAATTAAACAAAGACAACACCAAAGATAGAAAACCTAAAGAACAAGAAATGGAATAAACAAAATTTCCATTAACGAGCCAATTTCAAAACCCTACCTAGAAAAATAGTGACAACAAGAGAATGAAGATGACAAAAAATAATCCTTGTGACTATCCACTATTCCAACACAACTATGAATAAGATTAATTTTGAATCTTATTATAAATTCAATTAATTTTAGGGGATGAATTGCAAAGGACACAAGCAACAAAGCACAAGATGAATAAAAAAATGAGAAAAAATTAAAAAAAAAAGCTTGATAATTTTGTAATAAATATAGATCCAAAGGCGTAGTTAGAAATTATATCATGTCCTCTGTCTTGGACATTTTGGGATGCATCAACATTCTTGCTAGAAATACTAACCTTGAAAGTCCAAAAACATAATGTATCAAACACATTTAAGTCTAAACTATAGGGAAAATATTAAATTCTTAGATTTTCTTAAACCATCATGCCTAAATGACAACTCCACAAGCCAGATAAAAGAAAAATTCCCAAAAATATTGAAGAAAAGAGAAAGAGACTAGAAAAAACCAAAAAGGGGCCATAAGGAAAACAAGCAAACTGAGAAAAAGAGACAAAGAGGAAAGAAAAGAGAGAGAGGAGGGGATCCCTATTTTTGTTTTAATTAGAAAAAATGGTGGCATGTGTGTGTGCAATACACAACAATTACAAATTGAGGAATACTCTTTCTCAAGGATAGGAATCCCTTGACAAAAACTATTATATGTTACTTGAAATTTCTTCCAAAATAATGATATGTGGGTTGGAATAATGACAACAAGTAACACCAAAAGATGAAACCTCCCACGAGTAAACCTACAAAAGTGGTTTACAATTTGAATGAGGAAGGAAAAGTTGTAAAAAATGACCCCATGCCATTTTTTTTTTTTTTGGGGGTTCGAATGAACTAGCTGGTTCGAACAAATCAAAAAAGGGTTCACTCGAACCAGGGTTCGAGCAAACCCATTTAATGCATGCACAAACAAAAAGAAAATGGAAACCCCTTTTGGGAAGGGGGTTTGAGAGAACCTGGGTTCAATTGAAATAGGGTTCGAGTGAACCCATGTTTGATCAAAAGCCTAGGGGTTCGCTCGAACCCCCCTAGTTCGAGCGAACCCCCCGTTCCCCTAATTTTTGACCTTGTTCACAAAAAAAATCAAAATTTTTGCACTTAAAAGCTAGGTTTGAACATGAAATCGTGGAGACTTCACAACCCAACTGGAATCAAGTAGTCATCAGAACAAGCTATCCGATGAATATAATTTTAATATGTTTTGGTTTTATTATGTATTTGTTTTTTTAGTTTTATTAAACATAGGTTTTTCACCAAAAATAAAGCTCTCTATTCTGCACGTGGAAAAATAGTAGATTATCAAAAAAAAATTGAAAAAATATGAGTACACCAAATATTGAAGTCCTTGATCCAACAAAAAAAAATTGAATTTTGATACATACAAAAAAAGTTACACATTATACGGCCATGCTATGTCTGAATTGTAATTGGTTTGACTTCGAAACTTGATTAAAGAAAAAATATTCAATAAAAACCTATCTAACCAATTGGAAGCACTATATATCAGAGTTACAAATCTAAATTCGAAATAATTAGAATTTTATCCTTCATGGAAAAAAATATGCATTATATGCTGAGCATAACTTTTTAAAAATGTTGTTTTTTGAAAAAAACTATTTTTCAAGGGAGATGGAAAAAGAAGTGCAATCTAATTCCAAAAAAATTGAAAAAAAATATATTTAGAATCTAAAGACAGAATGTCACAAAACTCTAGTTTGCATCATCTTCAAATTCCTCACGGTTTAGCTGCTATAGGTGCTCGACAATGAAAATTTAGTTAAAAATAATAATTTTAGTGTCTAGTTTGGCCAAAAATTGTAAACCACTATTCTAGGATCACCCCCACACATAATATTAAGCATATATTTTTTTTCAAACTCTATAGGTTTATGGCTAGTCATGAAGGATAACATCAATCCAACACATGGGATAATCAAAATAAGTAATTGGAACATAGTACAATAACTACATAGTGAATTTTCTTAACCAAAATAAAAAATAAATGATGGAACCCATCTCATAATGACTAAAAATTCTATTACAATAGTAATAAATTGAGAACTCATGCACCACATAGCTATTAATGATGTAGGGTAGAGGATAAAAAATCATGGGAAGTAGCTTTAAATTTGGGTTCCACGACCCTTGGTTCATTTCCCTTACCATCAATACTCATCCACATTAATCTTTATGGATGAATTGTAGCAAGAAAAACCCATTTTGAAGCTATCTCATTTTGATTTCTATAGTTAATTCCTTGATAGGATGTAACCATTTCAAGCCCAAAATTGTATTGATCCTTCCTAGATCCATGATATATAATTATCCTCATAAAGTGTTGAAAATTTGTTTTGCCTTCATGATGCTAGGAATGTTGAATCTACTTTGTGGTACCTCATCCTTCTTGAATTTTCCATCACCCATCCAAAAGGAAAAAACCTATATGTAGATTAACTCCAACAACACCATCACATGCTTAGAACAAAATCTTGAATATAAACATGATATATGTTTTGATTACCATCATCTAGCTTCAACAATCTTTTGTTTATCTCTATTTGGTCATCACCTATAATTTTTTCTTCAAGTACATGGTACTTAGCTCCAAAGAGTGATTATGAAATGTGAACGTTTATCCTTCATAATGTTGTTCGAAGACAAAAAAATCCAATATGATTCCTCATAAAAAATTCTTTCAAACCAAATACAAGATATGGATAACTCAATAGTGATATTAATACCTCTATCCACTTTGACCCTCAAAAGATCACCTAGATCTCATATGAAAAAAAAAATTGAACTTGAATCTAAGATTCCACATGACCTATATTGTAAGTTGTATCCCTTACTCTATTATCCTTTTTAGCATGATTTCTATCATGAAAAGAATTTCATGGTGACATATGAGGAAGAAAAAAATCTAAAAGGATAGATGCAAGATGGAGCTCTCTTTGGGTGATTCAGGTGGTGGTGGTGGTGGTGTGGATTCAAATTTTTTGAAGGCAAGAAACCCTAGTTCTTAGGTTTGTGATTGTAATGGAATGAATATTCACCCCTCACAAATTCCCCATTTACGCACCTCCTACCTTAGAAAAATTAAATCCGATGATGCTATTCCACGTCCCTCATTCGCTTCCCATCCACTTGGAAATTCTTTTTAGTGTCGATGGAGGATATTCTATCAAGGAAGCTAGCACAACGTGCAAACTTCTACGTGATGCACTACCATCCTGAGAGGATTCCTGCCTCTAGAATTCATAGAGGTGTTACAACTCTCCATTGGCAATGAAGTGTAACATTTTTTTTGCCCTTGACTAACCTCGAATGAATCCTTTTCCTCTAATTTCATCTTCAAATTACTATCTCCTTCATTCATTCCCTCTCTCTTGGAAAATTTTGGATCTTCTTGGCATTCTAATTGATTATTCTCACTTCTAAACATTTCACTCACAACATTCTCACCACCATTGAAGTTGCAAGTTGATACTCTATTGGTTTTACTCCTCTCGTTGTTGTGGCAACATTGGCATCTACAAGCTTGCAAGCTCACTCCTCCCATTTTCCTTGAGTGCATGTGGTTGATGGTGATATCACCCCATTTCCTTTTCTTTATCATTATTGTATTATTCTCATAGCATATTTTTGTTTAGCATAGTGCATAGTACTTCTATTTTAATACTTTATGTTATGCCTTGCATAACCACCCCATTTTATTCTAGATCAAAATGGGTCCCCCTCTTTTTGTTGTTTTTATCACCTTTGGTTGTTTGGTTAGACCTTAGGAGTTCTTTTGTTTTCCTCCTAAGGTTTGTCTTTTGTTCTATTGGAGTCAGATCTGGATCTAAATATGAACATTGAACTCTGTCAATGTTTCTCATTCGGGTTCCATCCCGACCCCGACTCCGCCTTTCCCTTTGTTTCTTCTTGGGCTGGTTGTTTTCCTCTTTGTTTTGGGTCCCGTGTCTTGGGAGTTTCCTCTCTTCCTTGGGTCTTTTGTTTTGTTCTGGTGGATGCAGGATCGGGACTCACATTGAACTTGGGAATGCCTTCCAAGTTTTTTTTATGTTCCTTTCCTGGTTCCGGTTCCACCTCTTTTTTCTTTTTCCTTTGGTGTTTCTCGTGTTGCTCTGATGAACGCGGAACTAGAACTGGAATTGAACCCTGAAACTTTTTAAAGTTTCAGGTTCAAGTTCCGTTTCAGTCCCAGTTCTGCGGGTCTTGTTCTTTTTTTCTTTTGTTCCTTTTATTTTGTCATGGGGTGCTTTCCCCATTTCTTTTTCTTCCTTCATCTTTTTCTTTGACATCTCATTAATTGTTGTCAGAGGCGGGATCAGGATGGAATCCGAACCTAAAACTTGGAAAGTTTCTGGGTAGGATTTGGTTCTAGTCCTGCCCCCATTGTGGTTCGTCCAGGATCATTTTTTTTGCCCCGACCCCAATTGTGTTTGTCCCCGGGTTTTGTTATCTTTTGCAGATGCGGAACCAAAATGTGGGATGGACTTGGAAATGATGGTTATTTCCATGTTTGGTTCCCACTCCAGATCTGGTTCCACTGGGTTCTTTTTTCTCCGGTTCCGAACACTCGGTCGGGTGTCGAGTGTCGGGTTTTGTTTTTTTTGCATCATTTCTTTTTTGCGGGGTTGGAGCCGGAACGACGATGTATGTGAGGTTAGTGATTGTTTTGTTTCTTGCCCCCATTTCGACTCTGGTCCCAGTTCCATCTTAGTTCCACCCTCGCCAGTGTTGGGTTTATTTTTGTTAAAATTGAATAAAATGATGAAAAATGATATATTTTATATGCTTCTGAGGACTAATGGAGACCTTGTTTTGCAGGATTAAATTATATACTTGATGATATTTCTCAAGGAACTCAGTTGGAAAGCATACCTCAGTCACATTTGGTATAAAAATCTTCAAAGGATAAAGTTGTTGAGACCCTCCTGTTGTCTTGCCGACTAGCGGTATGGTTCTATTCATTTGGAATACACCAATTGCCCAGAAATTTTAGTCGCTATGAGTTTTTATGTATCTCTCCACTTGGAAAGAAGTCATGCCGACCCTTGTGCACAAGGTTAGCATTGGGGAGAGCTCCTGCCGATAGATAGAAGTCTCGGTGAAAGGTGATGCCTTCAACATAGGGTCTGGCCGAAGGGGCGAAGTCTTAGAAAAAGGAGGTGTCATCGGGGAGAGGTCTTCCCAACATGGATGGAGTCTCACCGAAATGGTCCAAGCTCACCAAAAGATGAAGGGTTCGGTGTAGTGTCTTGTCGACCTGATAGGGTCTCGCCGAAATGGAATGGTGGTCCTGGAATGAGCTCTCGCCGAAACAAAATGGCCTCAGGAAAATGTCTTGCCGACATGAGAAGGTCTCACCGAGAGGATTGCCTTCGATATAACGTCTTGCCGACTGAGGGGAGTCTTCTCGATAGTGATGGATTTTCCAATGGAAAAGGATATTGATATGACTCTTAGTGCCCAGTATGACCTCCTGCCAACTAAAAAAATGTCTTGTCGATAGTGATGAGTCTACTATGGACTTCGGTGAGATCTCTTGCTGAAAGCGATTGTTTGGGCAACAATTTTGGGATATCGATATAACCCTAGCCGCTCGCTATGAAGTCTTGCTGACAATTGTATGCTACACCGACTGTTGCTGTAAAGTCTAATCGCATTGGGGAGACACGACAAGTGTCTCACCGAGTTGTGATTTCATTTGAGTAGCCTTTGACCACCTAGAAAGCCTAAGTGGCATGTGTTGAACCAATCAGAGAGAACTAAAGGCGAACCATTAGCCATTTGACTGATTGACTACCCCTGTGAAGAAGATCAATAGAGCATAAATGACATGGAATTGGTCTGAGATCAAAAGTGATGGAACAGCTTAGTGAATAGTGGTGTGGAGATCTAATGAGAAAATTTGATGCCGCTTCTAGAGGAGGTCAACATGCAGAAAGATCTCAAACGGGAGGAAAGCAGAAAGGAAGAAGAGATCGTGAGTCTCAGGGACATCTATGGTGTCTACTGGAAAAGGTAGATCGACATTTATGATAATGTTGCAGAACATTCAAAGTGGCTCTGAAAGAAGTTCGAAGGTGGACACAGAGATGCACATTGAATGTAGCATTAACTTCATTCCAAAAGATCTGAGGGCTGACCCTCCTATAACCAATTGATATTTTGTAAACCCTAAAAGAGGGGCCGACATTATTTTTGGCACGTTCTGTATATATGGCACTTTTTCCTTGTTGTAAAAGAGGTCTAAAGAAAGAGATATTTTTTTTAGGAAAGAGAGTGGAGAAAGAAAGGAGATACATAGATAGAGATTAGAAGGATAGAGTTAGATTTTCAAGCAATAGGAATTTTCTGAAAGATAGAGGAGATAGAACTGTATCCTGTTTCTTTGTAATGGGAGCTTCTTTTGTCTTCTTAGTTAGGATTAGAGGGTAGATAAACTCGAGAGTAGAAGACAGTAATGTACCTTTCAAGTTTTCTTAGTGTAGAAGGAGATGATTTGAAGACATAGGTTTTCTATACACTAGTGATTTTTCTAGATTTTTAAATGTTGTTTACCTGTTTCACCAACAGTAGGAGCAACTAGATTTAAATCTACTTCATATTATGCTTCAGAATGGTATTTATCTTGGGTTAATCATTTGATTTGAAAAGAATTCAAGGAATGAAATATTATTTTATGTTTTTTCTAAATAGTGATTTGCAATCTACTGTTGAAATTAGCACTGTGAATGAATGAAACTGTGTGTTAATCACAATTTAATTTTGTTCTGCAGTTTTAGTTAGGAATTCCTTGAAAGGTAACAAGTCTGGTTAAGTTGGATGAATTATTATTCTCTTCAGTTGCAAAGCTTTGATCTATCTTTTTCTATTTTAAAAAAAAACCCAATTAAAGTAGGTTTGAATTTATGTTTGATCTTAGAACAATTCAAAAGCTCAACACTAGTAGGCCCCTTGAACATTATAGTTCACATCAACCATTGACTGAAATCAACACAGTCGAGAACCGATTACCAAGACCTTGGGAGTTAGGTATCCATGCGTTATTCTCTCTTTCAAGAGAGCAGAATAGTAATATTTTGTTTACTATTATTGTGCTCGTCCAAACCATCAACAAAAATTAGCGCTAGAAGGAGGTACTAGAGGAGAAAACTAGATAATACTGGGTTTTTCTGACCAGAAAGGTCCCGTAGAGTTCTTCGATCAGCTGAAAATCCACCACCTTTGATAGAACTCAAGACCCCAATAAGACACAAGAGTCACAAGACTGGGGCAACCATCATACGACCCTTGTCAGCTCCACTCACTCCACCAGGCTTTTCACCAATACCCTAGTGGATACCTATCAATCCACCACCGAATTCATCTCAATTTCCATTATAGCTGGTTCAACCCATCCTACAACTAGCTCAACCACCACCAATGGCATTTTTTCATAATAATCCCTCTCCATAGGGGACTATTCCTAGAGGCTTCCATGATATACCTAAGAATCTTGAGAAATTTTGTCCCAAATACATTCATGGCGAATCAAGGAGTGTTGAAGAGCACATACAAGCTCTTAAGGATGCTTATACCAGAGCTTAGGTAGCTCACCATGATGTAGTTTGTAGGTTGTTCCCTTATTCCTTAGGGGATATGGCATAGAACTGGTATCTTAATCTTCCACAAGGTTCTATTTTGACCTGGAAAGACTTGGAGAATGCTTTCATCAATCAGTTCATAGTTTATGTGGATCCAAACCTTTTGTACCACTAGTTTGCTACCATTAGGAAGGAGCCATGTGAATTCTTGCCCTTGTTTAATACTAGGTTTCAATGCATGTATAGGAGACTATAGGACCCCTACCTAGTTACCGAGAATAGTGCCATTCAAGCATACTTTAGAGTTATAGACCCCTTTCTTGGATTGTTCCTACAAAGGACTTATCAGGCCGTGGATATTGATTCCCTATCTAAAGTCTATCATCTAGCCATTAAGCTACAATAACAAATTAGTTCTCAACAAGGAAGTTTGGAAGGAGGTTTTCCTTCAACAGGGTATCAGATGTCTAGCCCACCCCCTTTATTCGATATCATCCCAGGAATGTCTCCTTCCCATTATGGACCTATGTCTGAGTTACAGACTCAATCTCTTGTTCCATTATTTTCCAATGAAGCTCCTAACTTCCTTCAACAATCACGGGCTCATCATAGTATGCATGGTCATTATAACCAAGCTGGAACACCAAATCATGTCAGTCAGCCACTTGTTGCTAAGAGTGTTGAAAGTGAAAAGATAGTTCAACTCACAAACGAGGTAGAGACTTAAAGAAAACTTTATCTCAAGTCACAAATGACATGGCTTAGCTTAGATTGAACCCCTCTCAAAACCAAGGTAATTATCCTAATGAGAGCAATAACAACTAGGGTAATTATCAGAATAACAACAATCACAACTAGAGGGGTTATCAAGGCCCAAACTCCCCTAACCAAGGCTATCAAAACCAAAATAGATGATATAATTAGAGACCAAATAAAAACCGACAATGGAATATAGGGCCAAATAACAATGGAGTTTCCCATAATTATCAAGCTAATGAGGACAGGTCACATACTACAAATGTGGCCAACCTCAATTTTTTGACTATCTGGTGCAGGTTGCATGACACTGCAACCCATTCTAAGGTAAACTGCCCTGAAATGGAGAAAATCGTGAAGATGGCACAGGAAAATGCTTGACTGTTCCAACGGAATTCAAATAAAGAAGGTGGCTTAGTAGATACAACAATGACATTCCCTAGACTTATGGTATGCTGTTGAGTAGAGATATGATGAAAATTATAGGGGGATATCTCTCACTCAACTTTTCACATATGTGGCTGCCATGGAGGGGAGTGCCTACGAAGATTAGGATTGAAAGTGAACCTCGCCTCAAGCATATCATCACTGAGTATGATTGTCCCAACGAGGTAGATTATTTTGAAACCGAGATAGGGGTTTACAAAAGACAAGAAATTTTAACCTTTTCAGTTCTTGAATCTAAAGAATTACCAATGAAAAAGTTCCTTGATTCTATGACTAATGAAAATCAACAGGCATTGATCAAGAAGCTGCAATAGGATCAGCTAGTCTTAGGGGAAGATATCGACTTGCAAAGTCTTTTACTCCCTAATTGGTGTAGGATACACTACCAAAATCACTCGAAATTGACCTGCCAACCATGCATCAGTATTTTGAATCATGTTTCCCAAGCTAAGGAAACTAGCCTAAGTCACCTTGAGACCATTGCATATCACTTCTCATTTGAAGCCAAAGATGCAATAATGTTAACCAGGGATAAGATACCTTCAAAGGAAGTTCCTTCTCAAATTGAACTTACCCAGTCACATTTCCAAACCAGCATATTTATGAGGAACAACACCAAGGTTTGCTTGATACCCCTACACTCACAAGTATACCAAAACCCAAGGGATTAATTAAAGATGTGAGTGGTTGTCAGAAGGATAGCCACGGATTACCTGATATATCTGAGCAAGAATTGGAAATTTCACCTGAGGAACCTATTGAACACTCATTCCCCATATTTGATGCAAAAGATCAAGTAGCCCCACCTATGGCTCATTTTATCCAAACACCCATAATAACCTCAAAGGGATCAACCCCAACTCATGATCAGTTATGGACCCTCATGTTTGATCCAAGTCCAAAACAAGTTGTGGTGTTGGGATTGAATTAACCAGCCCAAAAGGGAAAACTTTCTTTGCTTCTTATAGGTTGCAGTTTGGATGCACTAACAACATAACAGAATATGAAGCTCTAGCTCGGGGGCTGATGTTTGCACGTAAGAAGAAGGTTATTTCATTAATGGTTAAAGGGGATTCAAAAGTGGTTATCAAGCAAGTGTGGAACCAATACACATGTCACAATAGAAGGCTGGCAGCTTATAGAAATCATGTATGGAACCTGATTGAAGACTTTGATGCTTTTGGGATTAGCTTAATCCCTAGAGAGGAAACCCAAATAGCTGATTCATTAGTTGTTGCTACAAGTACCCTGGAACCCATGCAAGGCTTCAAGCTTAATAGATTCTTAGTAGAATTGATATCCACCCTGGCTATTCCTAATAACATAAAGAACTTTCAGGTTTTTGATGATGATCGACATATCCTTTCTTTTCTAGCAAGCTCAGATGTTTTTGAAGGATAGATCATCAATGAGTCCAACAAGGATCAAGGAGATTGGAACCCTAAAGATTGTGATACAAAGGGGCTCCTCAATTTAAAAATGAATAGCATTTCCAAGGGAATGGTGGCCTTAGAAAGAATTTTTGATTCAAACTGAAGGGCTCAGGAGAAGATATCAGCTGAAGATAAAGGAGGTGAATATCAAATAGTTAACCTAGTTGATTCCAGCCTTGAAAGAAATGTCTACATAGGGAAAACTTACCCTAAAGCAATCAGAAAAGATATACTAAGGGAATTGAAGAAGGATATTGTTGCAATAGCCTGGGGGAATGAAGATCTAAAAATATTTATTGCTTCTATTATGACTCACACTATTCCTTTAAGGCCTGAAGCTAAACCATTTTGACAGAAACAATGTCCTGTCAATGCCCTGATTGAACCTCTAATCTTTAAGGAAGTTTAGAAATTGCTTTCTGCAAGAATAATCTTCCCTATACGACATTCAACATGGGTGGCTAACTTGGTTCCAGTTTGTAAGAAAAATGGAGAGATCAGTCTATGTGTGGATTTCAAAAATCTGAACAGAGCTTCAGAAAAGGACAACAACCCACTCCCTTCACCGAACGTCTTGCAAACTGTCAGTGGGTCTCAAATGATATCATTCTTGGATAGTTATTCTAGATATAATTAGGTGATTGTTAATTATGAAGACAAAATGAAGACAACCTTCACTAGTAAGTGGGGAACATTTTCTTACAAAAGGATGCCATTTGGTCTGATAAACGTTGGAGCAACTTTCCAGCATGTCATGGATGTAGCATTCAAAGATCTGATTGGAAAATGCATCATCATTTACATGGATGACTTGACAGTATTCTCTAAAGATAGACTAAACCACGCTGCAGACTTAGCTAAAGTTCTTAAAAGATGTATCCAGTATGGTGTCTCCCTGAATCCTAAAAGGTGTGTGTTCAAGGTTTCTGAAGGGAAAATTTTTGGACACATAATCTCTGAAAGAGGAATATCGATCGATCCAGATCGAGTTGAGTCCATTCTAAAGGTAACCGGCCAAGAAGCAAGAAGGAGATGAGATCTTTCTTTGGAAAGATCAACTTTGTGAGAAAGTTCATCACAGGTTTTGCGAAATTGTAAAACCATTGAATGAAATGATGAAGAAAGATGTTGTAATAGAGTGGAGTGATGAGGCAAAGGCCGCATTTTCTCAAGTCAAACAATCCATTTTGGAAGCGCTTATTCTCACCAGCCCTGACTATTTGAAGCCATTCTATATTTATTCTTTTGCTTTTGAACATTCATGTGCAGCTGTCCTAACTCAATCAAGAGAAGAGGGGGAGGAGAGGCCAATCTCCTTCATGAGTTCTCCATTTAAGAATGCTGAAGTTAGGTACCCACCTCTTGAAAAAGAATATTTTGTGCTAGTTAGAGTTGTCAAAATGTTAAGACATTACATCCTACGAAGTCAAATCATTGTTGTAGTCCCTGATGCTACTATGAAGTCTCTACTTATGCAGAGCGAGTTGGGGGAACAAAGAGGGAAATGGATGGCCATTTTGCAAGAGTTCGATCTGGAGATTCACCCTATGAAACTCGTCTAAGGTCTAAGCCTGTCTAAATCCATGGTGGATGTTGGTGAGAACATTACTTGTCAGCAGTACACAATGCATTCCTTTTCCAATGACCCTTGGTATGCCAAAATCATATGTTTCATGCTCAATAATCGGTGCCCAGAGGGAATGAATATAACTTAGAGGAGAGCACTAAGAATGAAGAGCTCCCATTATATGCTCAAAGGAGGATTGCTATACAGGATGAATTTTGAGGGAGTGTACCTATGATGCCTTGATCAACAAGAGGCTAAACATGTGATTGGGGAATTTCATGGGAAACATGGCACAGGTCATGGTTCTACAAACTCATTAGCACATCAGATCCTTAGATCTGGTTATTACTGGCCATGTGTGTTCAAATATTCCCATTAGCATGTAAGAACATGTCACATATGTTAGATTTATGCATCAAAAGAATGCCATTCAGCCATGCCATTGCAACTTGTTTACTAGGTAAGGCCATTTGCCCAATGTGCATTGGATTTTATTGGGGTAATTAACCCAAATTCTTCTGTAGGACACAAATTTATTTTGACTGCCACTAATTACTGCACAAGATGGACAGAAGCTATACCTTGCAAAAATAGCACAACAAAATTAGTGATCAAGTTCCTCACCGAATGCATCACAACTAGGTTTGGAGTACCCTTCGCATTGGTATGTGACAATGGCTCTTCCTTTTCTTCTGCTGAGTTCATTTGATGGGCTTATGATCATAATTTTTTTTTAAAGTATTCTTCAAACTATTACCCACAAGGCAACAGAGTTACATAATCAACTAATAGGAATCTCTTAGGGGTAATTAAAAAACTGGTAGAGAACAACCCTAGGGACTGGCACACCCAACTAAGATTTGTGTTATGGGAAGATAGGACTAGGATTAAGGATGCTTTAAAAACCTCACCATTCAAGCTAGTGTATGGCCAAGAGCTTGTGTTCCCTATTCACTTACAAATACCTATCCTTGAGTTCATGTAGAAATTTTACTCCGGTGATGATAGGATAGAAGCAAGATTAGCTGGCTTGTTGAAATTAGAAGAGCAGAGAGATGCCGCCTTGCAACAATTCTTTAGACACCAGGCTATTGTCAAATGTTGGTTTGACAAAAGAGCCAAAATCAAGGCTATCAGAATATCAAACCTTGTGCTGCTACGGGATAAAGCTAGTGAAAAGAAGGGCAGTCACTAGAAATTTGATAAGCTCTGGTTGGGTCCCTATCAAATTGCAGAGATTCTAGGAGAAAATGCTTTTTGGCTAAGCAATTTAATTGGGGAACGTGTTCCATTTCCTGTCAATGGACAATATCTTAAACACTATTTTGAGTTGTGAAGTTTGGTATTTTGCTGGCTTGTGCATTTATGTAAATAATTGGTTTTTCTGTTGTTCTACTTGTAAATAGTTTTGTTGTTTTCCTTTTTTTCCTTTTCTGTTTGTTCCTTTGCTTGTGTCTCTTTTTTTTTGCTTGCGGGGACCTTCATTTTATGCAGATGAAAGGGGGTTTTTATCTGAGGCATACTTTGGTTATTAGGAGAGAAGTGGTTTAGATATTTTTAGGTTTTCTGATTGGGTGATTTTGTCCTAAATTTGTTGTTTTATGCCCATTGTCAATAAGAGTTGTGGAAAGTCCTGAAAACAAGGTGTAAAGTAAGCAATTTTCATTAGCTACCTATGAATCTATCACAAATCATCAAGATCATCACCTTTTGAAATGGTATATTTGTCGTAGGGCGATAGTGTTGTAAGATTTGAGTGAAAAATCCAATTCCCAGATGTTGTTATGAGGTCCATGGTAGTTTTCAACCCAGAACAGATGTCTGACATCTGACATATTGAGAGAGAATTGAATGAAATATCTGAAACTCCAAGAGAAGAAAAGAAAAGAGAATTATCTAAAAGAAATTGAGGACTCAATATGAATGGGTGATTCCAATATCTCTATTGAGGCTATGGATGCCTGGCTGGCAGTAGAGCAATGATGTGAGAAAACTAGAGGTATCTCTATCGGGGCTATGGACGCCTGACTGGCAGTGCAACAATGCCTAGGATATCATTGCACGACAGCTAAAGGGAATCAACCTGTGTAGTTCAAATCTTGCACATTGTTGTTCCAAAGATGAGGAAAAATTTATAAAAGGGTGAAGCACCATCAAGCGCACGCATAGATTTAGGGGTAGCCACTGTTGGTTTACATTTGAGATTCTAGCTCAACCTTCATTGTTAAAACTAACCCAACTGGAGTTGCGATGTTTGTAAACTAGGAGTTCTGGGTAACTGAATCCTTTAGTTTCTTGAAAATGGTTAAACCATTTTCCCAGCCAAGTCAACATTTTTTATGCCTTGCATAACCACCCCATTTTATTATGAATCAAAATGGGTCCCCCTCTTTCTATTTTTTTTATCGCCTTTGGTTGTTTGGTTGGACCTTAGGAATTCTTTTGTTTTCCTCCTAAGGTTTGTCTTTTGTTCTATCGGAGTCGGATCCGGATCTAAATCTAAACATTGAACTCTATCAACATTTCTCGTTCGGGTTCCATCTTGACCCCGACTCCGCCTTTCCCTTTGTCTCTTCTTGGGTTGGTCGTTTTCCTCTCTATTTTGGGTCTCATGTCTTAGGAGTTTCCTCTCTTCCTTGGGTCTTTTGTTTTGTTCCGGCAGATGCGGGATCAAGAATCACATCAAACTTGGGAATGCCTTCCAAGTTTTGTTTTTGTTCCTTTCTCGGTTTTGGTTCCACTTCTTTTTGCTTTTTCCTTTGGCATTTTTTTTGTTGCTCTGATGGACGCAGAACCAGAACTAGAACCGAACCCTAAATTTTTTTAAAGTTTCAGGTTCGAGTTCCATTTTGGTCTCGGTTCCGCGGGTCTTGTTCTTTTTTCTTTTGTTCCTTTTGTTTTGTCGTGGGGTGCTTTCCCCCTTTCTTTTTCTTCCTTCGTCTTTTTCTTTGACGTCTCGTTATCTGTTGTCAGAGGCAGGATTGGGATGGAATCCGAACCTGAAACTTGGAAAGTTTCTGGGTAGGATTTGGTTCCAGTCTTGCCCCCGTTGTGGTCCATCCGAGATAGTTTTTTTTGCCCCGACCCTGATTGTGTTTATCCCCGGGTTTCGTTATCTTTTGCGGACATGGAACTAAAATGTGGGATGGACTTGGAAATGATGGTTATTTCCATGTTCGGTTCCCGCTCTGGTTCCAGTTCCGCCAGGTTCATTTTTCTCTAGTTTCGAACACTCGGCCAAGTGTCAGGTTTTTTCTTTTGGCATCATTGCCTTTTTCTGGGGTCGAAGCCGAAACAACGATGTATGTGAGGTTAGCGATTGGTTTGTGTCTTTCCCCCATTCTGACTCTGATCTTGGTTCCATCTTGGTTTTTCCCCCGCCAGTGTTGGGTTTCTTTTTGTTAAAATTGAATCATATGATGAAAAATGATATATTTTATATGCTTTTGAGGACTAATGGAGACCTTGTTTTGCAGGATAAAATCATATACCTAATGATATTTCTCAAGGAACTCAGTTGGAAAGCATACCTCAGTCACATTTGGTATAAAAATCTTCAAAGGATAGAGTCGTTGAGACCCTCCTATTGTCTTGCAAACTAGCGGTATGGTTTTGTTCATTTGGAATACACCAGTCGCCTAGACATTTTAGTCACTATGATTTTTTATGTATCTCTCCGCTTGGAAAGAATTCATGCCAACCCTTGTACATAAGGTTAGCATCGGGGAGAGCTCCTGCCGATAGATAGAAGTCTCAGTGAAAGGTGATGCCTTTGGCATAGGGTCGGGCCGAAGGGGTGAAGTCTTGGCGAAAGGATGTGTCATCGGGGAGAGGTCTTCTTGACATGGATGGAGTCTTGCTGAAATGGTCCAAGCTCGCAAAAAGATGAAAGGTTCGGTGTAGTGTCTTGTTGACCCGATAGGGTCTCACCGACATGGAATGGTGGTCCTGGAATGAGCTCTCGCCGAAACAAAATGGCCTTGGGAAGATGTCCTTTTCACATGGGAAGGCCTCGCCGAGAAGGATTGCCTTCAGTATAACGTCTTGCCGACTGAGGGGAGTCTTGCCAATAGCGATGGATTTTCCAATGGAAAAGGATATCAGTATGACTCTTAGCGCCCATTATGACCTCCTGCCAACTGACCAATGTCTTGCCGATAGCGATGAGTCTACTGTGGACTTCGGCAAGACCTCTTGCCAAAAGCAATTGTCTGGGTGACAATTTTGGGATATCAATATAGCCTTGGCTACTCGCTATGAAGTATTGCCAATAGTTGTATGCTATGCCAACTATTGTTGTAAAGTCTAATCGCATCAGCGAGACATGGCAAGTGTCTCATCGACATGTGATTTCGATTGAGTAGCCTTTGACCGCCTAGAAAGCCTAAGTGGCATGTGTTCAAACAATCAAAGAGAACTAAAGGTGAACCATTGGCCATTTGACTAATTGACTACCCCTATGAAGAAGATCAATAGAGCATAAACGACATGAACTTGCTTTGAGATAAAAAGTGATGGAGCAGCTCAGTGAACAGTGGTGTGGAGATCAAACGGGAAAATATGATGCCTCTTCCAGAGGAGGTCAACATGTAGAAAGATCTCAAATGGGAGGAAAGCAGAAAGGAAGAAGAGGCCGCAAGTCTTAGGGACAGCTGTGGTGTCTATTGGAAAAGGTAGATCAACATTTATGATAATACTACAGAACATTCAAAGCGGCTTTGAAAGAAGTTTGAAGGTGGATGCAGAGATGCACATTGAATGCAAAATTAACTTCATTCCAAAAGATCTGAGGGCCGACCCTCTTGTAACCAATTGATATTTTGTAAACCCTAAAAGAGGGGCCGACATTCTTTTTGGCACGTTTTGTATATATGGCACTTTTTCCTTGTTGTAAAAGAGGTATAAAAGAAAAGAGAGATTTTTTTTAGGAAAGAGAGTGGAGAAAGAAAGGAGATACATAGATAGAGATTAGAAGGATAGAGTTAGATTTTCAAGCAATAGGAATTTTCTGAGAGATAGAGGAGATAGAACTGTATCTTGTTTCTTTGTAAAGGGAGCTTCTTTTGTCTTCTTAGTTAGGATTAGAGGGTAGATAAACTCGAGAGTAGAAGATGGTAATGTACCTTTCAAGTTTTCTTAGTGTACAAGGAGATGATTTGAAGACATAGGTTTTCTGTACACTAGTGATTTTTGCAGATTTGTAAATGTTGTTTACCTGTTTCACCAATAGTAGGAGCAGCCAGATTTAAATCTACTTCATATTATGCTTCAGAATGGTATTTGTCTTGGGTTAATCATTTTATTTGAAAAGCTTACAAGGAATGAAATCTTATTTTATATTTTGTCTAAATAGTGATTTGCAATCTACTATTGAAATTAGCACTATGAATGAATGAAACTATGTGTTAATCACAAGTTAATTTTGTTTTGTAGTTTTAGTTAGGAATTCCTTGAAAGGTAACAAGTTTGGTTAAGTTGGATGAATTATTATTCTCTTCAGTTCCAAAGCTTTGATCCATCATTTTTTTGTTTCTTTAAAAAACCCAGTTAAAGTAGTTTTGAATTTATGTTTGATCTTAGAACAATCTAGAAGCTCTACACCAACAGGCCCCTTGAACATTATAGTTCACATCAACCATTGAGTGAATTCAACACAGTCGAGAACCAATTACCAAGACCTTGGGAGTTAGGTATCCATGTGTTATTCTTTCTCTTTCAGGAGAGTATCTAGAATAGTAATATTCTATTTACTGTTGTTGTCCGAACCATCAACACTTTCTTAATCACATTTCTCTATCATTGTTATACTAGTTGTCCGTGGAGGTGGAAACACCAAAGTGGGGGATTGACTATGACAGTCCTCTATACACAACCCCAACATTTTCTCATCACTTTGTGTGTAGGTACTTTGTTTGTGTGGAGCTTGCGGGAGGGTGGACTGATGATAAGTTGGATTTCTACTACCTTTGCATGTCATTTCATTCATAATCAATATATCTTTCAATTTAAAGTATTATTCTTATTATTCAGCTATCTAGTTACTTTTTGTTTCTGTTATTGTATTAAATTGTATTTGTCAGGTCATTAGTAGGTTTCTTCAGTTTTTAGACTGTACTTTACACTTTTTGTCCATACAGACACCAATTCCCAACTAATACGCCACTGTGTCACATTGTCATCCATTCCTCGTGCTAGATTCCTCTAGTAGTGAGTTGCCTAAGTTGCAATCTGGACTCTAGAAACCTACTCACCTAACTTCCTAAACCTCTTGGGTTGGCAAAAGGAAAGAGGAATATCAATTTTCCTTCCTTTTCACCCTCTTAAATGTCAAACCTATCCTTACCAATCCCTCAGTGTGAGGTAGATCAAGGCAGTTGATTTTTCTAGACCCTCCCATGACTTGGAGTCCTGAGGAGTTGGTCCCCCTCCTCTGCATTTTGGTGAACCTAACGTGAACCTTGTAGTATCTATTTCTTTGTGTTGAGGTTCTTTCTCTCATGTCTACATAGGTTATGGGCTCATGTATTGTGATGCTTGATGAGCTTCACAATGCAATCTACAACTTTTGGGAACATAGTTACAAGGAATACGCGAAACTTAGAGATGAACTTCTCAAGGGCCACTATGGCTCTCGCTTCCCAAGAGATGGTATCAATGGCGGAGATGAGTTTCTTCGATGGAACCAATCATACCCATACTTCTCTTGTCTCTCCTATGGACCCACCTTTGAATGATGATGATGCTCTCACTATTCCTACAAAGCATATCATTTCTCTAGATAGGAATCTATTGTATCACACAAATCACTTAGGGAGAATCAAAACATGGCTAGGGTTATTAGATTTTTTAATGAGATCAGATATATGCTAGAAAAGGATCAGACAGGCATAGAGTTTCTTCATGGCCTTACTGATTTAATGGAATTGTATGTGCCTTCTTACAACCCTAGGTCAATTATTAACCAAGGTCATGAGCTTGATGCTTATGAAAGATAAATAGGCGTCTTGATGCCTATGACAATGATATGCATGGCTGAAATAGGCCCTTTCATCAACATCTCCACTCCTGCTCTACCTCCTACTATCAAGGAAACAAAAATACCTCTAAGATTCAATGTTATTCCTCCTAGAGGCAACGTTGTCCTTGGTAATGGGATTTACAGTGAAATGGGGGTTGGTGATTCTGGTATGTTTGGTGGCTTCGACGACAACTATGGTGGTAGCTTTGGTGACAACTATGGTGATGGCCTAAGTGGAGGCTCTAGAAGTGGTCTAGGTGGTGGTTCTAGTGGTGGATCCACTAGCCCTACTTCTTCCTCAATCTCTCAAGGACACAACACTAGAGTGGTACGGTTCCTTGCTAGACAACTCCATATTTTCATTCGATCAACTTGTTAATTAGTTTCTTTAGAAATTTCAGGCTAACATCAAGACAAAGATGACCTTATTGAATCTCATCTAATACAAGTAGGGAGAGCATGAGAAGATTATTGATTTCATTTCTCAATATCAAGCACTCTTTTTATAAATCTCCTACCCACTACCCAACTTAGATGTGTAGGTGTTCATTGGTAACCTACAGAGACCTTGGCAGAAGAAATTTTCTCTAATGAAGTATCCTTCTTTCACACATTTGTGCACGGCGTTGCAGGAATATCAGTTGACGATGGTTTAATTCGGGGGATCTTCCTCACACTCCCATCCTAAAGGAAGATCTATTTTGTTGATTTCAAGAAAAAACAAATCTGTTACAAATGTAATTAACACATTTAATGAAAAGGGCCTCAAGTACAATAGACAATTTATGAAGTTGTCTGAATATTACTCTTCTAATTTGAAGAAACTATTAAAGGATAAAGTTATAACGTTGGAAGATCCTTGGCCTCTTAGAGAAGCTTATCCCAACTGATATGATGGAAATGCATTTTACCAATACCATCGTGTCCATGGGAATCATACTAAACATTGTACCTACATCATGAGATACAAGCTCGCATTGATGACGGTACCATTCACCTTGATGGTAAAAAGTAGAATACGAATAAGTTGATGGCTAAGGTGAATAGTGAATTGCAAATTTACATGGACTGATCTCTATATCACTCTATGAATTTAATTATTGATCCTTCTAGTGCTTCTGTTGAGGCCTCAACATACATAAATGTCATTTTGTTTAATCATGGTCCTCCCCGTCAACCTGCAACTAGTTCACCAAATATAAATTTTGCATTGCAGGACCTACCCATGAATAAAAAATCTTCTCCTCTATATATTCTCGCTTGCGTCAATGGAAACATTGTGATAGGAGTCCTTGTGGATCCCATGAGTTGCATGAACGTTATTATAGAGGAGACTCTTTTGTTGAATTCATTACAAAAAAAATATACATACCCATGATGGCCTCTTTCTTGCTCCTTATGGTTTTATAACTCTTTCTATCCTAGTGGTACCTAGGGCTATGAATGTTGCCTTTGATGTCATTCTAGAATCTGACTTGGTCAGAATGAAGCTAGCCATTCCATGGCTAGTTTTTTGTGAATGGGGTTGCTTTCATTATTCATAAATGTCTAAAATTCTCTCATGAAGGTGTAGTGCATGTCATGCACGACACTAGATATCAGTTGTTGGTATTGCATGGGGTATATTCACTAGATCATTTTTGGCCCTCCTCGATCAGTTCGCTTCCTCCAAGAATGGACCTACTTTTTTGAAATTACATTAAGTATAAGATCGGGGGCAATGTGTAGCTGAAAATGACTTACCCTGTAGCATAGTGGTAGACTGCTTCTTCCTCTTAAAAAGGGAAGGGGAGGCCTACTCATGCTCAAGAACCTTCTTCTTCTTCCTCTACAGTTCCACCTACTTCCACCTCCCATCCTACTATGGCACCTTCAACTTTCACTCCTATGTGTCTCTTGGGGAGACCAATGGTCCCTGCTTGATGGAAGGCTAAGCATCAAGTGTTCGAACTTCCTGTCTTTCCCACCCTTGGCCCATTTTGTATGGTAAGGGGAAGGGTCCTAGTGGATTTTCCTCTGTGTCTCAACCTCCATGGCCTCCTACCACTCCTACCCCTAAGGTAGTGAATGGGAAGAGGTCTACCACTGAGGTGCTTGAGTCAGCATCTCCACCAGTTGCAGTATCCATTTACACATCAAGGAGTCACTCCCTCCACTGGAAACGATTGTGATGGAAACTTCAATGAAAAAATAAGATTCTCCCACTCCTCCTCAAGCTGAGACCTTTAGCTCTTAGAGCCAAAAAAACCACCTTGTGCATGAGCATAAGCATCAAAGGATGGCTCTAGCCACTAAGCAAGCTACTTTGTAGGAGGAAGGGGAGCCAACAACTCCTATTTCGGTGTCTTTTGTTGAGTCCTCCTCTTCTACCCCTTACACTTTAGTTCTTGTAAGGAAAATTAGATGCGGAAATAATTCTCCTAATGTCAATACCTCAGGAAAGAATGTAGACATAATTTTAAATTTTACAATTACAGTCAAGTTAAGATGCACTAAGAAATAGATTACAAAAACATAGTTTTGACAATCACACAAGAACACCAGATATATGTGGGAAAACCCTTAAAGGAGAAAAACCCACCACAACAAGAGAAATCACTTTGTATTATAGTAATTGAGATTACATACAATTTATAGACTTATCTTTTTGGTGTCTGTTTATAGCAACATTCACCATGAAAAATCTTTCTACAGGAACCTTTGAGTTACAAACTTTATAGAATAGATTACATTCACTGATAAAATCACTCAACCATCCATCGATCCAATCAACCACCGAACCAATCGATAATCCAATCGATCACAAATTTCAATCACAGAGTATATCCATGGCATTCCCTTGTCTATCGAACTTCCTCACATAATTGTTGCAACTGACTGCCTTCCAACTATTCCCATTCGGCTCCTCCTATTCATGCATGAGATGCCACATTAGATAGTCTTACTCGGTCAATAGAATTCGCAATGTACTGGCATCTCGGTGAGACACTAACAGTGTCTTGCCGATGCCACATAGACTTCATATCGATGTCGCCAAGAGTCTCTGTTATCGCTAAGATGTTCTATCAAGCCTCATGAGTTACACCGAGTCACCAAGCAATCACCCAGACCTATCACATTTGCCAGGAGATCATACCGAGTTGCCAAAGGTATGCCGAAGACACAAGTCATATCGAGCTCCAAAGGATAGTTGGAAAGACATACCGATATCGTCGAGAGGTTTCTTCGAGACATAAAGGTTACCCCGAAGTGTTCATCCATCGCCAAGACATTTCCCTTTGCTGAGAGAACATATCGATCTCCATATGTTACCTCAAAGGCTCCAACATAAAACAATGTCGACGAGACATGTAGCTCTCGCTAAGACTTCTCACTGAGCTCTAGGACTTACCCTAAAAGCTTCATCTGTCACCAAGAGTTATACTGAAGATCCCACAAGATGTTCCTGTCGGTGAGACCTTCAACGTTCACTGAGATGTCTTCCTGGGACCTCGAGTTACCTCGATAGCCAACACTTGATCCTCCATCGGTGAGACATTTATGCATCGCTAAGAGTTCATAGTGAACCCTTAGTGCTACCCCGATGATTCCAAGTGTGTCCCAGTTAGCAAGACTTTAACTCTTCACTGGGACTTCTCACCGAGTCATTTGTTACGAAGAAGACACCAGCAGTATTCATGTCAGCAGGACATTAGCTTTCACTAAGACTCTTCACCGAGACGCCATGTTACACCGAAGATCCTGGTCACCAAGAGTCTCCTCGATACACGATTGAATGGCATGTTAGCCAGAGGTCTCCCGAGCATTATGAGGTCATAACCAACACTCCTAGTCACATCGATAGACAAAAGTGAACCTTTTGGAAAGATAGAAGCTAGGTCATAGCGACCTATTCAAAATAGAATGAATCAAACTACTAGTCGGCCAGACAATGAAGATGTCACACCGACTTGGCTCAAATGGAGGTTTCAACATGTATTTTTTCAGGCACATATTCCAACAATCTCCCACTTGACAAAGATCATACAGGCACCTCCAAAGCACAAATAAAACTTACTGAAAATCATGGGCACTAAGGCCCATCGAACTGGCACACCACCTGAACTTTTCTGTGCTCACTAGCTTCGTCAATGCATCTGCAACATTCTCCAGAGTATCAACCTTTTCCAAATTGACCTTTCCATCCTCCACCATATCTCGTACAAAGTGGTACTATACATCAATATGTTTCGTCCTGGCATGGAAAGTAGGGTTCTTTGCCAAACAAATTGCACTCTGACTATCACATAAAATAGTTATTTCCCCTGCATCAAAACCAATGTTATAACACAAACGTTTCAGCCATACAACTTCTTTACAAGCATGAGTAGCTACCATGTATTCAGCCTCTGTAGCGGACAAAGCGACTATAGCTTGCCGCTTGCTCATCCAACTCACTACACCACCATTCATCATGAAAACATATCCACTGGTGGATCTCCTGCTGTCAATGTCCCCTGCCCAATCAAAATCTACATATCCACGAATGCTGAGAGTCCTCTGTGATTCAAGCAAATTCCCATGGTAACACAATGCAAAATCTAAAGTGCCCTTCAAATATTTGAAAACTCTTTTCACAGCATCCCAATGCGTTCTTCTTGGATTATCCATAAATCGACTAAGTACTCCCACTACTTGGGCAATGTCTAGCCTTGTATAGACCACTGCATACATGAAACTATTTACTGCACTAGCATAGGGTACACTGGTCATCTCCTCTATCTTAGTAGGAGATTTTGGATAGTCCTCAATAGATAGCTTTGTTCCTTGCAAGACTGGAACAACTAACTACTTGCAATCATTCATGCAAAATCTCTCTAAAACAATCCTTATATACTTACTCTGATTGAGCCAAAGCTTTCTATTCTTCTTATCCCTGGTTATCTCCATCCCTAGAATATACCTTGCTATACCAAGATCCTTCATTTTGAACTTAGCAGACAACTGATACTTAAGATCATAAATCATTAGCTTGCTATTTCCTATAACAACATATCAACATAAAGAGCAATAACAAGTACTCGATCACCTTCAGCTTTATAATATACACAGTGATCAAATTTTGATCTCACAAATCCCAAAGACAATACAAATGTATCAAATTTCTGGTACCACATTCTAGGTGACTGCTTTAACCCATACAGAGACTTCTTTAATTTGCATACCAGTTTTTCTTTACCTTTTTCAACAAAGTGCTCAGGCTGGGACATATAGATTTCTTCTTCAAGATCACCATGAAGAAATGTTGTTTTCACATCCATTTGTTCTACCTCTAAGTCATATGCTGCTGCAAGTGACAAAAGAAATCTAATAGATGTCAGCTTTGCTACAGGAGAAAATATTTCCCCATAATCAATTCCCTCTACCTGGGAATAACCCTTTGCAACCAGTCTTGCCTTGTACTTTTCTACAGTACCATCCAGACCAATCTTTTTCTTAAATACCCATTTACAGCCCACAAGTTTTCTGCCTTCAAGCAAGGGAACAAAACTCCAAGTTTCATTTTTATCTAATGATGCCTTCTCTTCTTACATGGCTTATAACCAAGAGTCTGAATTAGACATTTTAATTGCCTCTTTTACAGTCCTAGGTTCATCTATGCTAGAAATCAAAGTATAGGCACAAGTAGAATCAATCATTGAGAACCCATACCTATATGGTTGTTTTCTTTCTCAGGTTGACCTCCTCAGTGGCTGAGGCTGAGGTTGTTCTTCTTCTTCCGAACTTTCAGAACTGCTCGAGCTCTCCTCAGATTCAGGTACATTTTGAATTTCCAATTCCTCTTTCTCTAGTGTAGGAGGAATTAATGCTACATCCTTATTGTTTTCTGACTTTGTCTCTGACTGCATATCCAAAGTGGAAGGTTTCAACTCATGAAAGATTACACTTCTATGATATAGAACCTTCTCCATATTAGGATTCCAAAGCTTGTATCCTTTTATGACAGCACTATAGCCTATAAAAATACATTTCACAGCCTTGTTCTCTAGTTTATATCTTTTCACATCCAGCACATGAGCATATGCCTCGCAGCCAAAAACATGAACATGTCTAAGAGAGGGCTTCTTACCAGACCACGCTTCCAAAGGTGCTTTCTCAACAAGAGTAGAATTTGGAGAACAATTAATTAGATAACATGTAGTAGATATAGCCTTAGCCCATAACTTCTCCTCCAAGCCAGCACTACTAAGCATACTTTGTGCTCTCTCCATCACTATCCTATTGAACCTTTTTGCAACTCCATTCTGCTATGGAGTATAAGGTGTAGTCTTATTTCTTTTGATTCCATGGTCTTTATAGTATCTTTCAAATTCATTAGAACAAAATTCACCACCATTATCAGTCCTTAAGCTTTTTATTTTTCTACCAGTCTAATTTTCAACAAGGTTCTTAAATTCCTTAAATCGACTGTACACTTCTGATTTACTTTTCAAAAAATAAACGAATGCTCTTCTTGAATAATCATCAATGAACGACACATAGTATCTTGACTTAGACAAAGAAGGAACATCCACTAGACCAAATACATCCGAATGAATATAATCTAACAAACTAGAAGATTTATGAGGACTAGAATAAAACAAAACACAGTGTTGCTTTCCATATATACAGTGTTCACAAAATTCAAATTCAAGATTTCAGTCTTCAAGCCCCTCAACCAGGTTTTTGTTCTTCAAGTTTTTTAAACCTTTTTCTCCTATGTGGCCTAACTTATGATGCCAAAGCATAGTCTTCTCTGCAGGAAGTTTTACTTCCATAGAGTTTACATAATTAGGGATATGTCCCTCTTTACCTCCATGAGCAGCTTTTAGTGACTTTCTAGAGACATTGTTACATTGAACAGCCTGTGCATCCAGCTTGTATAGGGTACCAATTCGAGCACCTCTAGCCAGCACCATTGAACCTCTAGTCATCTTGTAGCCATTTCTAGAGAACATAACTTGCACTCTGATATCATTTAGCATACTTACAGAAAGTAAGTTTCGAGCCAGACCTAGAATATGCATTACATTATTGATTCCCTTTACTCTGCCATTAGGGAATTGTATCTTGACTCTTCCATGTCCAACAATCTCCACAGTTGAATCACTTGCTAAATTCACCTTTCCACCATCCTATTCTTCATACTTTTTGAACCACTCTCTATGAGATGTCATGTGGAACGATGCTCCAGAATCAATCAACCAGACATCGTCTGATGCCTGTGTTGCCAAGGCTACAATGAAGACGTCACCATCACTATGAGAAGAACCATTATCGAAGAGCCCTTCTTCTTCTTTTTCTCCTCTTTACAATCCTTTCAGACATGACCAGGTTTCCCACAGTTCCAACACTTCACCTTGGACTTCTTACTAGGAGACTTTGATCTCCCCTCTGATTTTGATTTTTATTTCTTTTCCTTCTTCTTTCATTTCTCCTTTGACCTTCCTTTGATAGCAAGAGCCTCCTTCGCCATCTCAGAAGATTTCCTTCTCATTTCTTCTGACAGGAAAGAACCAACAATATCCTCCATCTTGAAACTGGATGTTGTACTCCCAATAGCCATCACTAGATGATCCCATGAGTCTGGTAAAGAACACAATAGTAGCATACAACAATCCTCTTCTTTAGTCTTCACACCAACAAATGTCAATTGAGCAAGCAGCATGTTAAATGCATTCAAATGATCAACAATAGAGCCTCCTTCCTGCATTCTCAAAAAGTGCAGCTTCTTCCTCAGGAATAGTTTATTCACCAAGGATTTCCCTTGATAAATAGATGCCAATCTCTTCCACAAAGAAGATGCAGTCTTCTCCTCATGCACATTCAGAAGCACTAAGTCTGTCAAATAGAGCCTTATCATCCCCTTAGACTTCCTATCTGCAAGGTCCCAATCTTCTTGCTTCATGCCTGTAGGTTTCACTCCAGCCACAGCAATCCAAAGATCACGGTCAACAAGAAGATCCTCCATCTTGAGTTTCCACAACTCAAAGTTACTGCCATTAAATTTCTCTATTTCAATCTTTTCAGATGTACTAGCCATCTTAATCTGTAATTAGAAATTAAAAAACTCTACAAGACTCCCTCTAAATAGAATTGACACAAAAAACCCAACGTACCCACAAGGATAACACAACTAGCCAAGCTTTGATACCACTTGTAAGGAAAATTAGATGCGGAAACAATTCTCCTAACGTCAATACCTCAGGAAAGAATGCAGACATACTTTTAAATTTTATAATTATAGTCAAGTTAAGATGCACTAAGAAATAGATTATAGAAACAGAGTTTTGACAATCACACAAGAACACTAGATATACGTGGGAAAACCCTTATGGGAGAAAAACCCACCACACCAAGAGAAATCACTTTGTATTACAACAATTGAGATTACATACAATTTACAGACTTATCTTTTTGGTGTTTGTTTATAGCAGCATTCACCATGAACAATCTTTCTATAGGAACCTTTGAGTTATAGACTTTATAGAATAGATTACATTCTCTGATAAAATCACTTAACCATCCATCGATCCAATCAACCACCGAACCAATTGATAATCCAACCGATCACAAACTGCAATCACAAAGTATATCCATCGCATTCCCCTATCTGTCGAACTTCCTCATAGAACCGTCACAACTGATTGCCTTCCAACTGTTCCCATTTGGCTCCTCCTATTCGTCCATGAGATGCCACATCAGATAGTCTTACTTGGTCAACAGAATTTGCAATGTACTGGCATCTCGGTGAGACACTAACAGTGTCTCGCCGATGCCACATAGAATTCATATCAATGTCGCCAAGAGTCTCTGTTATCGCTAAGATGTTTTATCAAGCCTCATGAGTTACACCGAGTCACCAAGTAGTCGCCCAGACCTATCACATTCGCCAGGAGATCATAGCGAGTCACCAAAGGTATACCGAAGACACAAGTCATATCGAGCTCCAAAGGATAGTTGGCAAGACATACCGATATCATAAAGAGGTTTCTCCAAGACATAAAGGTTACCCTGAAGTGTTCTTCCATTGCCAAGACATTGCCCTTCGCCGAGAGAACATACCGATCTCCATATGTTACCCCGAAGGCTCCAACATAAAACAATGTCAGTGAGACATGTAGCTCTCGCTAAGACTTCTCATCGAGCTCTAGGACTTACCTCGAAAGCTTCATCTATCGCCAAGAGTTATACTAAAGATCCCACAAGATGTTCTTGTCGATGAGACCTTCAACGTTCATTGAGACATCTTCCTGAGACCTCAAGTTACCCCGATAGCCAACACTTGAGCCTCTGTTGGTGAGACATTTATGCATCACTAAGAGTTCTTAGCGAACCCTTAGTGCTACCCCGATGATTCCAAGTGTGTCCCCGTCAGCAAGACTTTAACTCTTCGCTGGGACTTCTCACCGAGTCATTTGTTATGGCGAAGACACCAACAGTATTCCTGTCGGCAAGACATTAGCTTTTGTTGAGACTCTTCACCAAGCTGCTGTGTTACACTGAAGATCATGGTTGCCAAGAGTCTCCCTGATACACGATTGAATGGCCTGTCGGCCAGAGGTCTCCCAAGCACTATGAGGTCAGAACGAGCACTCCTAGTCACAATAATAGACCAAAGTGAACCTTTCGGCAAGATAGAAGCTAGGTCACAGTGACCTGTTCAAAACATAATGAATCAAACTACTAGTCGGCCAGACAATGAAGATGTCACACCAACTTGGCTCTAATGGAGGTTTCAGCCTGTATTGTTTGAGGCACATATTCCAACAGTTCTTGCCACCTTGATCTTGTTTCCAGCTCCCCCTATGAGTGTGGATGACCCTCACCCTAAAAGGGTATAAGTTTTCATCACTCCTTTGGTTGAGCCTCCTCTTTTGATGTCCCTTTTGGAAATCCCACCTTTACCCAAGCCCATGGATATGTTGAATACCTTGATGGTGTCTGATACATTTTCCTTGCTTCTTCCTCACCTTCTACTTCATCTATGGGGATCTCACATACTCAAATGAAATGCAAGTTGGAGGATGAAATTGCTTCTAATGGGGGTCATAAAAAGGGATTTCCTTATTCAAAAGTTGTCTCTGTGTTGGCTTGCATTGTGCTAGTGACGAAGGCAACCCTAGTATCCCCAGAGTTTGTCAATTCCCCCAAGTCTTTAAGTGAGGTTGATAGTGGATCTCAAGAGCCTCCTTCATCGCCATAACACTCTCATAAAGTGCATGTTCAACTCAGTAGATGATGTCCCAGATCTGTTGGTGATTTTTGAAAAATCAATGACATTTATCTCATAGGAGTTGAGCAAAGAAGACCTCGAGGGGCCCTCTATTTTGTCTCTTGTTGTAGGAGAGTTGGAGGTTTCTCCCCTTACTATCCTGCCCTTTTCGGCTCATCCACATTCCCCTTATAATGATCTAGATTGGGATAACAATGACCTCTTAGTTGTTGAGGACTAGGACGAAACCTCTTCTTTATCTGTAGATTAGATTTGTGTGTGTGTTGTGTTTCCCCCATTCTTGTTTTATATGTTCCTCAAGGACCCTTGTCACCCTTGTAGGTGCTTGGATATAGAAGTGTTTTGTTTCATGAACTTTTTATATTTGTTACATCATTCTTCCTCTATTGTGTCTTCATTTTTGAAGATTGGGCATGATGCAAAGTGTTGGGGGCATTTAGGCCTCCCTTGCATGTTGACCCAATTTTTTATTTTTATATTTTTTCACGTAACTTTCTTCACATGTTCTGATATAGTAGGGGATTGATGAAAATTCATATATATTATTATATTGTATTTATCTATTTATATCTATGAGCATCTCTAATCCCAAAATATCAGATCCCCCTATCTCTTATTGTCTTTGTTTTGCTTACATTGTCTTTTTATCTTTCTCTCTTATTTGCTTGCTTTGTGATGTTGTGGTTCCTATGTGTTGTCCCTCACATGTGCGACAACATTTCCATGATTAAATCTTGTCATGTATCACAAGGTACAAAACTACTTTCTCCTCTTTCCTTAGGATGTCATGTGCCTTAGTGTGTAGTACACGCCATCCTAAGGGGGTCTATCATATTGTTTCAATTTTCAAAAGGGTGTATTTGGTAGCCAACACACTATTTTTCAAAAATTGCATTCTTCAATAAGGACCCCTAACAAAATGTTTCTTTCATCACATATTTGTAAAGAAATAATCTAAAAAATTTCCTTTGAGAAGCGAGTACCTTTTCTGATGAGGAAGTCTGAAAACTTGATCTTGTGAGGGAGTATTCTTCCTTTCAAATTACTTGAAGAAATAGATCTTTTGAAAGGATTCCTTGATGCTAGAATCATTTGCAAAAACTATCATTGTCTTTAAAATAGAGCGTCCATTGAGTGGACCCCTTTGAAAGCTTCTCCTTCAATTGTTGGTTATCTATGCAACTATTTGTCTACCTGTGTGGATTTTTGTTATCTAACATGTTTTGTTTACGGATTAACATGTTGCTTTGTAAGTCCTATGAAGCTGATTTTTCAATCAAGCTTGGAGGACTAAGGACCTCGAGCTTGCCTTGGAGGACTGAGAACCTGTGAGGGCCTATCAGACTCTATGGAGCCTTTAACATCTAGCCTTCCTCAAGACCAAGCACCTTCAAAGCCTTCTTTTCACCTTTCATAGGTTCGAGGGACTATGACACAATTGTTCAACTCTCTCCTTAGGACCGAGTACCTATGGAGCCATTTCTTCTTCTTGTGCTTTTAGGTGTGTTGGATTTTGGTCTGCTTCCTCGATGGTTCAAGTATACATTTCTCAACTTTCACTCTATTTTATTGCACATTCACTGACACTTATGCTCACTAAAGTGGAAGGAAAATTTAATGGCATGAATTTACACCACTCACAAATTCTCTGTTTGCGCACCACCTACATTAAACAAATTAAATTTGATGATGTTATTCCATGTCCTTCATTCGCTTCCCATCCACTTGGAATTTTTTTTGTGTCGGTGGAGCATATTCTATAAAAGACACTAGCATGGTGTGTGGATGTCTATGTGGCTCGCTATTGTCCAGACAAGATTCTTACCTCTAGAATCTATAGAGGTGTTACAACTCTCCATTAGTGATGAAGTGTAATGTTTTTGCACCCTTGACTGACCTTGAATGACTCCTTTGCCTCTAATTTCATCTTCAAATTACTCCCCTTCATTCATTCCCTCTCTCTTGGTAACTTTTAGATCTTCTTGGCATTCTACTTGATCATTCTTACTTCTACACACTTCACTCATAGCATTCTCACCACCATTGAAGCCACAAGTTTATACTTTGTTTTTGTTTGTTTTACTTTTCTTGTTGTTGTGGAAACATTGGCATCTACAAGCTTTCAAGCTCATGCCTTCTCCCATTTTTCTTCAGCGCATGTGGTTGAAGGTGATATCACGCCATTTCCTTTCCTTTAGCATTATCGTATTATTCTCATACCATATTGTTGTTTATATAGTGCATAGTACTTTTTCAATACTTTATTTATTACATTTCTCTATCATTTCTATACTAGATGTTCATGGAGGTGGAAACACCAATGCGAGGGACTAATTGTGGTAGTCTTCTATACACAACCCCAACATTTTCCTATCACTATGTGTGTAGGTACTTTGTTCGTGTGGAGCTTGCAGGAGGTTGGACTGACCATAAGTTGGATTTCTACTACCTTTGCTTGTCATTTTGTTCATAATCAATCTATCTTTCAAGTTAAAGTATTATTCTTATTATTAAGCTATCTAGTTGCTTTTTGTTTTTGTTATTGTATTAAATTGTATTTTTAGGTCGTTAGTAGGTTTCTTTAGATTTTAGACTATACTTTACACTTGTCTATATAGATTCCAGAACCCAAATGATACGCCAATGTGTCGCACTATTGTTCGTTCCCTCCGCTGGAGTCCTCTAGTAGTGAGCTACCTAATTTGTAGTCTGGACTCTAGAAACCCACTCACTTGACTTCCTGAGCCTTTCATATTGGTAGAAGAAAATAGGCAAATCAATTGTCCTTCCTTTTTACCCTCTTAACATCAAACTATCGTTAACAATCCCTTAGCATGAGGTAGATTAGGGTAGCTAATTGTTCTAGACCCTCCCACGACCTGGGGTCCTAAGCAGTCGGTCCCCCTCCTCTACAGTGGTAATGGTGGTAGGTATGCTGATGGTGTGGTTGTTGGTGTGAATGTTTCAATTGCTTGTCTGGCTATTGGTGGGGTTGGTGGGTCTTTTTCCTTTATTGGTGTTCCAAACTATTCAGTCTTTATTGTTGTTGATTCTTTACTATACAAGTGGGGTCCCATACAAACCTTGGCATGGGGTGTTTGGTGTCAAGACCTATGCCTAAGATTCCTACTAATGATTTTGTATTTGTGGTTCAGAAGCGTGTTGATGTCTTGTCTAATGGACCTCGATGGTCTAATCTCTTTGGTGCTAGACCAAAAGTTAAGAGTTCCTCACCTTCTGTGGGTTTTTCTACTAATCCCAGTGCTAGTGAGTACTTTGATTCTATTCCTGACTATATCATTGAAAAGATCTTGGAAAAATGGATATGTTTCTTGTCGGGAAGTTTTTGGGTCCATGCCCAAATATTGAATTTGTTCACAACCTTTCCTCTAAGCATTGGAGGCTTAAGGGTCAGGTGGAGGTTGTTTCTATGGAGAAGGGTTTATTCTCTTTCTCTTTTACCTATGAAGAAGATCTATTGGGTGTTCTTACTAGCGGCCCTTGGATGATTGGAAAAACTTTGCTGGTCCTCAAAAAGTGGGAATTGGGTTTTAAACCAAACTCATATTCTTCTATTTTTTCTTTGGTTTGGGTTTGCTTACTTGCTTTTCCTCTATATTTTTGGGATGAACAAGTTTTTCAAGGTATTTCCAATACTTTTGGGAAGTTTCTCTCTATTGAACAGATGACTTCCTCTAGAAAAAGGTTAGTTTATTCTCATTTTATGTGATTGTGGATCAATCTGTGGATTTACTTGAAGTGGTCAAGATAAACTCAAAGCTAGGTGTATGGAACCAATTAGTGGAGTATGAGTCATTCCTATTTGCTTGTTTCCACTGTAAGAAAGTGGGTCATTGGGCTAAGAAATTTCTGCTTAAACCCCATAAGCCTTCTCATATTCCTTCTCACCCCCCTCGTAAGAAATGAAAGGAAAAGGAGAGGTTATCAAAATATTTGGAGGTTGAGAGCCAGACAAGGAAATCCATGCCCTCTAAGGGTGCTTTGAAAGAGAGATCGGTGGAAGAGCCTGGGTTGTTTAAGGATGTTACTCATGTGGCTAAGGTTTCGGCAACTAAGAGTGTTGAAAACTCTGAGTTAGTTTCTCAAGCTAATCTTATACTTGGTCGAATCAAAGAGTTGGTGATACTCTAATACAAGTTAAGTTGGACTACACTCTCCTTTCTTTGGATTGGTTTCTTTCCTATACTTGCTCTCTTTCTACCCTTACTAGGTTAGGGTCTGATCACTTCCCGATCTCTCTTTTCACAAATTTGGTAGGGAGAAGGATATCTTTTAATTTTAATTTTTGGGAATATGTGGATAAATCATCCAAACTTTATGGATAGAGTCTCATCCTGGTGGAACATTCCTGTTGATGGCTCAACTATGTATAGAGTGGCTAAAAAACTAACATCTGTGAAGTTCAACGTTAGGCTGTGGAATAAGTCCTCTTTCAAGAAGCTTTTTCATGACAAGGTCTATATCAAAGAAGATCTTGATTCTTTGTAGTATTTTATTCATAATTTTGGCTATAATGTCATGATTGCTCATCAAGAGAGTATTCTTCCATCTAGATTACATAATATTGTGGCTCGAGAGAAAGAATTTTAGAAGCAGATATCTCAGGCAATATGGTTGAAAAGTGGGGATAGAAATACCAATTTTTTCATCTTACTACTTTGTAACACCGGGCTTCGAACTAGATTTATAATATCTTGCATAATAGTCAAATTCTTGATAAGGATGATGAGATTAGGCAGGTTGCGTCATCTTTTTTCTCTGAGCTTCTTTATGATAATATTTTCCTTGATCCTGGCTATCAAGAAAAATTACTTGATGCCATTCCTAATTTAATCTTTGTTGATTTGAATAAAATTTTGTGTTGTATCTTTTGATGAGGAGATTAAAAATGTGACCTTCTCTTTTGAAGGGAACAAGGTGCCTAGTTTGGATAGTTTCCCAATGTTTTTCTTTCAAATATTTTGGGATCTTGTCCCTAGTGATGTTGTGAAAGCGACCAAGGAGTTCTTTAGGAGTAGGAATTTGTTGAAAGAATTAAATTCCACTTTTATTGTCCTTGTTCCTAAAAAATTGGGGGCTTTGGCTTTTAATGAATTTTGTCCTATTAGCTTATATAGCTCATTTTATAAAATCTTCTCCAAGGTGTTGGCATTAAGGTTGCAAAGAGTTCTTCCCTTGATTATTTCTTGACAACATAATGGTTTTGTCTTTAGGAGGAAGATTCTTGATTCCATCATTACTTTTCATGAGAATATCCACTCATTGGTTCTCATCAAGAAGGTTGGTTGCCTGCTGAAGTTGGATCTTGTTAAGGCATATGACCGTGCAAACTAGTAGTTTTTATTGAAGGTGTTAGTGGCCTTTGGCTTTTTAGATGCTTCATGAAACCAATTGGGCAGTTGATCTCTACTCTCTTTTTCTGTGCTAGTTAATGGTTCTCCTTCTATTTTTTTTGGAAGCTTGCATGGTTTGAGGCAGGGCAATCCTATCTCTCCCTTCCTCTTTATCATTTTGGTGGAATCTTTTGGTACAAGTTTCTTCAAAAGGTTGTTTCTAATGGGACTATCAAGGGTTTTTGGTCATCTTCTTCTAATCAGTTGTGCTCTCATCAACAATTTTTGGATGGTACAATCATCCTTAGTGAGGCATCTATTATGAAAGATAAATCTATTCATGTGATTTTGCAAAATTATGAATTGGCTTCTAGGCAGTTGGTCGGTCTTCCTAAGAGCACTATTTTCTCCCTGAATACTCCAAAGAGAAGAATGCACCATATTGCTTGTATTCTGCAATGTTCTATTTGGGATCTCCCCTCTACTTACGTGGGACCACCTCTTTGTACTAATGTTGTCCCTAATTCTTTTTGGAGTGACATAATTCATAATTTAAATTCCAAACTGGTTGGATAGAAAGGTGCTCTACTTAGCCAAGTTGGTAAGCATTAGCTGATCAAATCTACCCTTCAGAATCTCCCAATGTATGCTTTGATTCTCTTTCAAATGCTGATAAAATTTTGGGAGAAGATTGAATGTATTCAAAAGCATTTTCTTTGGTCTGGAGTGGAGGATAAAGTTAGGATGCATCTTGTTTCTTGGGATGAAGTGTGAAAATCTAAAAAATAGGGAGGGTTGGGTTTAAGGAAAATTAAAGAGTTCAATTTTTCTCTTTTCACCAATAAATTATGGAACCTTCTTCATGGTGGTAAGGAATGGTCTGATATTTTAGAAAATAAATATCTTCAAGTGTTGGTGTAGGATTTTTATTTTCCTTAGTCCTAGGTTTTTCCTACACTTAATTAAGCTTGCTTAGGATAATAAAGTGAGTTTATTATTTAATAACCAGGAGATAAGTGTTAAGTTGTCCCCTTCCTTAAAGGGTGGAACCACTGTCCACTTTTTGTGGCATCCTCCACTTTTGGTGGTCCATCTCCATTTTTTGTGGTTGATTCCTATTGGTTGGATTTTCCACCTACCTCCTCTCCTAAGTTCTATATAAACTCACTACAAATCTTTTATTTTCATCCATTCTTACAATACTCCTGCATCCATTCATGCATATTTGCATTGTATCTTTTTAGCTTGGAAGCTCTTAGTGTAATTTTTTCACATTGACATTGCATAATCTTTCAGAGTCTTCGTTTGCATTCTTATGTTTTTCTAGTTTATGTAAATTTTATTTTCTCTAAAAAAGTTCCTTGGGTTCTTCAATCTATTTCAGATTTCTAGCATTGGGGTGTCGATAAATGAAAATATTTTGTGTTGCCTGGTTTCTCTCCTCCTTCAAGATTTGCTTTATGGAATTATATGATCAAAGCCAAGGGGATTGTTTCTTCCGATTTACGTTGGTCTTTGGGTAATGGTAGGTCTATTCTATTTTGGGATGATTAGTTGATGAGGAATGATCCTCTCAAGGCTGAACCATGGGAAGCTCCTTTACGAGACCTTTGTGTTAGTTCTTTTGGCATGTTTGTGGCTAACTATATTTTTGCTAGAAAATAGAAGAATATTTATGAAGTTAATGGGGAGCTAGAACCTATTTATTATTTTTAATGTTCGATCTACATTTCAGACTCCTTTCAAGTTGATAAAGTGGTGTGGTGTCTTTCTCCAAATGGTTTGTTTTATGTGGCCTCTACCTTTTATCACCAGATTAATGTTTTTGGACCTTCTCCTCCTTCGGTGAAGATGTGGTTCTTAAAGCTAGTCCTTAAGGTCAATATTTTTTCTGTTTATTGTGCTAAAATAAAATCTTGACTATTAATAACCTTTGGAAAAGGGGCTTTATGATGTCTAAATGGTGTTATCTTTGTATGGAGGATGTAGAGGATTCCTTTCATTTGATTATTGGTTGCAGGTTTGCGATGGAGGTTTGGGATCATGTGCTCCAAATTTGGAGACTCAATTGGGTCTTCCCCTCTTCTATGGCTAACCTTTGGTTCCAATGGGTTGCTTGTACATTGAATCCCTCTTTAGCCTTGCTTTGGCCTCTTATTGTGCCACATATGGTGTGGTGTTTGTGGAGGGAGAGGAACAACAAAATCTTTCATGATATTTCTCTTCCCCCTTCCAAGTTGTCCTATAAGATTTGTTTTGCTATTAAGGATAATTTTATCTCTAAAATTGTCACTTCTAAGCACCATAGGAAGGTTCTTGTTTCTAGTTATGATCTATGGGTTTTTTATCAATGGAATCTTAATGTTGATTTATCTCAACCATTGCAAAAGGTTAAGCATTCTAGAGAGGGTATTGTTTGGCATTCCTCTCCTATAGATTGGTTCAAAGTGAATTTTGATGGTTCAGCTAAAGGAAATTTGGATCTTGTTGGTTGTGGGGGAGTGTTACGTGATCATAATGGTAGGATATTTTATGTGGTGGCACTCCCTTTGGGAACCCAAATAAACCACTATGCAAAAGTTGTGGCAGCCTACCATGGTTTCAAGTTGGCTCAAAACAAGGGCGTGAGGAAATTTTGGTTGGAGGGGGATTCCATGAACATCATTAATTGTCTAAAAAGGTTTACTCATCCCTCATGGTCGATCAAACACATTATAGAAGATTCTATTGCAAATTCATACTCCTTTCAAGAATCTTGTATTTCCCATGTTTACTAGGAAGCTAATGAGGTTGTTGACTTCCTTGCTAATGTGAGAGTCTCCTCATATAGACATTGGGACTATAATGACCATGTGCCCATTTAACTCCAATCAATGGTTAATAATGGTCTTATTTCACATGTTTCTTTTGATGGAGTTAGGAACATATTTTAGAGGCATCAACATATATCTTCATTATTGCCTCTCGTCCTTGATAAGACTTATAGCATGCTACATGGATCTTAATAATCATGGCTTAGAGTGGTGAGATTTCTTGAGGGGTGTGAATTTAATGAATTTGCATACTTGGAGTGTTAGATTAACATGCTTTCTAGGTGTTATCTTCCTCCTTTTGTTCTTGATTTTTCATTTTGGATGGTTGCCTTTCCATTTAAGGTTTAGGTCTAAGAAAGTGGTGATTTGTTTGGTAATGGGGGGAGATAGATGCAAAAAAAATCCTATGAAATGTGAAGACACAAAAGCTAATGACCTAGTCTAGGATATTATCGACAAAGGTGGGGTCATGCCATACATGATGAGGCTCCATGGCTATGGATCCAAATTTTCCTAGGAATTTGTGAATGAATAGCACAATAGGGTCTTGTGGATCTTTGTGATTGATATTAATTTAACAGAAGAACTCATAGAGGAGGTCACTAGCCTTTATACTAAGGGTTAGAAATTCTACAATGAAAAGAAGGTGGAAAAATCGGTGAGGGCTATCAACCTGTGTGATTTAATGAAAGAGCTAAGATAAAGAGGTTGAGGCATGGTGGCTATGACCGAAATTCCATCAAACCTATATGGGGGAATGTGGTGATGGTACTTATGTGTTACTTCACACTAGACGAGAGGTTTTTTAGTTGTCTATGGCTACCATTTTATGCTAATCAACGACGAACCATCATGGTAAGTTGGTTTCTTTCCTGTTTTATTTGCTTTTATCCTTGAAGAATGGCATTTAGTAATTTCACAAGAATTCCACCAACCCTTCCTTACACGAGGAGCTCATGTAGTTAATTATTGAACACATAAAGGTGAGCTATGTTATTGAAAACCCAAGGGTGAATATAGCTCATAAATCAAAGGATTTTCCTTCGAATTATGATATGGGGGAAGATTATAAGGATTTTAAGGAAGATGAAGGTGATTCAGGTTCATTTGAGGATCTCTTTGCTTCTCTTAAGGAAGATATGGAGATTTCCATTGCCTGGTCCAATGCTTCCCCTACTGATTTGGAAGGGGATAAGGTCCTCAAGGCTAGATCCAAGGGTAAAATTTATGTGAAGGTTGGGTAGGGGAATCAGGGAAATAAGAAGGTAGAATTTCCCCCATTCTCTGGAGTGAAAAGGAAAATTTTAGTTGGGGAAAATGAGAGTGATATGCCAAGTGACTCTTCTGTGGGGAAGAAAGTTCCCAAATTAACCCAGGGAAATATTATGGATGTTGTGTCTCTTGGTGAGCCTCAGTCTGGTTAGAAGCTTCAAGTTGTTGTTGAAGGGGAAAAGGAAAGCTATGAGTTTAGGGTGGATAAGGAAGCAAAGCGTGTGAAGATTCATATGGTCAAGACCTAGAGACTCCCCCTATTTCTTTTGAGGTCATGAGCAAAGGGAAGGATAAGATGGAGCCTCTTGTTTGTATGCATTCTGAGGATCGTCTTGAGTGCTCTTTTTTAGGGTTTTGGTATGAATTGGGAGATGCTTGATCTTGATGATATGGCTAGCTTGGATAAGGGAGGAGCAGATTTCTTCTTCAAACTCTTTATGTGGATCCTTCGTGAAGTTACACATTTGCATGGTAAGTTTGATTCACTTGCCACATTCAACATTGGAACTTTGAAGACTAACAATAAGGAGGTGATGTTGTATGTTAAGATGAAAATCATGAATGCCACTATAACCAAATTGTGAAGGATATTTCCAAAATGAGTAAGGATCATGATTCTCAAATTTCTGCTCTTGGGAAAAATATCATGAAAATCCAAGAGGATCTCTCTACTCTTGTTAAGGTTAGTTAGGACTCTCTCCTAGATAGTGCGGAGGGGTTGGTGTCATTGAATGATAAGGATAGGAAATGGATTGGTAAGTCCCTTTTTTTTTAAATATTATCATGAGGTGGAGGATGACACTTTGGTTGGGAAATAGGTAACAAGTAATGATGAGGTCCCTTGTGTTAGAACCAAAAGCAAAACTAAAAATGGGTAGAAATTCTAGTTCAAGAAGTGAAGGAGATCATGGACGTGCATGATAAGGTGATCGCTAAAGACTTGAATGTTGTGAGGATTATGAAGGACCTGCTATAGCTATTGATTTTTATTTTACTTCTTGTTTGTTGTTGGGTTGTTGATTAGTTGATTATTTTTTTGTCATCTTTTTGTCATTGGGGTTGCATCGTATTGTTATATCTCTTATGTTGCCTTCTTGTTTTGTAAAGGGTTTTAGGGACCCTTCAAAACTTATTTCTGATAATAAAAAATAAATCTAATTTATATGATAACTATTTTCATCCCTTAGATTTCTAACATGGAGATCACCCTCCTTTTCTAAATTAAGAGTTGTTGAGGTACCTTCAACACTTCTATCCTTGTGATGCAAAACATTTTCTTCAAATTAATTTTCATCCATAATGCTCCTATGAAGATCAATCAATGGTTATCCCTTTGTAACTTCAAAGGATAGAACATATGAACCGATACATATTCCTCCATCTTGGGCTCTTCACATCCAACAAGTGATTCCTTTTCCTCCCTGACTTCATCAATATTTTTTTGGCATATAAAATCTTTAGAATTTTAATAACTATATTCTATTACCAAAGAATTTTTACCTTCAACTTGTATGTTGGGTCACTTATGTTCTTGCATAATGATGTATAGTTACTTTGAGTTTGATTATTATTATTGACTCTTGATTTATTTAAGAACCTATAACTTTTCTTCTTCCTTTCTCAACCTACACATGCATTTATATAGGTATATTTTAATTGTATATCTTACTTCAAGTATATCCAAGTAATCACCAAAGAAAATTTTAGATTTGAATTCATTATACATCCCTTGATATTGGTCAAGGATTTGATGGCTTCAAACATGTACCTTTCTTGGTACTATATTTTTAGCAACACTCTTTTAATAGGATCTATTCCTTCTTCCTTTCATAATAATTTATGTCACCAATCCATGTTCTCTCTCCTAAGTTCCCTTTTCACCCATGTATCCATTGTAGATCTAAACTCAAATGTTAGTTTTTTAACCTATGAATAGGCAAGATCAAAGCTTGATACCATTGTGATGACCCCTTTTAAGTATTTCCCAAATATCCTATTTTTTATAAATGTTATAAATTTTTATTAATAAATTTATCAAGAACAACATTCTACTTCTTCTAAGAAATAAATCAAACCCCAATGGAATTATGCAAGGACAAGAAAATTCAAAAGATACAAATACATTCTAGATTTAAGTTGGAATAAGCACTATAACATTAACACTAACTTATGTATTAAATCTAATTACAATGCTTCACTAGAAATGAATTGTAATAAATCAAGTACATTGTATCCATATAAAAAATGAGTATAGAAATCTCTAACACTATTCCTCTTTGAGTATAATCAATAATTCTCAATAAATTTGATTATGAATTTTATAAATATTAAAATAACAATAAATTAACCTAGAAATGGTACAATATAATATTAGAATAGTATGGAAACTAGTGAGAAAGGATTCATGGCTATAATAATTTCAATTCTAAATGATTTAGCATAAAAGAGGGGTAAAAATTTATTAAAACACGAGAAAATTACAGAGCAAAGTCATTCTTCCCAAAATAATAAATAAATCCTCCATAATGGAATAACACTATATATATGACTATTTTAGCAAGGGATATGATGAATAGAAAGAAGGTAAAACAACCTCTAAATAAATAAACTCAATCTTGAAAAATTGTAACACAATTTTAGATTCAACTCTTTAATGTAGTGGCCTCCCAAAAAATGTTAGGTGACACAAAAAGTACTTACTTGGTGCTAAAAATTTGTAGAGACATAGTAGTAGCAATATGCAATCCTCAAAGTGGGAGGTTGGGCAGGCACCACTCCACTCCACAAAAGCTTGCATGGAGTGGTTGTTATTTTGATATGAGGGAGGAGGTATTGCTGACATGGCTGCTAAGGTGGCATGTAAAATCCAGAAGTTTCCTTAGGATGGTTGTGTCATAATTTTGCGCTAAATTTGGTAGAGGCACATCAATCAAAACTTGATGAAGGCTTTTCTTCACATGTTATTCACTGGGCATGAATCTGAATAATTCATTAATGTGGGTAGCGTTAAGTTCCCAAGGTGGCTATTTGTTGGCACTTTGACATTACATTCAGTGAAGGCAAGCGTTGGAATTCTCTTTAGGAGATGAGCAGATTCATCTTGCAGGTCTCGACAAAGGAATTAGACATAGGTGGAATGGACACACCAGTGCTATTGTGTAGCTTGAAGAGGCAGATGGCTTCCGAAGGCCTGGTGACTACTCTTCGGTTGAGTCAGATAATCCAACATCCAGACTATCTCACCTTGGCTGCAGTGAAATGCATCACTAGCAAAGGTTTCATGGCGAGTAATGAGGGATATCGGTTGGACTCTAATATTTCATCCCATGTCTTGGTTGGTTTGCTGGATGTGGGGGTCTCCAAGGTGGACGTGCGGGTGATCATGAATGACTATTCAAGATGGACTTATTGGTTGGTCTGGAGAGGAATCTGGTTGCGGCCTCATTGGAAAGGGGCATTCCACGACTACGAGACCTTGCTTTGTTGGAAGACCCAAACACACTAGGAAGATATTTCCCTTTCCTTCTAGATATTTGTGGACTGGCGTTGGTTGAGCATCGTCGTTTGGATGCAGTAGGGGTTCATTTCCTCAAAAAGAAATATCGTTTGGGGGCGGTTTCCGATTCAGCCTAGAAATGTGAATTTTGTGTGTTTTCTCACAAAATATTTTGTAGGGCATGGTCCTGGGTGGCGGGTGTTGGGTAGGTTTTGTGTCTGAATCTAGTGTATAGTTTTATGTTCTGCTAAATTTTTCAGTATATGGGAATGGTGGAATAGTTCCAATTTGCGTCTGTGCAGTTTTGACACTACGTGGTCCTTTTGAAATTTTGGGATGGTCTGTAATGGGGTCTTCTTTAGGGTCTGCAATGGTGAAATGACAGTTGTCATGGCTGCACTGATCATGGTCTAGGGTTCGAGCATGTAATCTTTCTTTTTTCTATTAATATAAACTCTAATAAAAAAAAAAATGCAATTTTCAAAATGTCAATCTTCATGAAATCATTATAGTGACATTGTAGTAACATCATATAACCCCCCAAAGATGAAATCTTCAACAAATCACTATAACAACATTGTAACATGTTGAAAAGTGTCTCCATGTTAGTAAATTAGCACAATCATGATCCTTGGATGGAACCACCCAAAATGGACAACTATTTTTTTGTCCTTGATCCCAAATATTGAATCCAAGAGAGTTTTCATCCTCTCAAACCCTAAAAAAAACAATAATTTTCATCCTTGAATTCCCCAAATTGAAAAACTACTTGAGTCTCAAAATTGGATGCAAAAGGATAACTTGAATGATTCCCCAATGAAGATAAACACCTCTTTGATATACCCTTTCAAGTTAGGCCCTTAAGTCCTTAATTCCTTTCCAATTATTTAAAAATACTTTTATATTTTATATTTTTATTTTATTTTAAGAATTAAAAATACTTTTATTTTATTACTAGTTGTAGACACTGAAAAATAGCTTAGGCATGTGACTGCATTTTTCATCATCAATTCGAGATACCCGAAAAATGATTAAATGATTTGATCATTTAATTATAATTTAACATCACATTTCCTCTAAATTAATTAAATAGTTTTAACCATTTAATTAATTCATTTCATTATTCTTCTAAATTTGATTAATTAAGTAAATTAAATTTAATTTACTTTAATTACATCACTAATTAATTATAATCTCTTCTTTTGATTAATTAAATAAGTTTCTTAAATTTATTTAATTATACATTTAAATTAAATCTCTTCTTCTTACTAATTAAATAAGTTTTCTAATTTTATTTAATTACACCTTTAAATTAAATCTCTTCTTCTTACTAATTAAATAAGTTTTCTAAGTTTATTTAATTACACCTTTAAATTAAATCTCTTCTTCGTACTAATTAAATACGTTTTCTAAGTTTATTTAATTACACCTTTAAATTAAATCTCTTCTTCTTACTAATTAAATAAGTTTCCTAAATTTATTTAATTATACATCTAATTAATTCATATTCTCCCACATTTAATTAAATAAATGGTTATTCATTTAATTAATTAATTCTATCTTCCTCATCTAAAGTGACTCCATAAATTCAATAATTCATTTAATTGATTTTGGAATCACGTACACACAACTTCCTCCACAAAGAAAGGAATTAATTTAATAATTAATTCTTCTATTTGACCACATGTCTCCTACATTTTCTATCTAATATCTAATGCATAATTCTCTCCATTCCTGACTAATACTCTCTCAGTTCACTCACCTGATTGATTTTTCACCTCCTTTTGACTCACACACTCTTTGAGTTAGATTTCCTAACTAATCAATCAAATTAGCTAACTATTCAATTAGATTAGCTAGCTATTCAATCAAATCACTTAACTATCCAATCAATTTAATCAATCAAGTCACTTAACTGTTCAATCAGATCCTCACACTTGATCTGGACCATTCAAATGCAAATCAATCTTGACTGTCAAATCTGTGAAGCTTCTATAAGAGAATCTTTGAATTCCATTCATGGGTAATCACAATCTTCAAAGTTTTGTTGTCAATATACTTATAGGCTGATATTGCACACTCACAATCTGAGGGCATTGAGCTTTTTCAAAGAAAAGTGGAGAAGAATAATGGAGATGAGTCAAGCAAGCATGGGAATTAAATGATATGGTTCTTGTTATTTGAATCTCTTTGTTGCATTGCACTTCATTATTAATATGGGGAATCTTAGCAAGATTTAGAAAATTCGTGATTGTTGTCATTGTTATGCTATCTTTATTCCTATTTATTTTCCCTTGTCACATTTGATGAAACTAACGTGAAGTCATAGACTTCGAAAAAAATCATAGAAATTTTTATTTTTGTAGGAACAAGTATGGATCAACGCATCTGATGCATAGAACGATGCAATTGACATCATGAACCGTCTATGAAGAGGGAAACGTTGCATCTGACTTCAAGCAACACATATGTGGCTTCCTGTGACACATCTAACTAGTGAAAAATATTTTTTTTGATTTATGAAATTCTAAGTTTTGATTTTAATAAATAACATTTATTATGACTAATTTGAAGTTTACAGCATGTGATCTGGTGGAGTTAACCTAGTTTTTGCAAGACGATTGATAGAAGACAAAGGATACAAACATTCAAACTTCTAATGTGTGGTTTTGCAAGATGATTTTCAAAGAAAAAAATATGAAACTCTAATCTTATCTTGCTTTCTTTCATGTTTTGGGTCTTCACATAAGATTTCTTTTATTAATTAAATAGTTAATTAACCATGCTTTGAGTCTTCACGTAGTAATTTGTTGTTTAATTAGGGTGGATTTATTACTCTTCTCTATGTTTGGTGCTTCTACACACTTATGTTAAATCTTGATTTAATAATAAAAGTATCATCTCCCCTTGTGCACTTGTGTGATCTTGGGTGCAAGATAAATTGTTATTAACTCTAGAGGGCCTATCTTGGTGGGAAAAATTACAAACCCCAAGATGAATCAAATCAGAAACAAGGTAAATCCAAGCTACTCCTGACTGGTATATAAATGTGAATGCTAATGGAAAACTTAGCATTACATGTGTGAATGTGTTATACAGACAAGTGATTCCCTTAGTACATGTGTGGTACATTAAAACCTATAGAGCCTAACCTCTATAGGTTGGGAAACCTCCTTATCGAAGCTAATCTTGCCTCATGTATAGCCACCTGAACAAGTGTCATAATTAAATACAATTTTTTTATATTTCCAAAAACCTTCTATCTCTCATGTAGGAACGATCATTCCCAAGCCGACCCACATTATACACGCATTCTAGTAGTAGAGATGACAAATTTTTGGGATGTCACTACCCAAGAATCTAGATCTTAGTAAGCTCGAGAAGTGAGTGCACTATAAGGGGGAGTCGATGTTACCAAGATCCTAAGTCATCCACTCTAGAGAGTGCGGTTGGAGGAAACTGTAAGTGGGAGTCCAACAGAAATTGTCCTTGCCAGCCTTAAGATTTGTAATTATCTGTTTATTTATTTCAAACACTTTGCTTAGCATGTCTTACATGTGTGTTCAATTAGATCTCATCAAACAAAAACATTCAAGATTCAATCTTAAACAAGTTAGAAATGTGTCAAAACCTAGGACTAGTTCACTGTTCAATGCATCTATCACACATAAACCCGCATATGGCATACTAAGTTGTAATTGTTTCAACAGAAAATGCATATGATATTCTAAGTCATAACTTTAAAAACTTGCAATGCATCTTAGACTAAAAACTGCATCCGTTAGCTTCTATGATGCATCTAATTTTATGAACCGCATTTGCAATCTAGAATGACGCATCTTTCTGTCACAAAAAATATATCAATTCACAAACTAAAAATGGATCCAGACTTGAGACTTTGATTTTACTAGTAAACTGCATCTGACACTGAAAATCACATCTATGAGTTTATGTTACACATCTAATATTTTGAACCACATTTGCAATTTGGAATGACGCATATGCCTATCACAAAAATTCTTGCATTTTAACATTTGAATTGAAAACTCAGATGATTTACTGTAGGATCCCATTTTCTATGATGCATCTGATACTCTAAACTACATTTGCAGTTTGGAATGATGCATTTTCCTATCACATAAAATCAGACATTTTGCAAACTAAAAAATTAGAACATTTACTGTAGGATTTTATTATCTGGTGTACCCTCTACTATAAACTTGATCCAAACATGTGACTTGCTCATATTTAGGTTCATCCTTAGTTTTCATATTACTTTCATCATTGCATTACTTAGATCATCCTTATCGTACTTAGGGGAGTCCTTGTCCATCATATATTGTAGAATTAGGGTAGATAAACTATCTTACCTTGATTTGAAAACAATGATTCAAATACAATTTCCTTTTACATATCATTTTACAATTTTTCCTTTGTAATCTTAGTGGAATAACTCAAACTCACTAGGTTAGTTTGAATTTCACTTAGTCAACCTATCACTTAGTCATTATGGTATTGATCCTAAAACATCATTGCCAATCCTAGTTGGAACCTTGCATCAAACTTGGTCAATTAGCGACTCATCCCTTAGTTATCCAAAGATATTGACATTATAGTTTGCATTATACCTTAGTCATTTCATGTCATAATTTATACCCAAGAAGACCAAAAACATAGCTTAACTTTCATATCCTAGAAATTTTCATTTTAGACATTATCTTAAGTCATACCTAAGTCATTGCATGTCATAATCTATGCAAAAAAGAAAAAAAAAACCATAGCTTATACATTCACATCTTAGGTAGTTGCATACCCTACAATTCACATTTACATGTCATCCTTCTTTGAGCAAGTCTTATCTTATGGTCCAAACCAGATTACAAAAGAGACAATTAGAAATGTACCCTTCACAACAACATGAGGACTCTTATAATCCCACTAGTGAAATGAACCTCGAGTCAACATCACAAGAACGTCCAAAGTCATATGTCAACCCATTTGAAAACTTCCTTGAGAGAGACAACCAGGGTTGTATCACTGTTGAAGAACTTGAGGGAACATCCCAAGATCCTTATTTTGCTGATTTTTTTATGAGCTCATCATGCTCGACTTTGAGAAATTTTTAGCCAAACTCATGGTGAATGGAGTTAAATTACCACATGGATTTGACATAAACATGCTACAAGTGGTGCCTTCGCCTAGAAATGTCTCAAACAAAAACTAGGTTCATACAACACATATTCCATAGAATGCTATACAACAACTAATCCTTAACATACCTTTAGGAGGAGCTACACAGAGTTCTACAATGGTTCATACTACTCCCATTTTGTGATGCCTTTCATAGCTCTACCTAAAGCATCATTTGTTGCACATTCCATGACACAGGTTGCGACCCAGTCAACATCAACGCCTATAATATAGTCAACAACACCACCAATGGGCACTAATCCATTTGTGACCTCAATGAACATGATGAATACTACCTTGAATAATCCTCCTGAATGTAAGAGAATAATAATTTATGGTGTAGTACCTACACCTAGGGTTAATGTCAAGGGTCCCACATATAGTCATGTTATCCCTCAAAACAATGCTACATAAGGACAACAAGGTACATATACATTGCCTCAGGGGAATCCAATACAACTAGGATTTTGATCAAATACCTTTACACTAAACACATCACAACAAGGTACCCATGCATAACCCAGAAGTCAAAACACACAAGGGCAACCCAACATAAACACCACATATACACATATACCTCAGGTACAACAACAAATGTCTTCATACACCTACCATGTACCTACAAAAAATGTGGAACCTAATGATACGAATGACTTACCAAACCATCAAGTTGATGCTCTAACTGCACAAATGTTTTCTTTATAGAAACAAGTGGAGAACATGCAAGTAACAACCAAAAAAACCTACAACATGCAAGACTTGCATCTATACCCCTTTGATAGGAGTATCTACATGCCTCCTTTTCGAGTAGGATACGAAATTCTAATCTTTTCAAAGTACAAAGGGATAAATAAGCAACCCAATAGAGCACATAAAATAATTTATCATGACTTGTGTTGAAATTTCCTTGGAGCACACATACTTGGTGATATGATTCCCTAAAAACTCTTACAGGTCCTGCACATGAGTGGTTTTCATGATTACCTAGGCATAAAAATATGGTTTGAATTAGCCAACAAATTTGTAGGTAACTATGCCTTTAACATTGAGAATGATATCACATTAGCCACCTTGTATACCTTGAAACAAGAAGAGGGAGATTCCTTTATCAAATACTTCCAAATATGAAGAAACTTGGTGAGTCGATGCCAAATAGAGATCCCTGAAAAACAAAATGTGGACATGTTTTTTGAAAACCTCCTAGATTCTTTAAAGGATCCCTTACAAGTTCATTGTTGTGCACACTTTTCAGACCTAGTAGAAAAAGGAACAATGATTGAGAAATCACTTGTTGCTAAGGGTGCCCTCAGATTTTCTAAGAATAAAAATAATCAACATGTGTTCAGTGACAAAAAAAAATATTGGTCTCAAAACAAAAATGTCACAAACGATAAGGTTGTGGATACAAAATTTGTAAACAAAATAAGTCATGTTGTCACTCTAAGAGGACCTGAATCCTTAACATCTACACCACAAACCCCTACACCAATGGAAAATTCCTTACGAAACAATCAAGGGCTAGGACAACAAAGACCACCTAGGCAATACATTAAACAAAAATACACTCCCCTTGGAGAACCCATTGAATCAATACTGAAGAAACATGTTCATTCAGGTGTCATACAACTATGAGAACCCACATCTTACATGTCTGATTTTTTACCTTCTTGGTGGGATGATAACATATTTTGTGAATATCACCAAGGTAAAAGAAATAGAACATTAGCTTGAAGACAACTGAAAAATATTATTCAGGACCTTATTGAAGAGAAAGTAATTGAGGTAGAGGGACAACAACAACACACTTCCAATCAAGATAACATGATCTACAAGACTCCCCTTTAGGACCATAGTTTAGGGTAATCCTCTGGTTCAAGTACTAAAAACAATAACACTGCTAATTTTATGGCTACTAGCTATAATTACACCAAGATCCTCCATCTTCACGCTACAAATGAACACATAAACACCATTACCATCAAGAGGAACCCAGAGTGTGTTGTAAACACTCACAAAACTAAAATAACCATACCTTCTCCTTCACCTCCCAAGTAGTCCCAAGCTAAAGGCCATTTTAACTTGTTGGATTAGCTAGGGAAAACCCCATCACAAATATCCATATTGGAACTGCTATGCACATCACCTGAGTATAGGGCCATCCTAGATAAGATGCTAAGAGAAACCTTTGTCCTAAACAACCTCAACGTCCACCAATTTTAAGCCATGGTTCAATTCCTTACAAGCTCTCACCGTGTTACCTTTTCTAACAAACTCTACTCAACCCAAAAGATGAACCATAATGACTCACTACTCATTGAATCCTTCATCCATCAAAATAATATCAAATAAGTCTAGATAGATGGTGGAGTGGGATTGAATGTTTGTTCCTTAAAATTGGTTAAGGCACTAGGTTTTTCTAAAGAATGTGTGGATAATTCAAAGAGCATAGTCATAAAAGGTTATGATGATGATGAATGATCCTCCTAGGGCACAATAACACTTCCACTTTGAGTGGGACCCATTATGTTGGATACGACTTCCCAAGTATCAGATCTATAAATCCCTTATAATATTCTCCTTGGTCGACTGTGGATTCATGCCATGAAGGTTTTTCCATCCACATATCATCAATGCCTAAAGTTTCCCTACCACGACAACAAAATTACTATTAATGTTGACCTTGATCCCTTTGAGTATTGCACTAACTTGCAAGAAGTTTCTAAACATCAGGTGCCACTTAACTGTGAAGCCTGGATGTCAAAATCATCCAAATACATTAATTCCTCAACACTCACCAGGGAATATATTGTCCAAAGACCCCAAGATCCAGATCCAAGACAAGGGATTTGGGGAATACAACATGAACACTTCCTTCTACATCACCACAATGTCAAAATCACCAAAGACATATGGAAAGCCATGTTACAACATGGAACCTAAGGTCCTAATTCATGTACCTTCCAAAACTACTTTCCTCAAATGAGGAGACCTAGGCAAAGAAGATATTGAGGATGTGTCTGATTGGGTCTATAAAGAAGATGAGACACCACTTCCAATAGAGAAATATGGTAAAGGGTTTATGATGATGCAAGAAAAAGGGTATGATGGAACCAGTGGTTTGGACATAAAAAAAATGGAAGAAGAGAGCCCTACATACCTACTAAATGGGGTAAGAATCTTGAGTTAGGATGGACACCACTAAAAGTGGGTACCACTTCAAATAAGGAAATACGTGCTTCTGAATGTGTCAAGACATCAGAGGATTCTGATGATCACTTTTATGATGACAATGATTCTAACAACTAGGAATGGGAATCCTATGCCTCTAGCACTTACAAAATGGGTAATATTTTCCCTAATTTAGATACACCTAGCCTTAAGGTAACCAATTGTATGAAAGTCAACCTTGAGACAATAACTCAATCCTTACCTTATCAGTTGCTTCCCCACCTTTTACAAATACCGATGATGGCATTTCCCTAGTCTACCCACAAGTAGTTGACCGGGACCAACAAGGTCCTATCATTTTGTATACCTTTGAGAATGACAAAGTTATTGCTAAGTTCATGGGACTGAGAGAAGGAATGCCATAAGGAGACCATAACGTTGGCTTCATGATATAACTTGATGTGGTAGCGTACTTCAGGGAGACTGTATCACCCTCTAGTCACAAAAATAATAATAAAGAGAAAAAGGAAAGGTCTTTGGGTGAAAACTATGAGGCACCCTCTGATCATGAAAAAGTAAAAACAAAGGACATATTTGAAGGTGAAAACCTCCTTGAGGCGCCTAAGGATGGAGGGTTGGAATTTCTCCCTGTCACATAAGAGTGATCATTGATGCTAATTGAAGATACACAAGAGGTCAACATTGGAGCTCTTGAAGATCCTAAGATAGTGTTACTAGCAGCTTCATTGAAAGAAGAAGAAAAATCCAACTTCCAAGCAATCTTGACACAACACAAGGGTAATTTTTCTTGGTCATATGCCAACATGTGTGGGTTGGACCATGAACTAGTATTACATCACTTTCCATTGAATCTAGATGCTAAACCGGTAAAGAAAAAACTTTGAAAAATGCATCTGCAAATTGCCTTGTTGGTCAAGATAGAACTAAAGAAATTCTTAGATGTTGGCTTCATCAGATCTATTGATTATGTAGACTGGATCTCCAATATGGTACCTATCACAAAACCAAATGGGAAAATCTGCATATGTATTGACTTCAAATATTTAAACAAGGCATGCCCTAAGGATGACTTTCCTCTCCCCCAACATCGACATGATCATGGATCTTACAATAGGATACAATATGTTGTCCTTTATGGATGGTTTCTTCAGCTATAATCAAATTTGCATTGCTCTAGAAGACCAACATAAAACAACTTTCACTTGTCCATGGGGTACCTATTGCTGGAACTTCATGCCCTTTGGGCTGAAAAATGCAGGAGCTACATACTAGTGGGAAATGACTACAATATTTCATGACCTAATGTACACACTAATGGAGGAATATGTTGATGATATCCTAGAAAATTCCTTAACCAAAGTTGATCATCTAAATGTTTTAGACAAAAAAATTCAACGACTAGAAGAATACAAGGTCCGTCTCAACCCAAAGAACTAGGTCTTTGGGGTAAAATCCAAAAAATTGTTGGGATACATTGTCTCACATAGAGGCATATAAGTTTATCCCACCAAGGTAAAAGCTATCATAGACATTCCTCCCCCAAAGAAAATCAGTCAATTAAGGTACTTATAGCGGAGACTACAATCTATAAGGAGATTTATTGCTCAACTCGTCGACAAATGCCACCAGTTCTAGTACTTGTTACGTAAAGGGATCACTTTCATATGGACCAAAAAATTTCAAGAAGCATTTTAATAGATAAAAGAGTATCTCCTAACACCACCCATGTTGATGCCACCAATAGATGGGAAGCCCCTCATATTATATGTATCTACAACCACAACAACACTAGGGGCACTACTTGCTCAAAATGACCACGAGGAAAAGGAAAGAGCAATCTACTATATTATATGGACCTTGGTGGGGTATGAACTCAACTACACTCATATTGAATGGGAGTGCCTTGCAGTGGTATTTATTACACAAAATTTAAGGCATTACATGTTGAACTACCAAACAAAGCTAGTAGAAGAAATTGATCCACTCAAGTATCATCTTAGTAGAGCAACATTAATAGGGAGATTATCAAAATTGGTCATGGTCCTCAGTGAATACGACATCCAATATGTCAAGCACACAACAATCAAGGGATAGGTAATAGCAGACCAACTCCTAGATGCACCAACACAAGCAAAACATCCCCTCATCAATGATTTTCCAAATGAGTCACTTTTCACTCTTGAGACAGGTGATGTATGGAAGATGTACTTTGACGAATCCTATACCAATCATGGATTGGGTGCAAGAATACTGGTTGTCACCCCACAAGGTGACACGATACTGAAATCATTCAAAATTGCATTCCCTTGTACAAACAACATTGCAAAGTATGAGGCCCCATTAAAGGGATTGCATATGGTGGTCAAGTGGAAGATCCAAAGTATGCAGGTCTTCAAAGATTCATAGTTAGTCATCAATCAGGTCAATGATGACTATGACACAAAGGATGAGAAATTGAGTCCCTATAAGAAAATGGTCAACGTCACCTTTTTTTAGATACCTCACATACAAAACAAAGTAGTGGATGCCATGGCCACCATCAAATCGCTCTTGGACATACCTAACAATGTGTCATAGTACGAGTTCTTAGTGGAACAAATATTGGTCCCTGCTTTCAATATCCCATAATCTAAAATGGTTTGTGAACTTGTTGGTCTTAAGTCACCTTGGTACTTAAACACTTATAATTACCTCCATTCCTAGATTTTACATGACAACTTATCTAATAACAAACACAAGAACTTTATTCAAAAATCCTCCTATTATGCCATCATTGGGGATACTTTATACAAAAATTCCTTTGACAATGCCCTACTTCGATGTCTAGATAACACTAAAGCACAAACAACCTTATGTGAAGTGCACCAAGGAATTTATGGGGCTCAGTCAAGTGGTCCTACCTTAGCCAAAAAGATTATGCAGCTGGGATACTATTGGTCGACTATGGAATGGGAGGCATACCGATTTGTCAAAATATGTAAAGAATGTGAAGTTTATGGTGATCTTATTCATGCACTAGCATAGGAACTAAGGCCCATTACTTCGGCTTGGCCCTTTACTCAATGGGGACTTGACCTCGTGGGAAAAAATTCACCCCAATTCCTTAAGTGGCCACAAAGTCATTATAACCACCACTGACTACTTTACCAAATGGGTAGAGGCCACCCCCCTTACCTACATCACCAACAACCAAATCACTAAGTTCATTCTTAATTACCTCATTTGCTGCTACAATATTCCATAGTCCATAATCATAAACAATGGTCGTCCCTTCAAAAACCAAGACGTCCATGAATTGTGTGAATAATTCCATATCCAACACCATTTTTCCACTCCTTACTACCCACGGGGCAACGATCAAGTCAAGGCATCCAATAAAACCATCATTAAAATCCTTAAGAAAATTGTCAATGCCACTGGTTGTGACTGACACATCCAACTCAACCCTACCTTATGGACTGCATATCAAACTAGCATTCATACTCCCACTAGGGCCACCCCAATTTCCTTAGTCTTTGGTTCAAAGGCTATTCTCCCCATTGAGGTCAAAGTCCCCTCTCTCTGAGTTTCCATGAAAGGGTTAATCAATGATGAAGAGTATAGGATATCTAGGTTGCATGAGCTAGAATTACTGGATGAGTGAAGACAGAAAGCAATGACTCACTTACAAGCATATCAAAACTGTCTTTGTAGAAGTTACAACAAGAGGGTCCTGGTCTGACATTTTGACATCGACGACCTAGTACTAATGTAGAATCCTAAAAACTAGGAAGAACAAGATAAACCTGGTAAGTTTGAGCCTAACTAGTTGGGCCCTAATGTCATCACAATTTCCTTTGGTTCTGACACATATCAGTTGTCTACTCTAGAGGAGGAACCATTATTTGAGCCTATAAATAGATTGCACCTATACAAGTTTTACACATAGCTTCAAAAATCTTAGTCAAAACCACAAAATACAAAAAAAAAGAAAAAAAAAGAAAAAAAAATAGTAAAGAGAAATAATCCATCCAACAATGAAAACCATCTCAATGGCGCTTTGGATAAGTACCATGGTGAAAACCTAGAAAATAGGCACCATGTGTAAACAATCTTCGCTCTATCATCTATTATCACTTCACAGGGTCTTTTCACCTTCACCCATATTCCTCTAACTATCTCTCCTTCATTCCATGACACCCACAATGAGAGTAGTTGCTAGTCCTATGGATTGATATTAGTTGACGCTAACAACATATTGTACAATCATTCTTACCATCCAATCCCACACAGTAACTAACCAGGGGCAAATACAATACACCCATTCTTGGTGGAGTAAACCCCTAGATCTTTAGGACCTAACACACTTGGAAAATACAAAAAGAAATTATAAAACATGTCAAAAACACAAAAACATTTGAAAAACATCAAAATTCCAAAAATTCCAAATAATCAGGAAACTACAAAAACAAAATCAATGTCTATCATGTCATTCTTTTTCATTTTCAAACTATGTTGCCTCTATGACTGGACATAGGTAAGGCCATCTATCGATGTGCCCCTGAGGAATTAGGTCAGTCTTTTTAGGTTTGTCAACATAAAATCATGACTCAATCCTTATTCAATAAGAAAAATTCATTGGTCATGTCAAACTATGAGGTCTCTATGTGTATAATGTATGCAAGACCATCAATCGATGAGCCCCCGAGGCCACACTAGGTCAGTCCATTAGGGTTCATCACATTCACTATCACACACATTAGATATCTTTAAATAAAACAAATCTTTTTCAGTCGGTCAAATTCTGGTCGACCTACGTGGTCTCTGCGTGTACAAGATAGGCAAGGCTTAACAACCCCTAAGGCCTTAGATGTCAATCCTCTTAGTTTTTTGCCATGTTAGTCATATCACATGATCATAAAACAAATGACTCAAACACAAGGTCACAAAACGATGCACAATCAAACCAATTTATTCAAGATATGTCTTTCCTAAATCAACATCAAATCAATCAAATTAGTCATGTAAAAGTCTTCAAGATATGTCCTTCTTGATGTTAGACTCTTTTTTGTCAACCAATTTATTCAGGATATGTCTTTCCTACATCAACATCAAATTAATCAAATCAATCATTTAAGAGCCTTCAAGATGTGTCCTTGACGTCAGAATCATTTATGTCGACCAATTTATTCATGATATGTCTTTCCTGAATCAACATCAAAATCTATCAAATCAATCATTTAAGAGCCTTCAAGATGTGTCCTTCTTGACGTTAGACTCTTTCTTGTCAACTATGGGTCTTCAAGATGTGTCCTTCTTCACACCATACCTTGTCATGTCATCTATTCGAGATGTGTCCTTCTTGACACCATACCTTGTCATGTCATCTATTCAAGATGTGTCCTTCCTGAATCTCAACCTTGGCAATAATCAAATTTGACATTTCAATCTTCTTTAGGATGTGTCTTTCCTAAATAATCACTAGTCAGCCTCGTCATCACCAAGTCAACCTTGGAAAACAAACAAAGATCTAATACATGTCTTAACAAGCTTTTTTTATTTATTTTTTAATGATTTGATATGACCATGTAACTAGCCACCTCAACGATATCCTATGATGGATTTAGAGGAGTGACAATGTTACATGAGCATATCTTGCTTTTTGACTGATTCTCTTATCTTTTTGAAATTGTCATGTCACTAGCCACCTTAAGGATGTCCTAGCAACAGGATTTAGAGGAGCAATGACGTGTCATGATAATTTTCTTGTCTTTTCAAAGCTGTCACATCACTAGCCACCTCAAGGATGTCCTAGCAATAGGATTTAGAGGAGAAATGATGTTCCATGACACATTTTCTATGGATTGTTGTTTGTGGTTTGTCTTGATAAAAAGAATGGGAACAATTGGCTTCCTAAGTATGAGTCAAGACAATCCTTGTCTATGACTATTTTTTTCAGCAAATGCATGACATTGCACATTATTGGTCTTGTTACTTGAATTTTAGCTTTTAGCTGAAATCAGGTAACCTAGTGTTTTTTCTATTCATGTTGTTTAAACATTTAAAGATAAACCATAAAACTACTAGTTCCAATATGCAGGAAGGAGTGATTGTTAAGTAAATCAGATTACATTTTGTCATTTCAATGGTGCATTACAACAAATGAGAAAGAGAATCATGTATTCAAATGTAATTTATTTTATTGATAATCATTAAGGTACATATCCCTCACAAGCCAAGGGAATAGCTCTCTTATTCAATGAAAATCTGAAACAACTCATACATGAATAAGTAGAATGAAATAAGAGAATGTGCATGTAAGAATGGAACCAGTCATTTCCTGTAATGACTGGTTACAAGTCGTCCATTGTCATGTTGTTGTTTCCTTGAACCACTTGTGTCCCTCCTAGCTCCGTAGCAATCCTCACCCTACATCTAAAGAAAACATGATGTTAGAGCGAAGCTCCAAGCAATGAAAGATGCAATCCTTGCATACACACCTACCTATGCATGTATAAACTGATCCATAAATGCATTAAAAAAAAACATCCAACATATGCATTTATTTTCTAACTGTTTGCTTCATGTGCAGATTTAGGACAAGTATGATTATTGTTTCATTATAAGATCAAATACATCATGTGGGGTAAATGTGGCTCCTACGAGGGTAGAGCTTAGCACGCTTTCAAAGAAAAGTAAATTGAGCAACTTGATCAAATATTTATCTCTTATCAATGCATTAAATCAATATGGAATCACACCAATTGATCAAATTTCAATATCAAATTCAAAAGATGCAACATAATGTGTTGATATGTCTTTCAATCTTTTTAAGTGGGCCATTGATCCATTCTATGAAAAGAAGTGATTTTGGAGATGCATCAAGTGTCTTCATAGATGCATCAAGTTCAATTATGCATCTTCTAAAAAATGAGGAAGGATTTCAAGTTGTTGTCAAGTCCCTCACTGTAACCCTACAGGGCAGTCACATATCACAAAGGAAAGTGAGTTGTTAGGTCACCCACAGATGTGACAGGTGGCTGTCCAATAAATTTACAATGAGGAAACTATGTGTCTTTATTACACATAACAAAAACAAGAGCAATGGTTGAATCAATATCATGGTACAAGTACATAAAGACAATAATCACAAAGGTATATGCTACAAGACAGCCATGAAGGTTAGGACAACAATAATGATTGAGGCAACACAGGTTGATCAAAGGATTTTGGGGTAATAAAGAAAGGCAACAGAACTCTAGTTGCCCATGCATAAGTGAATGACACCAATGTCAAAGAAAGGAATGCCAAGAGACAAGCTAAAGTTGCACAAGGCTTTATTCAAGGCCTTCTCAATCAAACATTAGACAAGCAATGTTGCCATATCACCTTCAATGCATGATGTTTGAAGGAAAAGCACAAAAGGAAAAGACATTCAAGAAACATCAACTCTAGTTGACATAGATATGTGCATATCATGAATATGTCATTAAAAGAGGTTTATGACAACAATGGAACCCTCATATGATGTGATCACTTCTAATGGGATGGGCATGTCCATTGGCAAGAGAAAATGGGCTTAAGGGTAAGTTAACAATTCAACGCATAAATAATGGGTAGTGCATCAACAAAGTCAGTATGTTACTGAGGTAGTAGTTGTGGAGCACCAACATCATGTAGAACAAAGAGTATTAAGTCTTCACAGTGCTTCTATAGCAGTGGAATATGGGTATTATGCCTAAAGAATTTCAATGAACATTAATGTTGGTTTCCTATTGTACACTTACCTAATGGAGGTCACCATTCTGATGCAAGAGGAAGAAACATATGCTCTATTTTGAAAGACTTTGTGACTTTCATGGTGATAGAAAGAAATTGTGCATTTTAAGGAGATATTGGCAACAAGTCAGTATAGCCGGTTTGTTTTGGATGTATGGTCTATGCATCATAACCTTGTATGAGAATTGGAGCAGCAGTTCAATCCAGAGGCACATGAGGTGTCATTGTTAATATAGGCATTAAATATCATTCTTTCATAAATAAGTGATTGATGAGAAAAGATAAATCAAAGACAGTGCTATTGATGCATCATTAAAAGACAATGAAACTACACTAGCAAAATGTTTTCCATGTGATCTCATACAAGCTACAGAGCAGTCCTAAGAGGGTAAATGAGATAGAAATGCAATACTCTCATGAATAGGAACAACAACAATGCATATTGGCATCATACTACAACACACCAATATGAAATGCAAGTATATGGCAGTCTTGGGTAAGGAAAAGTGAGAAGGTGCATGATCATGAAAATGAGTTCCACTTTATTGTGCATTACATGAAAGGAAAAGAAGCTTCAGCCTTCAACCTCTATCATCATTGAAGTATAGGATGACAACTTATAGATGGAATAAGTATGGGATATGGAAGCATTGGTATTATAAAGACAGGCCTCCAATTTGCACTGAGAGTGTAAGTTGCTGAAGTCTGAGAAAATAAGTAAAACCATACAATGATAATTCAAATGGAGATTCATTCATACCTTATCTGTCTCAAATAGCCAACAATGGAAACATGAATATTTTGGTAGTCACATGACATGTCATGACAAATAGATGGTGGACCACAACAAGGAAGGATAGGTCCATATGCCATAGAGCATATTGCAAGGGACTATATTGTCTTATGGGGATAGGAATTTGTCACTGGTTGAGTGAATATGTGAAACCCAGATACAGGAATTTAGGGGTAGAAACTTTCATCTTAGGTACCTGAACAAAGCATGTGTCTTAAACATTCAAGTTTGAAGGACAACAAGTAAAGGAGTTTCATTTGTCAAATGTCACTTTTTCAAAAGGCTTGGGATACATTGTGAATGGTATACTCACCAATATCAACAAAACACTCCTAAAACAATGTGAAAAACAAACATGCACTAAGGACCCACTTAAGTAGGGCTTTTTCTCGTTTGATGTTGGAGGGTATTTCATTATAAAAAGAACTAAAAGTTCTTTATTGTACAAAAAGAAGTAGGGTAATCACTACATTTTCAGAAAATAGTAAAATGCAAGTTATTCACAGTGACCAAACCCATTTTTGGTTTTTTCTCTCAAAAATATTCTACAAAAATAAAACATGCTATAGAAAATCCAGTTAAATTCCTTCTAAAGGACACATTTTGTTACAGGTTGAGGTTTCTAGTGTACCCATATGGTGCAATGACATTTCCTCATTTTGCACAAAATATGGAAGTTATTTCTTCAAATTGAAAACATTACCCATCTAGGTTTGTTACAAATCTGTGAAGAAAATAACAATTTGATAGACATGCTATACAAGTTAAAAAAAAAAAAAAGGTCATTTATGCATTATGACGGGTCATGGTAGCCAGTGGCCTTTTTCTGCAAATATGAAAAAACCCACTTGGGGTTTCAATCAAATCGAGCAACATTGTTTTTTTTTAACAAGAAAATGAAATGAACTTGCAAACAATCCTCTATATTCTGCAAAAATCTGAGCTTGTAGAAAAAATCCAGTGAGCCATGTGGATTTTTTATTAACAGTGGAAGAATTTATCAAAAGGCATGCTACAGGAGACCCAAGTAGAGTTTTTTTTTTTTTAAATGTAGAAATAGATAGAAAATCACAAATGCAAGAAGACCCAGTTTACATAATGAGGGTTGAGCCACATTTTGGATTTTTCTTTTTCTATTTCCTAGAAACCCATATGGGTTATTAACTTTATCAATGTTTGTGAAATAAAAGAAGGAAAACAAAAAAAAGCATGAGGGTTAAGAGAGAAATGAGTAGAATTTTATTTTTTCTATTCATGGCCGCAACTAGTAAGTCTTTTCCTTTAGGAAAACAATAGAAACACAATAGGGTATTGTTATTTTCAAATGCATAATGAAGACAAGCACTTTGTGCTTCATGGTCAGCTAGAAACAAAAGAAAATATAGCTTTATGTTTCTAAAAACCAAAATGGAGGAGCTGATTCGAATCACCTGGAGGTTGCTCACAAGTTTTGCAAAACTTTCAACCTTGTGCTTCTAAAAAGCTTCATTGAGTTCTCATGGCATTCGTCAACAAGAAGAGCAATAACAAGAAAGTAGAAATGAACCAACAATGGTCAGAATTCTCTATAGGCCGTGACCTTTAAACTCATAATGGCCTTCAAATGATACAAAAAAACCAAGTTTTGATGCAAAAAGGGGAATTTAGCTTGTTTTCCACTATTTCCATCCAAAAGTCACAACAAAAACCAGTCAAATATCCATATTTTGTGAGTGCAATTGAAACCCTGTGGCAACAACATCATTTTCTCCAGAATGTTCAATGACCAAATGATGATGTTTTCTCATCATTTTGGTTTTTTGTTATTTAGGATTTGACCCTTGAGTGTCGATGGGATTTTTTGTCCTATGTTTTAAAAATTGAAGCATGTGTTAAATGCAATGGGGGGCCGAAAATTGACTTATTAACTTAGGCATGTTATGCCTTAAGTATTCCCTTTTGATTCAAAATCAAGCCAAGTCCTAAGTCCTCAATAATATAACATATGGGTGGGTCAATACAACACATGTGATGCCTTGTTCTTTTTAATCAACATCATGCGACTTGGAATATACTTTCCAAGAGATTTGGAGGTCGACCATATTGGCCAAGTATTTTGGAGCTTGTGATGCCTTTTGTAAACTAGTGAATATTGCCATGTGTTGAGTGATGCAGAATGTGTTGAGTTAGTAGTCCATTCCTTGGAGACTTTTATAAACTTTCAACCATATCATCATATGTTTGCAATGATTTTCAATGTTGGAATATCATGTAAGTAATTTGAAAATCACTTTCAGTTGCTTTTCAAATGCAAATGTAATACATTTTAATGGTGGGGCCCTTTAAATTGAGCTTAATTGTAAAGTGATTTGCTAAGTGGTCTTTTATAAATCATTTAACAAAATCACTATCTTTAATGCTTTGAAAAGCCACGTGTTCCCAAAAACACACATATTGCATGATGGGGAATGTGGTCAAAATTTTTAAGAGGACCAATGACGACTTGCAGAAGTGTGGGAAGTGTGAGATACTATTTTGACTAATTTTGGTGAAAAGGGAGGCCAACTAGAGGCATTTTTGTCACACTTTTGGGATTGCTATTGACTTAGCTTGTTTTTTCTCCATGTAGAAGACATTTTGGATACTTCTAGAAGGTTATTTTGGGGCCATTTCCATTTTATCCGAGGAGAATCTTCTAGAAACACTAGTGTGGGATTTTTGGTGGGTGTTGGTTAAGTATGTTCATTTTGAACATTTTCGACAGTTCTTTCTTTTTCCATTTGAAGGATAGCTTGCTTTTCTTGGAGTTGTTTTTAATGGAGTTGCATTGTAACTCACACAGACCTATTATATAGTAAACACTTTGAATTAATTGATTGGAGTATTTTACCTTCTCTCTTCATGTTTATGGTGGGTCATTAATGGTTGATCATCTTTTTGTGAAAATTCATTTTCCTTACAAGCTTGTCCCATGTTTCATGCATCCATTTGATAGAAAATGCAAGTTTACAAGTTATAAAGTATGTTGTTTAATGGTGTTATTGATTGTGAAGTCTATTTTTCCTTTTAAAAAAATTGTTACAAACCTCTTTATAAATTACTGATGTGAATTTTATTAGATAGGGAGTAGTGTGAGTTGGATTTTACATACTGATTTGAATGTGCAAGGCTGTTAGCAGGTCTAGGTTTTTGGTGTACCACCTTAGTTTCTTTTTGTATTAGGTTTATTTTATGCAATTTCTTACCCTTAGCTCAAAGTTTATAGTAGTTAGGTTGCATCAAAAAGGGGAAGCCAACCCTTATCACTGGAGGTCTGGTTTCAAACAAGTCACCTACAACCTAAAAGTAGTCCAATGTTGATCCAAATCTACTAAGTGTAATTAAAAGCCTAGCAAACAAGGTGCAGATTTGGTGTTCTAACAGGTCTATCTCATATCATGGTGTTTATTTTTTATTGCAATAAACCACACAATGATGATTAAAATGCAAAGGCTTAGTATAATGATATCAAAGTGAAGAAATATCTTTATTTCATGCTAACATAAATCATCTTCAAGCTAATAATCTTCTTCCATCGCATCTGGATGATGTACTGTGACACATAAAAATCACCTACATTCATTACAATATTAGAATAGCATGCATCTTACATCCACATCCATTTGGCATAAGTAAATTAAAAAATAAAATCATTATCATATACATTTCATAACACAATGCATACAATGACTATATATCATATCTCACATGAATCCATTACATCATAAATCAATTGCATCAATTATAATTAAAAGCATGCATCATCATCATCACATAAGCATAAATCATAAAATATCATCATTACATCACATAAACATTTACACCATATAATTACTGCCAAAAATGCATCTCATACATGTGTGTGTGTGTGTGTGACAGTATAATATCCAAGATGTATATAAAAAATGGACCTCACAGGCTCTATAATCATAATACAGTGTCTACAAATATATAAACATGTCCCTATGTTGAACTCCAACTACTCTGATAAGGAGAATAAGGAGGTGACTGATGGGGAGAGCCTAACAATCATTGTCTAGATGAGGGCTTATCATAAGGTCATGTCCTATGGGTCCTAGGACACCACTTCTCCAAGATCTATTGTTGAGAATCTAAGAAGCACTAGGAGCCCATCTCTCAGGAGGTACCTCCTACTCATACAAATCCTTGTAGTATCACTCTCGATCACCATCTATGACCAACTCTTGAGCCATATCTGCAACTAGTCCACTACAAAGTGTAGAGAACTCTACAAACCTCTTCTCTATCTCCTGCTTCCACACAACCACCTGATCTCTTTCCAGATATGCACTGTCCCTCTTAAGCTGCATCTCATCTCTCTCCATGGACACAACCCTCACCCACTCCTCCAAGGCTTCTACTCTGGCCTACAAATCAGCCATCCATTGATCTACACAATCCTCATCCTCCCGTGGTAGTCTCTCCCCCTCATCTACATCCCACTCCTCTACAATCCAGTCTTGAAGCTCTCTCTCCTCATCTCCCATCTCCTCGAGGAAACCATCCATTCTTGGTATCTATCCTATAATAAATCAGGGGAATCCAACTCCTCCTCCTATCCCATGGCCTCCTCTCCAACAACCTCCTCTCCAAAGGCCTCCTCCCTGACTATCTCCTCACCAATAGCCTCCTCCTCTATGCCTGCCTCCCCCATGGCTACATCCTCTCCCTCCACCTCACCCTCACGGATGGGTTACAATACTCTACCCCAACCCCTACCACCTCATCAACCTCTTCAACCACCCCACCTACCTCCTCCTCTTCCATCATCATCTTGACCTCTACCATTGTGACCACCACAACCACCCCCTCTACCACCATGCTGACCTTGTGGTCCTATACCTCGATGCTCTACAGGTGTTGGCTGATCAGGATCTATGTAAGGCATAGGTCTATGTTTCTCCCACCAGGTATCATAGGCTACTATTGTAGCAGCATTTGTATGCCCACCCCTCCATTCCCATTGCACTGGATGTAGTGCATCAATATCTGCCTATGTCATTGCTACAAGAATCTAGGGCCCCTATGGGTTTTTAAAGAAGTCAACTTCTTTTGTACTTGGGGTTTTGGAATGGGAAAAGAAAGGAGATATAAAAAATAACAATCTAACTAAGGCAATGTGCCAAGATTTAGATGTAAGGCACAATAAATCTATCTTTTGGATGCGATTTAAGGGCCCATTCAACAATCTTCTATCTCCTAGAATAACAAAAATCAAAGATGGAAACCTAAATAATTAATTCAATGACATAAAATAATTCTCTCACACATTTACTGAAAAGAAGAGTCAAAGACATGATCTAAAACAACAAAATTTTATTTAAATAATAGAATTTCTACAAATAAACAATCTAGGACAACAATGACACAATATAATGTTTTAATCAAATAGCCTAAGAAAATAGAAAGGTCGAACAATGGCATAGTCTAAGAGTCTTATACAATAATCTAAAAGCAATACAAAAGGCCTGGTGTCTTTTCCCTGATTTTTTTGTATCTTCTAAACTCATTTTTAGAGGGAAGAAGTAGTATATATAGATAAAAATCCCTCCACCTAGCGGGCCAGTAATAGAAAAGATCTTGTATCATGAGAAATGGTGCTTGCAGGAATGATTTCTTTTGGTCATTGTAACAAAAAAGATTCGAGCCATGGAAAGTAGTCACTTCTCGAATAAATGCATCCCCTCTCAATGATGGCAGTGGTCCTAGAAAACTCCCATGCAGACATGTGTCATTCACCAACGAGGGAAGTTTAGAATACGTGGCACACTAGCAAGACTCGCTTCTCGCTCTCACCTTCCCTTCGATGAAGTCCCCATGAAAGAGACATGTGGCAACAAGTCAAAGTTCGTTCATTGATTCCTAGTCCTTGCATTGAAAAACTACGCATTAAAGACACATGGAGCAGTCTTTACCATTGGCACTGACTGTGGGGTCTACCAAAAAGTCTACATAGATGAAAGCTACATGGCACATAGATAGGGCCTAATTAAAAAGTGAAGGGAAGTAGCCCTTAAGTTCCTATGGTGACAACACGTGAAAGCATGGCGGAAGACAATTGGAGAGTGAAGGAAGGCTTCTCTACAGTGAGTGCCCGACATACATGTGGCAATAGAGGATGAAGTTCAAAAATATGAGGCAAGAGCTGGTACTTAGCAAAAACAAAAACCCAATTGGAGGGAGCTCGAGAATTAGCATTCACAACTTTTGGCGACCACTAGGGGCTTTTTGCTTGTGGAATGAGGAACCCAAAAAAAATTTTGGCTTGCAAACCAGAGTCCCATCCATTGGGTGATAGAGTTAAAGCTTAGAGAGAGCAACCTGAAGAGGAAGCCAGTTGGCCTCAGATGGTATTGATATGTTGTACAAATTCTCTTGTGCTCTGCTCAGATCGATCATTTCTTTGTAAGGTAGCATCGCGGATATACCAGCCCTAAACTCGAGTGCGAAGAGTAGTTGCGCTATCGGGTGTGTGACACCCTTGATATCTTCTGTAGTAGGGTGTTGACCAAAGCTTTTGAAAGTGGATGTGTCCTATTTCTTCTCTCCTATCTTTGCTACAATTTGCTTTATAGTAGCCACCGAGTCATCAAGAAGAAACGGGGAGGGTAAGCCCATCTGAGTTAGCTAGGAGAACCTATCCCACATGCTATTCATGGTTCAATCCAATTTGGTAGTGCACTCACTAGCATGGAGGATAGCCATGTGGCAGCAGCATGTATAACTTATATAACAACTTTTTCATCTCAAGAACCTTCTTCACGATGATTTGTGGGAACTGCTCAATTGCTCCACAAACTTCCCTACCTAAACTTGTTTCCTTTTCCATAAATTGAAGTGTCGACTGAAGGGTCAACCAAAAGGCTTTGACCTTATCCCAGTATGAAATGTATAATTATTGAGCCACTAGAAGGAGGCCTGATTGGGTAGTAGGGGGTTGGAGAGCATTCTTTAGAAGGGGAATCTCTACATCCCTTGAACAAACATCCTATGTCAGTTCTGCAACCCTTTTTTTTGTAGTTGAAAGTTGCTCAGACAAAGTCTTCCATTCGGCGAGCCATTTTTCCTCAACCTAGTTTTTGTTCATTGATTTTGTTTCAAGTGAAGAAGTCATCTCCTGGAGCTCATTCTCTAATTGAGTCCTTCGGTCTTTAAAGTTTGCATCCTTCTACTGCATTTTTTGCTTGAATTGGGTGCGTTGACGTTCAAACTCCTCACTTTTTGTTGCATCCCCTGCTCCACTAGAGCCAACTGGTTATTATATTCTTGGTTTTCCTATCGTACCTTGATAACCAGGTTGAGGTCAAAAGATTGGAACTTTGCAAGTTCCTCTTAGATTTTAGTCTGCTTTGTCTACGCTTTCTCTGATAAGTGCATGAATTTTGCTTCTCTCGTCATGTCCTTTGCCAGTAAGACCTCAATCCTATCCTTTACAAGTTTCAACTCCTCCTCCCTTTTCTTTAGCTGACGACCAGATTTGAGGAAGTCGGTGGTCACCACACATTGCATTTCTTCCATGAGCTCAACTTTGTCCTACAACCAGGCTATGCTCAAATTTAGTCTCATGGAAAACATGTTGTAATCATCGGGATGCATTTCCCCTTGTGGTTTGATGATGGTCAAGTACATGGTTGTGAAATGCAGTGATTTTTGAGCTTCATTGAAAATAGTATGCACCTTTGGCTTTGTCAACTTTTTGGCATCCTTGGCCTTTTGTTTCTTCATTTTGATAGCCCACACTTCCTTTGTTTTATCGCCCTACAACATAAAATGGGCTAGCGACTAAATTAGCCCACCTGCGAAAGGTGCACTGGGAGGAAGCACGAAAGGGAAAGAGAGGGTAGTGGTTTCAGATGTTTTCTTCTTTGCAAGATTGATTTTTTGGTAGGGAAAACGGAGGAATATTCCAAAACATAGTTTTTGAACCAGCGGAAGGACTCATTAGGTGTTGTGGCGGAAGCAAGGTCAGGGTGGATTCCATTTGCTAGGAAGATTGAGTTGGTCCTAATATAGTAGTAGCAGGAGGGGTATTAATGGCGGCAGCAGATGCAAAGGGTGAAGTGGCAAAAGGTGAAAGGGTCTATGGAGGAGTAAATGAAAATGGCCTCGTCTAGGAGAATTGGGAGAAACCTCCCATGACCATTACAACAAAAGTGGAGAAAGAAGGGCCAACACTTGAAATGATGGGTGATGTAGAGACATCATGGGACACCAAAGATTGTAAAGTAAGAGAAGAGGGAGCAAAAGTTACTTGTTTCCTAGATGATTGCGGTTCCTAGCTCATCACAACCTCCTGGCTTGCTACGAGCTCTTGCAAACTCTCTCCATAAACTACTTTTGTGCACTGTCATTTGACGAGCAGAGAATCATCCACCTCCACTGCCTCTAACTATTGTTGTGAGGTTGTCCTAGTTCTTTATACAGTCCAAGTGTGATTCATCAAGGCCCTTGCACATGATATGTTCACCCACACATTTGAAGAGACCTTGATAGGCTGCATTGGAGTTGTCTGTGCCTCTACTTCCTTCTCCTTTCCCCTCCCAATATCAATTTCAGCCTCCTATGAATCGACATCTTCATTATCAATTGCATCAAAATCAACATGTGCTTTGTTCCACAATTTATTGAATCTATCATCCATCTCCACACTTTGATAAGGGGCATCAAGGCATTGGATTTCTTGTAGGTAGATCTAGAAATCCTTAATTTTTTCCTCACTCTAGTTTTCTTTTCTTAACAACTCATTGTGAAGAGTGGCCTCAATGCAAAGCTTCTCATTATACTTCACTAAAGGGAAGTAGCACTTAAGCCATGGTAGCCTACTATCCTTGATTGGAATATGAGCTAGATCAACCAACAACTCATCCTCATCCTTCAATGGATTCTGCCACTTCTCCTAGTAAGGTCGAGGGTTGTGCGTTACCTCGACATGTTCATTTGGTAAGTCATTTTTTGAGGTTGTAATTCCATTTGTAACAAATCCATACTAGCCCCAGATGAGCCATCTTTTCCTCTAGCAGCTTATGTGTCTTCTTCTTAGCCATAACCACTATTTTGAAGCTTAGCAGGTAGATGAAAAAATCCTTTCTTCTTGGCTAGTCCTTTGCAAAAAGTGGAATCAATAATTGATACTTGCTGGAACATTTTGAGGGCCAGCACCCGATTTGTGAGACATGTCAGAAGCCAGAATGGTTCCTCGGTGAAACCATGCATTTGAATGAATGTGAAATCCTCTTCGAGAAACTGGTTGCATTTCAAAGTGAAATTCTACATATAGTCCATTTAGGATATGGTGAGCCAGTAAAGACCTCCATCCTCACTAAAATCTCGTAGAATCAGAGTCAAGAAATAATCCAGAAATGCATAATAATCATGAGTTGAGGAGAGGAGAGGAGTCCTTACAGAAACTAGCCTTCTTCTACCTGATTCATCAAATATAGCCAACCTCACATGTTTTTTGAAAAAATAAGGGTTCTAATCCAAAAACATATGAACAAAGAAGGAAGGAAACCTGAACCTCTGTTATGTTTTGTAGTCCCTTATTTTCCTCAGCATCTCCTCAATGATGAATTCTGTGAAGTCATACCAAAAAAAGGAATGTTGCCTACACAACTGAAACCTCAGACCCAATTGAAACTCTTGAACATACCTGTCAGTGTCCAAGCCACAAAAAAAATCCATCACTGAGAAGGCTTCTTGCATGTCTATTAGGAAGGCATTGTGCGTCATCAGAATATTTGGTGGCTTTTTTTGATCTTCCCTAGACCTTTGGTTTTTCTTGTTATAAAAATCCAGAGCCAATTTTCTAGTTCTCCATATTTCCTCCCCCTTTGTTGGTTTGAATGGCTCTATTGTTTCTGCTCTAGAGCTTTGGTCACGAATGCATAGCATGTTCCAGATAGCTTCTAGGAAGATATTAACTTTTATCTCCCATCCCTCAATGGTGTTGGTGGTTGGGTTAAAATGTTTAATAGCCTTGTCAACTAGCTCTGAGCAGTAGTGCACAAACAAGACCATATACTATGGAAGTCCGTTGAACCATAGCTTTTGTGCCGAAGAATTTGGGTCACTAATTTTCTTCATCCTTTCACAGGCTGCCTCCGTAAGAGTCTTAGGGTTCTTTGCAAGGATGGGATCATGAATGTTATCCCATTCCTCCTTTATTTGGCTCTAGTCTCTGTGGGTTTTTTTCTTGTTTGAGGCTTGCGTGTTTACCCACTCTATCGTCTCTAGTATCCAAAGAGAAGTGTAAGAGATGTCTTCAAAGACGTAGGTGGCCGATACTGCACACATGGCATCAAACAACTTTGTGTTTCCTCTCCTTGCATTTATGTTTGAGAAATTTCTTCCATTTTCCTTTTGTTGTAGATCTTTGCTATGCTCAGATTTTCTACAATTTGCTTCGGCTCTATCTGCACTCAACACTCCTACTCTAGGTAGTGTGCTCAAAAATATTTTACAATGTTAGTTTCTTGCATGCAATACTTAGCTATTTCTTTTCTTGGGGTAGCCAACAATGCTCGACTTTTAGGATTAAATTCGGCATGTACCGCCAACTCTTTTGCTTGTGCGAAATGAATTACTTGCCACTTTGAAATGACCATAATTCATAATTATGATTGGTAATCATGTTGTACGACATGATTTCCTTAGAACTTGAGCAGCCATTAAAGGCAACCTAAGCTTTCACATGCTTTGGCAATTAATATCCCAAAAGGAATGATTAAGCCCAAATATGCAATAAGTACTTGAAAATATATGAGTTCTACTTTGGAGTTTGAAAAATATCTACAACATGACACTTCATCATTTGGCCATGCAAAGTACCGCCAATGACTACCACCAACTTATGCTAATTAATTAGCTCTTATTAATCTTACATGCAAAAAACCGTACCTAGTAGACACAACTGGGTGGGAAATTTGAGCAAGCTTTGGCAGGATTTTTGAGTTGGTACTTGATTAGAATCATTCTTATGGCATAAAAATTACATTGCATATCTTAGCACTTTCTATAAATAGGCACTTAGGCAATAGCAAAATCACACTTAGCAATTTGGGAAGAATTGGTAATAGGCAATTAGGAAGAATTTGGCATTAGCAGCTGTGTAGAGCTAGACTTAGGTAGTAGCATAGAGATTAGTATCATAATGTTACATAGGGCTTGCTACTATGAATACCCCTATTAGGCTAGTCAGCAATAAGTCTTGGACAACATTCCTTGGTGAAATCTCAAATAGGTGACTGAAGAGAATGACCAAGAATAAGCATTCACTAGCCATAGTAGTGATGAAGTGGGTTCTGGGGAGGGAATGCATTGAATATAAGGATAAATACTGGGTCAATACTAATGTGTGTTCTCACTTCGTCACATCTATGCTTGACATCTAGGTTCCCAAGCCATTGATTCTTCGACTTGTGCTTGAAGTATTTCTGAAGAAGTACCTAGGTGACCTTAGAGAGGTGGTGGCGAATGTTGCATTTGGTTTGGGCTTGCCAACGGCAATTGACCTTCGAAAGTATATTCGAGAAGACGTAGTAGTACCATGGGTACTATTCTTGAGTGGCTTCCACATCCAGTCCCATGAAGAGCACCATCAAAGGGTGACATGTGCCTTCCATTTCCTATTTTACTACTACAATGTGGTGCCCTTCTACAACGTTGATTGGTACACCGACTTCAAGAACCTGGTGTTCCCTCCACCACTAGCCATTGCTCCAATTGATGTTGTTGCTACTCCTAATGATGTTCGTATTAATGACGTTATTCTAGACACTTCTGTTGATGCCTCCATTTCCCCTTCCCAAGACTAAAAAACCTTTTATCTTTTAAGAAATCATCACTTTGTTAATCCGCTTTTTGTATTATATGCCTAGAAAAAGGATATTCCATAGATATACATGAAGAAGATACAAAATATATAAATATACTTTTAAATGTATGGCCCCAAATCCATTTTGAAATTGTACTTATCAAAGTATATATATATATATATATATATATACCACTTATATTAAAATTTTGTCTCCTTTTCCTTTTCATTTTGCAATGTGGGTTCTCTTTTCTTTTTCTGCATATATGTGTTCATTTCAATTTTGTATATGGGTGTCATTTTTCTCTACCTCATGAGTTGCAAGTTAGTTCTCTTTGCTTTTTGCAATAATGGGTTCCATTTATTTCTACTTCCTTGCATTATGGAATTTGAAAGACCATATGACAAACACAAAAGGAAAAATAATTACACTATTCACATATTTACACTAGTAGGATAATGTTGAAGCTTAATTAAAAAAAATTAGGTGGATTCTGTTAACCAGAATTCCCAATGCTTTTTGCTCCATATTTTCTAATTTAAATGCATTGTATTGCTTGCGTTGAATTATTTTGAAAGGGCCTTCCCACAAGCTATCAAACTTACCATTTTGGCCTGGCTTTGTAGCCCTTTCATTGAATTTTAACACTAGATCCCCACACTTTAGACCTTGGTATAAAGCTTTCTTATCAAACCATATCTTAACCACCTATTGGTGGTTGGTCATAGCTATCAGTGCCTTTCTGCTTTTTTCTTGCACTTCCAACAACTCAGCTAGCTAAACCTCCATGGCGTTGTTTTGTTCTATCTTGAGAGATTTAAGCAATTGCAGCACCGGAATCTCCATGGAGATAGGCAATAGTGCTTCTTTCCCATACACTAGCTCATACGGTGAAGTCTTGAGAAATTTATTGGGAGTTATGTGGTCCACCCACAATGTTCCCCGAAGATTCTTATGCCATTCTCTTTGGTGTTCTGACCCAATTCTTTTGATGAGTTAAATTTTTTTTAGTCAACTCAGCTAGGTCGTTCCCCTATGGGTAGTAATTTGATGACGTTTTCAAGAATATGCCATGTGTGAGTGTGAATTGACATACCTTAGAACCTAGGAAATCCTTAGCATTGTCAGAGATGATGGTCTTTAGTGGTCTTCGCAGAGAAGTGCCCACCCGCGGGACTACTATGGAAAGTGTCAAGAATTATTTTTGCTTGTTCCATAGTGACACACCACAATAGAACATCGTTGAAGTTTCTTTTGAAAAGGATCCCTTCGATGAGTGCATACTTGTTCTGCAGTCAATAGAATATTCTCTTTTAAGAAGGAAGGCCTAGTGGGTATTTTCCAATATGCATAAATCTCACTTTGTCTGCCAGCCAATAGCCTTCGGATTTGGACTTATTGGTTAGAACTAGCTCTAGTTGCTCTTCCTCAACTGCCATTTCCTTTTCGTGTGCTAGATATTGTTTTGCTTCTCTTTACAGGGTGTGTGGGTTTTCTTGGGCTTCCTTGAAGTTTCTGGGTTGAAGAAAGGGCTTATTTCTGGTTCTGCTCAATGTAGTAGGATGGCTTGGGGGCTTTATTTGTTGACCCTTCTCACATTTTCTGGGGTGTTTGTTGCTTCCGTACATTCTCTATTTGGTGGCTTGGCAGCTTGGATGTGGTCTCCTTTTGGTTGGGAGTGTGGGGTTGCTTGGACCTCCTTAGAGCTTCTAAATTGAAGAAGGGGCTTATCTCTGGTTCTGCTCAGTGTAGTAGGATGGCTTGGGGGCTTAATTTGTTGGCCCTTTCTTCTTCTCATTTTTTTCTGGGGTGTTCTTTGCTTCTGTGCTTCCTTTTTTCATTGGCTCTCTTTTGGGGGTATTGCTGGCACAATTGTTGTCTCCAAATGGTTGGTGGTTTTCATTGCCTATTATCTTAGTTTGGAGATGGTTTTGGGTTGTTGGACCATTTGGTGGAGTGGTTATGTCACTCAAATCTGTTTGTTTTCTTCCTTGTGCTCTGTTGGGATTTGTGTGGACCTACACTGGCGTCTGTTGGAGTTTCTCTAGAAGAGAGCAGTGGATATGGAGTTTGTGTTGTATCAACTTTATTATGTGCTGAAGGTTTTGAGGGTGGGGTGGCTTTCAGAGATAATTATGAAGACCCAACTCTTATTGTTGTTGTTTCTTGTTTTGGTTCTCCTCCTTTATGCAGTCACTTCCTTCTTTCTGAATACTAGGTCTTCTATTGAGGTTAAGACCTCTCCTTTGGAGGTGGAGTCCTCTCCCTCTTGGGTTGAGGTGTATTATGTGGTTGAAGGTCTCTTTTTGCTTTTCCCATTAAGGGGGTTCCCATTTCTATTGAGGTGGAATGGTGGTTTGCAGGAGTATTGTGACTGTGGTGATTTGGACAAGCTAGATTTTGTCTCCTATAGAGGTGGAGAGAGCAACTGGTTTTTAAGGAACAAGTTTGGAGCCTCGTGTTCTTGTGATAACCTCTCCTATAGAGGGGGAGAGGGTATGTTTATGGGCAAGGTTTTGCATACTTTTGAGGCTCTGCTCCTATAGACCTATGACTTAGTTGTTTCTGCCAGTGGTTTGGAGAGACTAATCCACTTGAGTGACTGGTTTACTTTGCCCTGGTTGTTGCAGGCTTCTCTCTTGGGTTTAAGGTCCTTGCCAACACCTAGTTGTCTTGGGTTGTTGGTCCCATCAAAACCAATGGGTTCTAGATCCATGTAATTTCTAGGTTCTAGGTTGGGCAGCTAGGTTTGGCTACTGGTTTGTCTTTGTTTTACTGCTGGGCTTTATTGACTTTTCTTCAGGCAACCTAATCTTCCTTGTCTAGGTTTTGGGTCCCTTCAAAACCTGATGGTTTCAGGTCCATTCAAAACCTATTTTCCCCTTTATCAAAATTAATATTTGTGGGTCTGACCTCAATAACGTATTCAAGGATCTTAGTGATCCAATTGGCCCTCTTTTCAATCATCTCTCCCTCCATGATGTATTCATGCACACTAGAATGTACAACAAAAACAATCACCTTGTTGCAAGATATGAGGTTTCAAAACTTCTTGAGTCCCTTAACAATAGCAAATTATTGCCTCTTGACGAATTTGTAGTTTGTCTCATATTCCCTTAAGGTCTAGGAGTGAAATGCTATTGGATGTTCTCTGTTTCCTTCCTCATCCTTTTGAGTTAAGACAGTAGCAATGCTTGACTTGCTGTTGAATACATACATTATGAAGTCATTCAATAGGTCTAGATTGACCAATACAAGAGCTAAGGAAATAGCGTCCTTAACCTTTTCAAAGGATTCTCTAGCTTCTTTTGTCCATTTGAATAATTGATCCTTTTCAGCATCTAGATGATTTGTCTAATTATTCCTGCAAAATCAAAAGTAAATTTTCTTACAAAGTTATCCTTCCCCAAAAAATATTGGACTCCTTAGGCTTGTCGGCTGATAGGGGAAGCTCTCTAATTGCTTTCACCTTCTCAGGATCAATTTCAATTCCTTCTTTGGACACTACATGTCCCAATAACTCGCCTTGCAATACTCCAAAGACACATTTTTCTGAGTTCAATACCCTGAACTCCTGGAATTTTTTGAAAACCATAGTGTACATGATCAAAGTGATCATACTTCAACTTAGAGAATACAGTTAGATCATCCAAATAGATTAGGATAATTTTGTTGATCAAATTTCTGAAAGTGATATCCATTTCCCACTAGAAAATTGCTCTCGCATTTGAGAGGTTGAAAGGAATTTTTGCATAGGAAAATGTTTCCCACTTGGTAGTGAACGCTATTTTATGTCGGTCCTCCTCATTGACCTAGATTTGACTGTAACCAGAGAAACCATCCAATAGAGAAAAAAATTTTGATCATGCCACTATTTACAAGATTAACTTCATAGAAGGTAGTAGGTAGTGATCCTTTAGGGATACTCTATTCATGTCCTAAAAGTCAACACATAGGTGGATGTATCCATTCTTCTTTCAGATTGGAACCAAGTTGGATACCCATGTGTTGTGCTTGATTGAGAAGATGATCTAAGATTGAATTAGCTTTGTCAGCTCTTGTGCCATTAGTGCCTCAATCTTTGGATTCACTGGCCTCTGCTTTTGGTATGCTATATGATTTCAGGATCATATCCCTTGAGGTTATCATATGACTAGGCCACTACTTTATAATTCTCACAAAAGTTGATGATCCTCTCTTTATCATGATGTGGAACATCCTTCCCAACTTTGAGCTTTCTTCCATCCCCAACCTGAAGGTTCGCATAGTCACTTTTTTCTGCTACAAACTTCCATTTATCATTTCTCAAATTGTCACATTCAAACAAGTTTCTGAGAGTGACTAGCCCCTTCGGAAGCTTGTTAGACCTCAATTGAATTATTTTTCCATTGTAGGCCTCGACAATCTTTGGTTGGATTTGGTCAGCAAACTCTCTCGACTGTTGGATGAATGAGGCAATGTTTTCATCACTGTCAAACACTTGCTAGCTCTAATCATTATTTGGAATTTTCGGTCGAACTATCACTTGTACAAAGTTTTTTTTATGAATTAGGGCAGAAGTAGGGTCAAACTAAGATTCGATTGCGGCCATGCAGTCTACATCACTATTTTCTTCTCGAGGCACTGTTTGGATGTTGAAGACATTGAAACCTTCAATCAAGTCCCAAACTCGATGTCTATAGGATCCATGCGAACATTCTTTGTGGTGGAGAGCCATCGAATACTAGTTTAGAATCTTTGAACACCATTAATTGCTTGATTCCCATCCACTCTGCTAGGCTTAAACCTTGCACTAGGCCTTCATACTCAGCTTCATTGTTTGAACAAGAGAACTAGAAGCAGAAAGATCAGAGTGTCTTTTCATTGTGTGGGAATATCAAACATATCCCGACCCTTGTGCCCACTTTGCATCTTGCTTCATCAAAGTGCAGCATCCATAGCTCTGAGGCTTGATCATTTTCGGGTTCCTTCATGACTTTCAGAAGCACTTGATCTTCATCATAGATGACATAGGTGCATAACCCAGTAGCATGATAGTTTCCAAAAGGATCAACGTCTATGTCTTCACTCAAGAGAACTTCCTCTAAATCCATTCGGTCTCTAGTTACCTTTTCATCCCCTAGTAGCTGAGTGTAATATATTTCTTCTTTGGTAAAAGAGGTATGAGCATCCTCATATTTGATCATGGATTCATCAGCCACATATTTCAAATGAAAAGCTTCGAACACTATTTTTATCTTAGCTCTGTGGTTGGTCCTGAGGATCAAGTGTGACCAATCCAAAGACATATATTCACCTATCTTTGAAGTGAATTCCTAAGATAGGAATAAGCCGAACATGGGGGGAACGTCTATGATCACAGTATCTTACGAAACTTTGATGCTAGGGCAAGAGAATAGAGTTAAGCGAAGGTCTTTGATGACACCTATGGTTTCTACTTTGTTTCCATCAAGCTACATAACCCCCCTAATTAAAGGTTCATAGCTAAATCTTAAGGCTTCAACTATCAATTTGGGAATGACTATAGTGCTAGCACTGAAGTCAATCATGGCATCATATAATAATTTATCTCCCACAATAAGATTTAGGAAGAAGGGTTTGGGTTTTGGCTTATCTCTTACTTCGATTGAGGCCTCCTCTATGATGTTTGTAAGAACTTTGGTAGTAGATGGTATATTAATAGCCATTCCTTTAAGTGATTTCTCCATTAGCTAAATGATTGGATCTTCCCGGAGATCTTTCTGAAGCAACCTAGTTTCTGTTGGAAAATGTGCCACAATCTCATAGGTTGTAACCCCTGAGAAAGCATAGTCGCTGTGAAATTTTTGTTGTCTAATCGACTGGAAGTTGTAGCCTTGTGTTTTGCTCATGTCACTAAGACAATGCTTCTGTCTTGCCGACTAGTGATATTGCTGTGACTTGTGGCCTTCACTGTAACCTTTTGCTGAGTGGAGACCTCTGGCTGACAGTTGGTTGCTATCGGATATCAGTGTAACTCTGGGTAACAAGCGGTGTCAGGGAGAGTCTTGGACAGTTGGTATGTCTCATACCAACAAGGGAAGTCTTGCTGATAGATATACAACTGTGGTCGTCGGTGTAACTCAAGGGTCTCGGTTAGAAGTCTCAGTGATGATAGGAAGTCTTTCCAATATCGACATGACATTTGGTCTATCTGGCCGATGAAGAAATCGTATGACTTGTTCCTATCGGCATGATCTCTTGGTGACCGGGAGATGTCTCAGTGATAGTGTTAGGGGTCATCGGTGTAACATAAGGTGATCGGTGTGAAGTCTCAATGAAAGACAAAAGTCTTGCCGACTTAGTAAGACATGGGTTCTCGATGTGAGGTCTCGGTGAAAGATAAGAGTCTCGTCGACTGGTGGATGCTTCACAACAACATGAAGACTCAGTGAGAGGTCTTTGCAAGATCGGAATGTCTAGCCAATAGAAGATTTCAATGTGACTCTTAGACATCGGTATGATGTCTTAGCGATTTTTGATAGTCTCACCGATGGGGATGAGGTCGGCATAACATGAAGAGGATCGGTGTGAACTCTTGGCGAACTTGTTTGTCTTGCCGATGGAAATCTTGAGGTCAGTATGACTCTTGGCGACTGCTTGGTGTTCGGTATGTCTTGAGACTTTGGAGTAACGTCTCAGTGAAAGCGATATGTCTTGCCGACTGGTGTTTCGGTATAACATGAAGAGCTCGTTATGAAGTCTTGGCAAAGAGCGATAGTCTTGCCGACTATTCTTTGGTGCTCGGTATGACTTGAAGCCCTCGGTATAACCTCTTGGCGATAGTTGGATGTTTTAGCGATAGCATTGGCGGATGAGTTCAACTAGAGGTCAGTGATAGGTCTCGCCAATCATGCCGATGAGGAGACTCTTGCCAACAGATGGATGTCGATAGGAATACAATGGGTTTCGGTATGACTTGTGAGCTCGGTGGAACCTCTTGCCGATGGAGATGACTCTTGGCAACAATGTGTAAATGGGTCTTGTGGCATCGGAGAGATACTTCTTGTGTCTCACCAACATGCGACACAAGTTGATCACTATTGACCGAGTGAAGACTATCCAACGTGGTATGATGTGGACCAATCCAAGAACAGGATGTGAACAATTGCAACCATTTCTGTGTGGAAGGGAAAAATCTACATGAGGAAATGGAAACATCTACATTTTGATAAGGATGCTGAGCTGGAGGTTGCTATTTTGATAGTTATGATCTTGAACCGATTCACAGAGCCGTATGAGAATGAATGTACATGAATGCATTGGACATTCAGGAGTGAATTAGGCTGCCGGGCTAATAAGCCAAGGAGCTGAAGAGCTGAGAGTGAGAGTGAGGACCAAGTGGCTGGCCGAAAGACTGAAGCCATGAGGTCGAAGCAGAGGAAGAGAAAGGTAGTGTTATGCTGGAATCTCTCCTAATCTCTCTAGGGGTGTTTGCTACCAGTTGTATCCAGATGAACAAAATGTAATCTATGAAAAGGCCTGAAATTGTATTGTAACCAATTTGTTGCTGAATAATACAATGGCTTGTGGGTTTTTTTATCTGAAAGGATTTTCCCCACGTAAATCTTTGTGTTCTGGTTTTCTGTTTTATCTTTCACCTGTGTTGTTGATTACTGTTGAATTCACATATGTTTTTCTCAGAAGGATCGATGTGGGAAATAACTGTGTCTATTTCCGCTTTAGGACAGTTGAATGTTTCTTTGAGGTAACCAAATCGAAATGAATGTTACCAAAGGCACTACTATATGGATTTTTCACTAGATACGCTCCTTAGATTTCCTTACAAGTGGTATTAGAGCCTTCTTTTGGTTGTTGGTTCTGGATATTTCTCTTGTGAAGATTTCTCAGTTTGTTGGGATGGAAGACATCTGGAGGAATGGACTGATGTATTGATCCTTTGATGAGTGGAAGCCTTGTGTTATTCTGAGACAACATGCAGCTTGAAGGATGGTCAAAATGAAAAAAGGAGTTGATCATGTTGTGATCTGTGTCTCTTGGCTAGTAGAGATTTAACCTTGGAGTATGAGGTGGATTTTCTTACTATGTGGCTGTGTAGCAGTAAAGCTTTCATATTGGTGTTTGTGTGATAGGCTCCTGGGTGATATGGAGAAGCCTAGATTTTTTCTCAGTCATGGAAGAGAGTGCTTATGCTAGGTGGTGGTTCCTAGTGTTGGAAAGCACGGTTTCCTATTAACCTCAAATGCTTAAAGGCTATGGAGTTAATCATTAGATGATTTGCAAGCTTCTCAAATAGCCTTTCTCTCTTTCTCAGATGCATGTACATGTTGGTGGTTTAGAGTTGGCCTGAAAGGGGTCTGGATTCTCTTGAACTGTTGTTTCCTTTCTAAGGATGTTTTGTACTTGCATGGCTTTATGGTTTTACAGGTTTTACACGGTTAAGCAAAAACTTGTGATCATGTGGAGTTGTTGTTAAGCTATTGTCTAAGCATTGGCCTTTTTGGGGAGTTCCTAGATGAGATAGTTGTAGGTCTGCATGCATGCTTGGTGCATGGTTTGAGGAAGTATGTTTTCTTCTTTGCATGGGAGTGTTGGTAAGTGATTTGTCACTTAGCATTCTTGTGGTGGTGTTCCTTGACTATGGTGCTCGTTGTGGACATGTTTGGCAAGTCAAATCTGGTGTGATCTGGTGTTTGAGTCATGTTGTCTATGTGGTTATTCTCTTTGATATCTTAGTGATGCAGTTTCCAATGCAATGATGGGTTTGCACATTTCTGTTGAATGGATCTATGGGTTGTGCAATGTTGTGGGTTGTCTTTACCTACATGTTTGCTCTGAGACAACTCAGATGTGGACTATCTATATCCACAAGGTTGATTCTTTTTTTGGTACAAACTTGTTAGCTGGCCTTGTCTGTGATCACTTGTTCATTGGTGTTTGCTTTGAGATGAGAGGATGGATACTATTGAGTGCCTGAATAGTTGGTTATGGGAACCTATAGCAGGTGGTCATGATGCTTGGAGAGCTCGGATGTCACATTTCAATGGGAGCTCTAGCAATGACTGTGGGTTCATCACATGGTGGTGATTGGTCTTCTTTAAGGTTTCAGAAGGGTTCTTACGCTTTTGCATGGACATTATTTGAAGATGTGCAACATCTTGGAACCATGGAAGATGCTTGGAGTCTTTGGCCAAGGTGTTGGTGGTGCTTGACAGGTGATGCTATTTTTTTAGTCTATTTGCTTATGTCATGGTATACTCTTGCTTGTACACTGGAGTTTTGGCATTGTGCATTGTACTTGAGACAATGGAAAAGTCACCTGAAGCATGGGATCTCCTATGAGGATGTGTAGATCATGATGTCATGATAAGTTCCTAATTCAGCTGATTGGAACTTTGACAGTGGTCTGGAAATTCTTTGTGTATTGAGTGCTTTGATTACTTGCTTGATACTTCATGTTAGTGCAGTAATGCAGTTGAAGTTTAGTATGAGATGATTAGTTGCTAATACTCATGGATACATGAAGAATAAGGTGAGGCTATTTTTCTCTTATGAGAGATGTGTTGCTACTTGTTACTTTTGTTAAAATTGTTCAACAGAAATTCTGAGAAGCCTTCACCTTGGTTGAACGTGAGTTCAATAAGAGACCTATGAGGAGATTGCTCTTGGATTAGTCATGATGACTTGTATATCTTGAAGGAGTATTCTCGTTCCCACTCTTGGTATTCTCGACAATTTATCTAAAAGGTATGTGGCCCATTATATTTTTCAGATGTGTTTTATTAAGTTTACTTTCATGATATGGATCTTGAATTACTGTTTAATGATTCTAGAAGATTCATAGTGGAAGTTGTATAGTTTCTTTAATCTCCTTGTTACTAATGAGAATTGGTAGGAGATGTATGGGCTGATTTCCTAAAATGGGAAATGAACAAGCTTGATCTTCTTTGAGATGCTTACATCCATGTTGGTTTTAAAGATAGTTTGATCTTGGTGATTGAACGGATGGATGTTGTTAAGGTTTCCTTGTGGGATGTGAAGATGATCATTCTTGACACAGCTAGCTATTAGAACTGTATGTAGAAATATGTTCTACAGGAAGATGATGTGCAGAGTTTCTGTCTGTGGCCATGAAAGTTTGTGGTGAGAGAAATGTCTCTTTTGACGGTTTGTTGCAAGATGTGCATATCATTGTGTATATTTCCTTGGAACTACATGGTTACATTTTTTATGTGCTGGTATTGGTAGACTTGTTGACGCTTTTGATCTTTTAGATGTGGATTACTCAGGCAATGGGAGTTTTTGTAAGTGTCTTGTCTTCTTCGACGGGTTGACACTGGAGCTTGTATTTGTTGTTGTTGAGTTGGTTCTGGTTCGGCATGAGTTTACTAATGGTCATACATGTTGAGGTATGTAAGATTGGATGGTATAGCACGAGCTATGGGTGATATTTTCAGTTTTGTGGGTTTATCAGTTGGATGGAAATGGTAAGTCTAATTGTTGTTCTAACTGGTGGCATTGTGTATCTTGTTTTTGGATAATGACTTCACTATTGTGTTTTGTTTGAAGTTTTGAAGTTGATATTGCTTTTGTATAGCATTTGAACACAATGAAGTGGTAGCAGTATATTGGTGGTGAGATCACTGGGATCTTTTGCTTGTGTTTGTTGGAATGGTGCTTATACACCTTGGCTTTGTATTCTTCATCCACAGGTGGCATGTTGGAAGATGACAGGATTGTTGCCCAAAGTTGAACATCTTGGATGTTGGAGCTAATTTCTTGATAGAGCATGAGAGAATGTTGAGGTCTATGTGGTTTCCTGGATGGCTGTGATCGGTTGCTTTGTTGGTCAGTGAGTTGTAGTTGGATACCTGGTCTTTGTTGTAGATTGTCTTGTGGACTATTATCTGTTGAATCATGTTGATTGGGTGTCTTGAGTATTGCAGGTTTTAAACTAGTCGAGATAGTGTGATCTTAGTTCCTAGTTGCTTTGAAGGTTCCTGTGTGATCTTCGTCAAGTGGGAGATTGTTGGAAAATGTGCCTCAATCTCATAGGCTGTAAACCCTGGGTGATCCCATAATAGTGGTTTACAATTTTTTGCCAAACTGGACACTGAAATTATTATTTTTAACTAAATATTCACATTCGGGCACCTATAGCGGCTAAATTGTGAGGAATTTGAAGATGGTGCAAACTAGAGTCTCATAAAATTTTGTCTGTAGATTCTAAAAATATTTTTTTCAAAAATTTTTGAATCAAATTGTATTTCTTTTTCCATCTCCCATGAAAATAGATTTTTTTCCAGAAAACAACATTTTGAAAAAGTGATGCACACTGTATAATGCATAACTTTTTTTCCATGAAGGATAAAATTCTAATTCTTTCAAATTTAGATTTGTAACTTTGATATCTAGTGCTTCCACTTGGTTACATAGTTTTTTATTCAATATTTTTTTCCTTAATCAAGTTTCAAAGTCAAACAAATTACAATTCAAACACACGTGTATACGCGTAACTTTTTATATATGTCAAATTTTTTTTATTTTTATTTTTTGGATCAAGGACTTCAATATCTAGTGCACTCATATTTTTCAATTTTTTTTGATAATCTTCTATTTTTCCACATGTGAAGAACAAAGAAATTCATTTTGATGAAAAACCTATGTTTAATAAAACTTAAAAAACAAATACATAACAAAACCAAAACATATTAAAATTATATTCATTGGATAGCTTGTTCTAAGGAATACCATAATCATTTGAAATAAATTTTAAATGAATTCATTTGATCCCCGAAAATCTAAATCAAAAGTGATTTTTTATCAGCATTTTGATAGGTGTAAAGGAGATGCATTTATAGGTATGGTTTAAACCTAGCGAGGTTCTATCCAAGGGGGTTTGATCTAAGGTGATTTGATGAAACCCTCTTCAATTTGAATCCTTAAAATAGAACTTTTTAAGGCTTAAATCATTATATTTTCCAAAAATATGTGATTTCAGCTAAAATTTGTTCCTCTCAGGAATTGTAAACCACTATTATGACAGCACCCCCCTAAGAAAGCATAGTCACTGTGACATTTTTGTTGTCTAGCTGACTGGAAGTTGTAACCTTGTGTTTTGCTCATGTTGCCAAGACAATGCTTCTATCTTGCCAACTGGTGATATCGCTGTGACTTGTGGCCTTCACTGTAACCTTTTGCTGAGTGGAGACCTCTGGCCGACAGTTGGTGGCTACTGGATATCGGTGTGACTCTGGGAGACAAGCGGTGTCGAGGAGAGTCTTGGACAATCGGTATGTCTCATACCGACAAGGGAAGTATTGTCGATAGATAATCACATGTGGTCATCGGTGTAACTCAAGGGTCTCGGTGAGAAGTCTCGGTGACAATAAGAGTCTCACCGACTGGTGGATGCTTCACAGTAACATTAAGACTCGGTGAGAGGTCTTGGCGAGAGCGAAATGTCTAGCCAATAGAAGATTTCAATGTGACTCTTAGACATCGGTATGATGTCTTGGCGATTTTTGATAGTCTCATCGATGGGGATGAGGTCAGTGTAACATGAAGAGGCTCAGTGTGAACTCCTGGAAAACTTGTTTGTCTTGCTGATGGAAATCCTGAGGTTGGTATGAATCTTGGCAATTGCTTGGTGTTCAGTATGTCTTGAGACTTTAGAGTAACGTCTCAGCGAAAGCGATATGTCTTGCCGACTTGTGTTTCGGTATAATATGAAGAGCTCGTTATGAAGTCTTGGCAAAGAGCGATAGTCTTGCCGACTATTCTTTGGTGCTCGATATGACTTGAAGCCCTCGGTATAACCTCTTGGCAATAGTTGGATGTCTTAGCGATAGCGTTAGCAGATGAGTTCAACTGGAGGTCGGTGAGAGGTCTTGCTGATCATGTTGATGAGGAGACTCTTGCTGACATATGGATGCTGATAGGAATACAATGGGTTTTGGTATGACTTGTGAGCTCGGTGGAACCTCTTGCCGATGGAGATGACTCTTGGCGACAATGTGTAAACGGGTCTTATGGCATTGAAGAGACACTTCTTGTGTCTCACCGACATGTGACACAAGTTGATCACTATTGACCGAGTGAAGATTGTCTGACGTGGTACAATGTGGACCAATCCGAGAATAGGATGTGAACAGTTGTGACTGTTTCTGTGTGGAAGGGAAAAATCTACATGAGGAAATGGAAACATCTACATTTCGATAAGGATGTTGAGCTGGAGGTTGTTGTTTTGACAGTTATGATCTTGAACCGATTCACAAAGCTACATGAGAATGAATGTACATGAATGCATTGGACATTCAGGAGTGAATTAGGCTGACGGGCTAATAAGCCAAGGAGCTGAAGAGTTGAGAGTGAGAGAGAATGATAGAGTGAGGACCAAGTGGCTGGCTGAAAGGCCGAAGCCATGAGGTCAAAGCAGAGGAAGAGAAAGGCAGTGTTATGCTGGAATCTCTCCTAATCTCTCTGGGGGTGTTTGCTACCAGTTGTATCCAAATAAACAAGATGTAATCTCTGAAAAGGTCTGAAATTGTATTGTAACTGATTTGTTGCTAAATAATATAATGGCTCGATCTTTGGAGTGTGGGGTTTTTTATCTGAAAGGATTTTCCCCACGTAAATCTTTGTGTTCTGCTTTTCTGTTTTATCTTTCATCTATGTTGTTGATTGTTGTTGAATTCACATATGTTTTTCTTAGAAGGATCAATGTGGGAAATAATTGTCTCTGTTTCCACTTTAGGACATAGTTGAACGTGTCTTTGAGGTAACCAAATCGAAATGAAAGTTACTGAAGGCACTACTGTATGGAGTTTTCACTAGATACGCTCCCTAGATTTCCTTACAGTTTCTACTTCGGAATAGCTAAGATATCCCAAAGAGACACACTAGCAGATGATTTTTTCAATTGTTCCACCACATTAAATGGTGGTAGATTTGGAGGCTTCTTCTCTTTAGTCCTAGTTATAACAATTTTCCTTCACAACGGGCATTGTTGTGCCATTGTGGAAGTACTAGTTGTCTGGTTGGATACACCTTTAGGTTGTAGACTCACCAGTTGCGAGACAATCGATTCTCCCATGAATCTCCTCTTTGAGCAAGTGTTGTAATCGGACTGCACTTGTGGAGTTTTTGATGTGGACACATCATTGGAAAACACCACCTCTTCTTCTTCCATCCATGAGAAGAGCGCGTGATTAGGAGCAATATTTTTTTCTTGCTCTAGGGACATCCCTTGCATTTGCGCAGTGATTACCGAGTTTTCCATTTGTGGAGAGGCATATACATAACCTCCATGGTATAATGTCACACCTTAGTTAAGTTGTTCTACCACCTTTTGTTGTAGATTATCATGTGGGAAGTTTCGGGGCATATGTGTCTCACCGTAGGGGAAGCACCAGGGGTCAATGTCATCGACAAAATTATTTTTCCCCACTGTCAGCTCTCTGCTCGAGCTTGGGTTTGCACTCTTTAATGGAGAAGGTACTGGTACTATTTGATTAGTTGTCTGCACCTGTGGATTTATGCGTGAGCCTCCTTGGAACTGGTTTTGTTGGTAAGAAGACCTTTGATCTTGATAATTTTGGTAGGTTGGCTTTGGAGGCGCAAGATGGTTCTACTTGATGATAGTTATTTTATTGGTGATAGTCTGCGATATTTCCTTGATGTTGCTCATCTCATCTTTTGAAGAACCGAATGTAGAAGCAACGTTCTATGGTGCACTTGGATATGTATACATAGACTAAGGTGGAGCAGGCACACTGGTAAACAACATCTCCTAGGAGAGAACTGATATTTCGGGATATATAGGCATGATGGGCCAAGGTAGCAACTTCCCTACATCTATTAGATTGTTCTCCACTTTGACTACAACGCTATATGCATCTGGTAAAGTGGTTCTACCAAGGGATTGGATCATCATCGAGAAGTCGACATTGATGGATCATTTCAAATAGAACATGAATGCCAAATCAGATGGCAAGTGGATAGCAACCTGAATTCTCTGCCAAGTTATATGATGGAACCGAGCATTGAAGTTAGTCATGGATTCATATGGGGCCTAATTTATGATTTTTAGTTGGTGACATTGTGAAGACCTATCTCCATCATTTGAGAATCTTTCATAGAAAAGGTCTTTGAGTTGATCCCAAGTAGCGATAGTATTAGCTTGCAGGTGCAGTACCAATCCAACGCTTTACCCCTGAAAGAGGTTGTGATCAAACTTAGCACTATATTTTGGTCTATAACTCCATGCACCAAACACATGTCTGCCACATCTTGCATATGCTCTGATAGTGTTCTTGAGGCATCTTTGGTAAATTTAGGAATAGCTTTTAAAGTAGAGACCGGGATAGGGGCCAAAACGATGGGTGCTATTCATGCTACAAGAGGAATTTCAATTAGTGGTTGGCAACATGGCTAGCAGAAGGGGTGAAGGGAGAAAAATGTTTACTATTTGGGTTGTGTCTTATACTATTCCTAGTGGCAAGACTAACAAACCAGGGTTATTCGTTGTTTGGGATCTAGTAATAGGCCACTGGCTCATACACCCTCATTAAATTTAGACTCATTTAAGTAGTCCCACCAGGCATGCTAGAAAAAAGAAATTGTTGATGCCAAAAATTGGCAAGGTAACAACCTTTATGGGAAACTCATTTAATGGGGGGACCAATTGCGCTAAACTGAGTGACCTTCAAGTTTTTAAAGAAATCAGCTTCTTCTGTACTTGGGGTTTTAGAATGGGAAAAGGAAGGAGATATAAAAAATAACAATCTAACTAAGGCAACACATCAATATTTAGATGTAGGGCACAGTAAATCTATCTTTTGGATGTGATTTAAGGGCTCATTCAATAATCTACTATGTCCCAGAATAACAAAAATAAAGTTGGAAACCTGAATAATTCATTCAATGACATAAAATAATTCTCACACACATTCACTAAAAAGAAGAGTCAAAAACATGATCTGAACCAGCAAACTTGTATTTAAATCATAGAAGTTCTGCAAATAAACAATCCAGGACAACAATGATAGTATAATTTTTTAATCAAATAGCCTAAGAAAATAGAAAGGTCAAACAATGGCATAGTCTGAGAGTCTTATACAATAATCTAAAAGCAATACAAAAGTCTTGGTTTCTTTTCCCTATTTTTTCTATATCTTTCAAACTCATTTTTGGAAGGAAGAAACAGTATATATAGATAAAAATCCCACCACCTAGTGGGCCAGTAACATTAAAGATCTTGTATCACAAGCAATGATGCCTCCAACAATGATTTCTTTTAGTTGTTGCAACAAAAAAGATTCAGACCATGGAATGTATTCACTTCTTGAATAGATGCATCCCCTCTGAATGATGGTAGTGGTCCCAACAAACTCCCATGCAGACATGTGTCATTCACCCATGAAGGTAGTTTAAAATATGTGTCATGTTGGTAGAGCTCATTTCTCCCTCTTGCCTTCCCTTCAATGAATTCCCCACGAAAGATACACATGGCAACAGGTCAGGGTCTATTCATTGATTCCTCCTCCTTGTGTTGAAAAATGGCATGGTGAAGACATGTGGAGTAGTCTTTACCATCAGTTCTGACTGTGGAGTTTTCCAAAAAGTGTATGTGGATGAAAGCTACGTGGCACATGAATAGGGCCCAATTAAAAAGTGAAGGGAAGCAGTCCTTAAGTTCCCATGGTGACAACACGTGGAAGCATGGCAAAAGCTGGTAGGAGAGTGAAGGAAGGATTCCGTACAGTGAGTGCGTGACAAACACTTGGTAGCAATGGATGAAGTTCAAAAAGATGAGGTGTGAGCTGATACTTAGCAAAAATATAAACCACCTCGAGGGAGCTCAAGGAATTAACATTCACACATACACAACCTATCTCTCCAACATCCCCACTGACATCTCACCCCAACCCACAAGAAACCCATGCCCTCGGCGGTCAAGTAGTACAATCCCAACAATAAGAGTACACGATACACAATCAATCCACTCATATCTCTTTGCAAGCACATGCCATCTGACCTCGTAGTGCTCAATAGAAAGGTTTCTAACATCCTCATAAACATAGTAACAGGTGATCTCACTCTAACCTCTCTGGATATCATAGTGGACCCTCTCACCCTTGATTGGCAATCTGAGTATCCTGTAAACATCCTCCAATGTAACTATCCTCTCTCCTATGGGAAAAAGGAAAGATGAAGTCTCTGAGTGCCATCACTTAGCGAGTGTAGTAAGCATCCCTCAATTTTCCCAAATGTTGGGCATGAATATCACATGGTGTAGTCCAAGATGCCATATCAAATGTATCTCTACACTAGTCAACTAGTCCTGCAACTCATAAGTAGTTAGCCTCAACTCCCAGGTGTATATCAAATCCAAAACAACCTGCAAATGAATAACACATATCTTGTGTCAGAAACACAATGCTAATAAATGTGCACCATTCAATAGATAAATCTAATTTTACATTTCAATAGTCCAAAATATTTGACAGGAAAATGTGTTGCTTTATTTGACAAATGCAATGGACCATGTAAATGCGTCATTTTATATGGAAAATGCATCACAGAAAGACATATGTGTCACACCATTTAGAAAATGTGACAAACCATGCATATGCATTATAGTATTATCAAATGTGGTGCAAAACTACAAATGTGACATTATCCCTAGCAGATGCAACTCACTAGAACACATGTAGTGCAAAATTATGCAAATGCATTGATTTAAAAGAAAACAAAAATGACCTGCCATGTGTTTGCATAAATGCATTGTATCGTAAATAGATGTGTTGCATAGGAATGCATTTGCGGCGCACCATAAGAAATGCATGTGAAAAATAAAATTTAAAGGCCTAAAAATGCGTAAAAATTCAAATTTCAAAAGTCGGACTTAAGGTACATACCGGGGGTCCTACGTTGGTTGGTCATCAAAAGGTCCTGATGCAATATTCGCAATGCTCAGTGTAGGGAACGAGATACATTTTGCAAGATGGCTCTAGAGAAAAATGACAAGTTTTCAAACTCCAAGGGTGAAAATGAATTCAATTTTACCCAATTTCTATTTATACCTAGGGGTTTTTAAGGTTTTCTTTCAAGCCTAATGTATTGGACGCACTATTTGGAAACTTCAACAACCATTTCACTTACTAAACTTCGTTGAAACTGATTCCTCTCACCACCATCGAAATTTTGGCTATCCAATTACCTAATCAAGACAACTTCCAAATTTTTTTGAATTTTTCAAAAATTTATCATTTTTCCCGAGGGGGCATACCCTTACCTATTTCACACCGAGGCACGATCAGGATATGTTGTTCTTTATTCTTTGAAACAAACATCAAAATGACATTATGTCAAAGAGGGGCAAAATGTAGACACTGAAAAATGGCTTAGGCCTGCGACTACATTTTTCATCATTAATTCGGGATACCTACAAAATGATTAAATGATTTGATCATTTAATTATATAATTTAACATTGCATTTCCTCTAAATTAATTAAATAGTTTTAACCATTTAATTAATTCATTTCATTATTCTTCTAAATTTGATTAATTAAGTAAATTACATTTAATTTACTTTAATTACTTCACTAATTAATTATAATCTCTTCTTTTGATTAATTAAATAAGTTTCCTAAATTTATTTAATTACACATTTAAATTAAATTCCTTCTTCTTACTAATTAAATAAGTTTCCTAAATTTATTTAATTATACATCTAATTAATTCACATTCTCCCACATTTAATTAAATAAATGGTTATTCATTTAATTAATTAATTCTATCTTTCTCATCTAAAGTGACTCCATAAATTCAATAAGTCATTAAATAATTGATTTTGGAATCACGTACACACAACTTCCTCCACAACGAAAGGAATTAATTTCATAACTAATTCTTCTATTTGAGCACATGTCTCCTACATTTTCAATATAATATACAATGCATAATTCTCTCCATTCCTTACTAATACTCTCTCTCAGTTCACTCACCTAATTGATTTGTCACCTCCTTTTGACTCACACACTCTTTCAATTACATTTCCTAACTAATCGATCAAATTAGCTAATTATTCAACTAGATTAGCTAACTATTTAAGCAAATCACTTAACTATCCAATCAATCTAATCAATCAAGTCACTTAACTATTCAATTAGATCCTCACACTCAATTTGTACCATTCAAATGAAAAACGATCATGACCATCAAATCTGTGAAGCTTCTATAAGAGAAGCTTTGAATTTCATTCACGGGTAATCACAATCTTCAAAGTTTTGTTGTCAAAATAATTATAGGCTAATATTGTGCACTCACAATCTTAGGGCATTGAGCTTTTTCAAAGAAAAGTGGAGAAGAATAATGGATATGAGTCAAGAAAGCATGGGAATTAGGTGATATGGTTCTTGTTAATTGAATTTCTTTGTTGCATTGCACTTCGTTATTGATATGGGGAATCTTAGTATGATTTAGGCAATTCGTGATTGTTGTCATTGTTATGCTTTCTTTATTCCTATTTATTTTTCCTTGTCACTGTTAGAAACCAAGATCGAACATGTAAACCAAAAAAATCTTCCACCTAAGAGAAAATTAAAAAAAATCAAGAGCTTTGCATGAAGATGTACAAATTGATATTATTCAGAATTGAGAAATTACATGAGACGAATTGCTTTATAAAATCAATGTATGCATAACCCTAAAGGAAGCCCTAGTGTGCACACTTAATAATTAATAAATAATTAATTATTAATGTGCCTAAGTAACTAAAGTGATAAGTGACTTAATTAATTAACCAATATGATGTAATTAACTAAGTGAAATAACTTATTACTCTAACACCCCCCTTAAGATGAACTTAGGAAGTAGCTGAAAACACTAAGGAAAAGATGCATGAAAGCAAAGATGGGTCCTGGTGAAAAGGCATGATCAGGTACCCATTTACAAATGCAATGAATGAGCTAGAGATAAAAAACCCAGTGGGACAAAACCCCCTACATTGAGATGACCTGCTACAAAGAAACATTGGAAGAACAATGTGGAGTAACACTAGAACTTGAATCTGACAAGCAAGGAAAGATACTTCTATTTACTATTGATACCAGATGAGAATCATTGATTGACTCAAGGAATCATGATAAAGCAACAGCAAACCCGATGCCACAGAACACTAGAAAACTCACAAACTGGAACAACCCTGGAATCTATGAAGCAATAATAGATTATTGAATGATGTGATACTGAAATGAAGTGCAAATATTCAAGTTTCACCCTTCCAACTGCCAAAACATCCAATTAATGTCCAAAACACCCATCAGGACAAATCTGAAATAACAATCAACCTAGGATAGATACAGAAAAAAGTGCATGGACAACAACGTAGAGCTCCTCAATACCTTTCCAATGCCGCAAAGAAGGTGAAAATTAGAGATTGTGGTGAGCTCAAAGGCCATAAATGAACATCTAATTTCAAACAGAAATAAATGTAGCTAAATAGAAAAATAATAAAAATAAACTACACCACAGGATAGTGCTCAAAACCAGCTTTATGGTGATATCTTGTTTACCTAATGTCGATACTGTATGCCCAAGTTATGCCAAAAAGAAAAACAGCTGCTCCTTGAAGGAAAATTAGGGCTAGGAGGGGGAAAAGAGGACCATACGACTGCTGACATCATGCTGATGTCAACACTTCACGAGCATAAATTTGATGGCCATATAGTTGTCACAACAAAAAAAAAGCCTCCCTACAATTTTTTTTTTACAACTGTCAGAAAAAAAACCTGATGCTCAAAATATTCGCCATTGATGGAATATTTAGGATAATATTCTCCTATGCTGCATGTACCACTGAGGTTTGTTTGAACTGCTAGGGAGTGACAAAATTTCTTTTGTCGAATTTCTTTGATGTGGTCATTGGGTGAGTGAATGGAGCCACCGGTAGAGGTGAGCAAGGTGGGCACCAAGTGATCAAAAAGAGTCGTCACCGTACTGGCATGTGTCGGTATTTGATTAGCACGCTAATCAATAGGCGCCTGCGGGCATTGAAGGCTTGCATAAATTTAGGCGGGTACACAATACCCCAAAAACAACTTTTTTTCCCTCCTTTTTTGATGTTTTTGCTTTGATTTTTCAATAAAAAAGCTTTTTTTTTAATTTTTTTGATAAAACAATTTCTTGAAAACAAATTGGAAAACTAGAATAAAAAATTTGATAACCCTGTACCTGTGCACCTGCATGAAAATCAAGACAAAATGGGGCACAGATCTGTAAGGATCTTCGTGCCCTTAAAAAAATTTACCTTTCATTGCAACTACTTGGATTTGAGCAAAATGACAAGCAATCTTAGGGTTTTCGGCCACTCCGAACATGATGGTGATTTTTGTTCTTCCCAAAAATGCACCAAAAAAATGCTCAAGATCAAATCCCTCGAGGAACCCTGAGCATGCTCTACAATGAAATTCTCCAAAAATCTGAGATGGGGTTGCATATCAAAGGCTCTAATACCATGTTAGAAACCAAGATCAAACATGCAAACCAAAAAACCTTCCACATAAGAGAAAGTTAGAAAAAAAATAAGAGTTTTGCATGAAGATGTGCAAATTGATATTATTCATAATTGATAAATTACATGAGATGAATTGCTTTATAAAAGCAATGTATGCATAACCCTAAAGGAAACCCTAAAAGGAAACCCTATTATGCACACTTAATAATTAATAAATAATTAATTATTAATGTGTCTAAGTTTAGCTTAAGTAACTAAAGTGATAAGTAACTTAATTAATTAACCAATATGATGTAATTAATTAAGTGAAATAACTTATTGCTATAATAGTCACACTAGTGTTTGAAAACACTTTACTTTAATAGGAATAGTAATATCAAGTTTCCTTAAGAATTAACAATTATCAAGCCCAACTTAAATAATATTATTATTTATTTTAATGTAAGAAGGGGGACATATAAAAGAGAGAAATTTAATTTAGAATGTTGTATGGAAAATGTTATATGAGATCTCTATATAATAAATTATGCATCTTTCTTTTAGAAGAGAAACATTTAGCTATTTTACTATTGAATGTTCACTTGAATTTAGAGGAATGTAGGAAGTAATCATAATGTGCATGGTTATATAATATATTCATGTGTCTTGATGCTATGCTCGAACTATGATTGTTCCATAAAAGGTTCAAGCATAGTGACCATGAAAGGGATTTGAATAATTGATGTGAATCATGATCTATGTTGAGATAGTAACATGATGTGACAAAGAGAGAACAAGAGGATCTAGAATAAGATATGTGACTTGGTGTGAGTTATCATAAAAAAGAAAACATATATCCTCAATATTGTCATTAAGATCCATAATGTGAGATTCTACAAATAAATGAACTGTATGTGAGATAAGTAGATATATTGATGATCAAGAAGACAAGTGTGAATATAATGAAGAGATTATATAGCCACATGTAGAGAAGTTGAGACCTTTATATCAATGATGCAAGTGGAGGTAACATAATAGTATTCAATCCTTGAGATGTAGGAAAAGGATAAACAATAGGAGAGGTCTCTATATCATCATAACATTCAAAAATTTCTCAATAAAAAGGTTCCTCTTTAATACCATTATCATAGAAAGAATTCTCATAACCATAAAGGGGGAGAAGTATGTCCATAATGAGATTAGTTGGGAATAAAGGTTCATTAGAATTTCCATACATCTTCTAGAGTGGGGTCCAAAGAGTGCGAATATAGTCAATGTGTGATACAGTCTACAATGTGTAGTTTTCAACACTAAGATTGAATCATTTCTAAGAAACAATCATTCTTATTTCCTCATATAGATTCCTACCGATGGGTACCTAGTTTGAGAATAAACTAATATAGATGTGGCAAGAGATGAATCCATTGATAGTGCTTCAAGATGCCATATTGCAAGGACTTGTAGTTTCATTCTTCTAAGGTAATGATAGAGGGATGATTTGTTCTACCTATTTGTGACTTACATAGTAATATTACCCTCTTAGTAAGTGTGGAAATTCATGTGATTATATTGATTACAAAATATTCGTGTGTAATCCTCCCAAGACTAGTATGTGAAATCAAACTCTATTACTTGAGTGCGCATGCATTAAAAACTCTTCAAATTGCTCAATTTTAACACCCTTAATAAGTAGTATGTGTGGTACTTTATAATTTAGTTTAATTACAATAGTCGTCATATTTTTTAAGTTTCCAAAAATTTCCAAGAAAATAACAAAAAAATGAAATTCAAACTCTAAAATAGAATGAGAAAAATTGAGTAACATTGTGCTACAAAGTACATGAAGCATGCACTAACAATATGGCAATTCAATAAGTTAGATATATCATATAATGCACATCCATAACTAGAAATAAATCACCAAGAAATCATTAATTTATGATATTAATAGATGCACATTCAATATTAATGGATTAAATCTTATTTATAAAAAACTAGAGACCCTAAAGACCACACTACCAAAATGAACTATACTATCTTCTACCAAGATGGGGATGGATACTTGTGTTGCTAGGCTTCTCCCAAATTGGGTTAAGATTAGGATATTGAAATTATTTTAGAAATATTGATGTTTTATGGATGGAATCCAATGAACTAGTGGCAAATAGAATAAAAAGTATGAAACGCTTTTTTTTTTAATTGTTCTTAAGAGCCTATAGCAAGTTAATTTAGCAAAAAAAATCTAATTGATAAATTAAATAATATTTTTGCACTATTTAGATCTTCTTTCATATTTTTGCACTATTTTCGATGACACTTTAAATAGATCCACTGTTTTTATTTTAAAAATATTCTCTGCTTTAAAACATATATTCGGAACTTTTTTCATCTTTTTTCATCTTTTTCCCGCTTTTCTCCCATTGTATATAAGTACAATTTTGCATTTGTGGAGCAAGTCATCTGGAGGAGCAGTCAGAATCTGAAGCAGGCAGACCAGAATTCGTACTTCATAACTGTTTGTCCCCAATTTTCGATATCCACAATGCGGATGTTTTCAGCGTGCCGCAGTCACCACACTATTTGCTTGATCACTGCCTGCACCTTCTTTGCCGTCTGCATATTCTCTAATTCTCTCTCAGGTCTGAACTAGTTCCATTTAAAGCTTAAATTGCCGCAATCTATTTCACCTTAAAGTATGGAATTCGATGGCCTGATTTGCAAACTTTTGTCTGAATAGATGCAGATCTTTCAAGAATGAAAAACTCGCACTCCGTCGGAGCATCGAAACTCAGGAACAACAATCCGAATTCAAGCTACAAAAGCCGCAGGCTGTTGGATGTCGGTAGGTCGAATCCGGGGAACACTTTGCTTAAACCTATTATGAAAACCTAAATACTGTCAAACTTGACGAGTGCGGTATTGAATAAATGTGCAGGTATCACAGAGCGTACAGGGGAAGCATGCGCGAAAGAAAACATAGTAGTGTCCCAAGGAGCCACCACGCCCATGCCTAACGGCATTCCAACATACACTGCACAAATTCTGAATGTCTGCGTGACAGGCTGTCCAATAGCAGAGATCCATCTCACCTGTGGATGGTTCAGCTCTGCCAGAATGATAAATCCCAAAATATTGAAGCGTTTGAAATATAACGACTGCCTGGTCAACGATGGGAAGCCGTTGAAGGCAGGAGGCTCCATATCCTTCCAGTATGCCAACACTTTTCCATATCCTTTAGCAGTCTTTTCAGTTAAATGTCCATCTGTCTAGAAAGTGGAAACCACTTCTGATTTTTTACAGCAGTGTAAAGGTTAAATCTGCAGTCTTATTAGTACCTGCCTTTATGGAGATACCGTTGGCTTCAAAACTGTCTGATTGGCTATTATGGTTTGTACTGTGAAATGTTCAAAATGAGTATTTCCTTTTTGTTTCAGTATCTTGTATATTTTAATTTTGAATTTATTATCAGATTAAAGATAGGACTGTAATGGAGGCGCAGTTTCTGTAAATTATCAGAAATACAATCCAATTCCCTGAGGAGAACAAAAGCGTGATAAGTCTGATAAAATCGAGCTTCCTGAAGCTAGGAATTAAAGAAACATAAAGAGTCAAAGAAAGAAAGTTGAACTTAAAATCAGTAACCACAATAATAGAAATAATGTTGTCTGGATGATTAAATTTGTTGCTTTTGGATTACACTCAGTGATCCATGTGATCTGATTGATGAAAAAACTGACACACAATGAAATCTAGAAGAAGCAAATTTAATTTCATATAGATTGTGGAAATTTAATTACATTGATCTTTCAATGCTTAAATTAGCAATCCAATCTATCAATTGATCAGATTAATTCTATTTTTTATGGAAATTTATTCAAAAGCATTTAATTTCATACAGATTGTGGAAATTTAATTACATTGATCTTTGGATGCTTAAATTATCAATCCAATCTATCAATTGATCGGATTGATTCTATTTATCCTAGAAATTTATTCAAAAGCTTGAGAGGTTTTCTTTTAAAGACCATTGAAAGTCTGGAATTTGTTGATTTATGTTTTTTTTTTTTTAATTTTAGATCATATACTACAATTTTAAATTTTAATAGACTTGTGTAATTTAACTTACAATTTTTTCTAATTTTAAACAATACATAATAATTTAAAATGTTAAAAACTATTATAGAGAACTATAATATAATATTTGAATTTATTATATCTATATATATTATTTTATGATATTTGTTATAAAAATATAAATTAATTTTGAATAATATTTAAAAAAAGAATATAAATGTTTTTAAAATTTTAAATAGATTTTGTTGAATATTTTTTAATATTGATTTAGAAACTTATTTTACTTGCATTTGTAAATTTAAAATTTTTATTTTATGTGTAAACTTTGAAGTTATCATTATTTTTTATATATAACATCTTATTTTATAAAATTATAATTAGAGAGATCAAGAAAAAATTGTTGACATTATGGAGAGATTAAGAAAGTTGTTGGTAGATGTGGGTGGCAGGGTGGGTCCCCTCCCCTCCCTCTCTGCATGTTCCTGTTTACACCCATGAGATCGATGGAAAACCAGAGGTAAATCATGAGTGGACATGTGGAGAGGGCAAGGGGCGTCGGACAGGGAGCGAAGGCTAATAGTGCAACAGCAAGGCCACATCATCGCACATGCCAACACAAGCAGCCAGAGGAACGTGGAATGCAAGCATTCAAAAGGCGACAGTCCGGCTAAACGAGGGGATCTCAGAGGCATCAAAAATCTTATGACACATTAAGCCAAGATCAAACAAAGCAACACATGGAGTACGGTCGCCAGGGAAGCCTCATGCAAAGCGGCCGGGTGGCAAATATCAATTATCATGAGGAACTAGTGGAATGAAGGTCGAGGGTGGAAGGACAAAACTTAACTGCAAGGATGGATTGCCTCGCTTAAACATCATTTCAGGAACAGATATAGTGGCTCGGCCTCGCTGGATACGGGTTTTTTAAATGAGGATAGATAATGGCATTTTGATTGCTTTTTTTTTGAACTTGTTGTGTTGGCTATCTATGTGCAGGGAAATCTCGACCGAAGGACTGGCAATGGCGAAGTCAGGGAAATCAAAATTCATCATCACAATTTCAGCAACGGGACTGGAAAGCTTTGGGGTAGACACTCCTATCTCCTTGGAGGCGACGGAGAGACAAATTGCTTTCAGGGAGATCACCGACCAAAGGTTGAAGAGAATCCTGCTTGAGGATGATCCCTTAACCATGGTAGCGGTCAAAATGATGTTAGGGAAGGGACACTTAGAAAGAGAGGAATTTGCTCGGGACAATGCACATATTTCCTCTCGTTTCCTTGCCATCATGTTGGACCTGGAAGTGCCAAAGGCAGAAGCAAAGGAGATAATGGTGCACCTTTTTCGAGGCGACCTGTTAGGAGGGCTAGAAAAGACACTCAAATCATCCTTCACTAGTAAAGGAATCCCGTGTCCATTAGACCTGGAGCTGTTGTGGGAAATGGACGAGGCAGTAAAAGTTTATCCTTTCCTATTGGATTTAAAAGGACCAAAGCTCATGAGACACAGAATGGTCTCAGCCATGGTGGTCGAATTTCTGAAGAGGAAGCTGAGGTTGGTGTCGGAGGAGGGCATTGATTGGGTGGAAAACTTCACCATGTTTGCAGAAGTGAACGGTTTTCTATGAGTGAATTAATATTTTGCTTATAAATATAGTCGAAACCAATTTTTTGTAAATACGCAATGGGACTGCATTTTGTTTTGTATCAGTTGTAGGCGGTTACTGGGCTGACAAGTTCAGTTATTTAGGTCTAGTGTTCATGATAGAATGGTGGTCTTTCCTGCTCTGCAGACGAAGTGTATATTTTCTTAAATCTAATGCAAAATCACATCCTTACGTATCAAAAAAAAAGAAAGTTGTTGGTAGATTGTAATTTGCAAGTAATATTATGTTTATCATATCCTAAATGTAATATTATTTCCAAGGCAAAAATCTTCTTTGAGAACGAAAGTGTGATCTAAATTAGATCATAAATAATTAATTAAATTTGTACAATCATGAATAGATAAAAAAAGATCAAACATAAAAGTCAAATAAGATATAAAGATTGTTGTACAATGCAGATATGAAAAAATAAAATAAGAAAATTACATTTGAATCCTATTTATATGTCAAGATGTTTAAGACTTCTATTTCATTGTAGAAGAATCCACCAATAGTACACACCTTGAAACTTAAAATAAAAAAATTAATAAATGTCATTTTGGTTGATCCTAGGATTATAGAACCTTTTCGAGTTCCAAAGAAATTGTTGTAAATAAGTTTCAATAAGTATCGAATTGATGGGTAGATGAAATACCATATATCTCCTCATTTTTCAAAATATTTGGATGGAAGGTAAGCCTTATTTTCATTGTGAAGGGAGGAAGAGAAACATGTGTTGTATCTTCTCCACTTAGAATTATAGGAGAATAATAATGTGTTGTATCTTTCATTTTATGAGTAATATATTTAAGTAGAGGAGTATTTACCTCTACCAAATAGGTTTTTCATCTTATATTAGGGTTTCCCTAACTTAAATATCATGTTTTGTTGTAGCATTTTTTTCTAAGTAGCATAATATGGTAATTTATTTATTAATGGTTAGCACTCAATTATTAATTAATTGGCATAGTAAAATACTTAGATTTGTATTTTAAAGAATCATAAAATTAGTGCAACAATGAGGTCATTTTTTGTCAATGTGACTCAAAAACAAAACAACCTACAAAATATCGAATCAAAATTCTAGATTCTAGATAAGTGAATCCACTAATGTTTGGGTGAAAGTTCTCTACAAATGGGAAAATACAACTTTACAAAAGTTGATTAATATTGTTCTTGCAAGTTAATGGGTGAACTTGTGCATACAAGGGTGAATATGTAAATGAGTGAATTCATTCTACAAATGGGTGAACCAACACTATTTGGGTGGATCTATTGACTACTCCTATCTTATCATAGAGTTGAATTTATTCATACAAGGGAGAATGTGATATGCTCCTGGACAAACTTGAAAGGTATAACTTTGTAATTTCAAATTTCTTGAGAAAAAAATATTATTTTTTTGGTACTAATCTGATAACTCACTTTGTCATGTGATCATACAAACATTTTATGTAACTTTGGTAGTTGAAGATGAATGGAATAAAATCGTAAAGATATTTATTGTAGCACACAACCAAAGACACTTGCTTTATCACTAATCTAGGAGCGCTTCAATATTTTAAAGGGTCAATTTACTTAAGTGATTTGTTTGGGATCATTTTTTGATGTATTCTATCCCCTTGCACTATTTAATGGGCCTAAGGATTATAAATCAAAAATCAATTTGTCTTGTTGTGTATTCTTAGGAGCATGCTAGCTTGCATGTATGCTCTCCTTGCACTTCGTGTGAGCCTAGAGATCATAAATGCCTAGCATATTCTTCCTTTTAAGAAGCCTACTTGGGGATTTCATCCCCCCAAGCAATGCATCAACCACATGAATTGGCGCAATATATAAATGGGGGAGAACTAAATTTGTACCCCAATCTAGTCACGTCATATTTAGTGAAGCTCTAATACTTAGGTGATACTTAGTTAAGAGTGCATGGTTGGTTTGAATGACTTAGCTAAAAATTTTGACCCAAACTTGTGATGGGCTAGTGTTCATGTAAGTGCCTCATGTACTCTCCTGGTACTTAGAGGATGCATTAGATCACTTGTTTTATTCTAGATTAATACCATTCAATCATCAGTCAGTGTGGTGCATGTGATGTGTATCATATCCTAAAGTTACTCATGATTTTCTTTTGTTCACTAAGATAGAGCTTATTAATATATCACTTTTCTTCCATAATTGGTAAGAGATCATTCATCCCTTGGAGTCATTATCTCTAGCTATCCAAACATGGGTAGATAGTATTAGTGCTTGCATTGTGAACCTAAACTAATTTTCAATCCTACTTGACTAATCTAAATTTATGCAACTTGGCATGTCTTCTCATGATTAATAGTGCATATATTTAGTCTATTCAGTTATTGTCTATTTGATATCATTATGATTACAGTATTTGGTCCTTTTCCATCCATATCTAGTCATTAGCCTTCAATGAGTCCACTCTACACTTTGGTGAATCCACTCTACTCTCGGGAAAATATATTTGTGTATTAAATCCCTATTCCAATCTTAGTCCTCATTGGGTGAATTTTATCTTTTGTTGATAAAATCCAATCTATGATGAGCGAATCAACCTCGATTTAATCTTTAGACCAATCACAACCCTAAATAGGTGAATTCAAGTCTTTTTGGGTGAATACACTCTATTTTTAAGTGATTATGTTTTGGGTGAATTTGTGACCCATGTGGGAAAATCTGCTCTAGTTTGTGTGAATCCATTCACCATATAAAATATCTAGTGTTCTTCCAAGTCAAATTTCATAAAAAAAAAATTCCCCTTCATATCCAACCTGTATTGATCATTTTTGTCAGATCACCCTATCAAATATTAATCAAAATATCATCCTCTTATTAAAACAACACCTCTAAACACACCATATCATCACTTAAATCATCCTAATAAAAAATATAGCCTCTAATCACCTATTTGGTAACCAATATCCTAAATCCAACCACCATCATAACACTTTCTTAAGAACTTTGTCTATCATAAGTTAGTCATCCCTCACTCACGCTATTTGACCTTGAGCCAAAGGTATAGTTTTCTTTGAAATCACATTTTATTGAGAACTTAGTCTATCTCAAGTATAAATCCAATCATCAAAATAAATATCGGATCTCAATCATAGTTTGAGTGATAAATCAAATATCCAAATCCAATATCAAATTACACTTGTTTATTCATATCCTTTGGCTTAGAGTCATCACACTTCAATCCAATCAATCACCTAACCTTTCATGCTTGTAACCCTACATTTACATCTTAGAAAACTTATGGAGAAACAATAACAACAAAAAATTGGGCACAATTCACTACCAATTTTCATAAAACAAAGACCCCAACACCCAAACATGTAGGTGGGACCATCAAATCCTACTCATCCTCATGATCTAGTCTCCATTAAGGAGGAGATGGTCTCCCAACCCAAGCTTTCTCATAACACTCAAGAATTTATATGATCCTAGCCAATCTTCTCATACACAGTGCTAACATTCCACTAGGTTTTGACACATCCCAATTGTCAAAGACTATTAGACCTACTACTGGGCACAAGATCCTTCTAAAAATCTATGGGGACTAATACTTGAGTTTGGTAATGATGTAGTAATTTAGATACCTTCTTCTCCCATCCAAATTCCTACACTCAAATTTGAATTATAACTTAGTCCTAGTCATGGAAATTATCATGTGTCCTCTTCTGAGGTTCCTATTTTACTTCCACAAAACATCCAACCATCCATCCCCCAAACATTGATCCATATCATCCTTGAGGGTAATGTATTGGTTCTCTTATCACATGTACCTCATCTTCCACACCTTATCATTTTCCCTACAAACTGATGTAGCCATATTCAACTTAACTAGTCTATCATACTTACCACACCTCTTTACCATCTTCAGCTTGTAACCCACAATCCACTCATATTCCCCAATATTCTTGCATTTTGAAACCCACCCACATAATATCAAATCCTGAATTTATCATGCTCTTATACCCCCACACAATTTGATTATGCCATAAGGCCAATATCCCACTAATCCCAAGCTTCTTCATATCTTATCCAATATGCCTACATCCCAAAAATCCTTCATATTAAAATCCACCATAAAATCTATCTCAACATCCTCAAAAAAATTATATCTCACTCAACCTTCACAACAATTATACCTCAATTCTCCTCGAAATCAATTACATCCCTCTCCACCTCACCACAATCAATACATCAATCCTTCAAGCTAAAATCCAATAGCTCCTCCATCATCATCGGTCCTTAATGAAGAATGGGATGATATGAAGTCCACACTTAAATACTTCCAAGTTGTAAACACCAAGAAATATTTCAAGTTTGAATAATTATGCCCATATCCTTTTGATTGTTCCATTTAGTGGTACCTTTCCCTCAACATTTTTTAATTTCTAAATTTTATAAATATAATGGGATAGGTGATCCTCATTACTATGTTAAGGAGTTCCTCACAAATTTTCAAGAGGTGGCTTACAATGACAAAGTTTCTCCTTCGATTGTTCCCTCATAGTTTGGGTGGTCAAGCCTTGGAATGGTTTTTATACTTTCCTCATGGGTCTATCACTACCTTTTCAGAGTTATCAAAATAATTTGTAGCCCATTTATCCTACAATTCAAAACACAAGTTCACCATGTTAGATCTTTGTAATAGCAAACAATATGGTGGAGAAAGCTTTAGAACCTTCTTAAAAAGGTGATCTATTTCTAGTCACCTTTTATGGCCCTTGCCCAAAAACAATTGGTTAGTTCATCTTTTTCCAAAACCTAAACCAATAAATGGCCTTTCATTGCATAGCATTTGATGAGATTGTATAGAAGGGTGCCACTATTGAGAAAGCACTCATAGCTAAATTTTTGGTCAAAATTTACAAGGAAAATAATGACAAACCTCGATTCTAGAATAAAAATAAAAAAATTATTAATTTGATGGTGTCATTGACACTAAACATGTCCAGGTTGTCACCACATTGAATGTCTATCAAATCACAACTACCATCCTAGTACAAATACCATATTGGTCCCTCAATATGCACCTAGATCATATAATCAAAAAAATTCTAAATGCAACTTCATTCCTCATGGAGAATCACTTGATGTTACTTTTTGTAAATTGGTACAATCAAACATGGTCATGTACCTAAAAATTTAAACATTTGATGAGTCCAAGCTAAAGCAAGTGCATGGTTTAGAGATAATGAGTATTGTGACTATCATAAGATTAAGGGAAATTCCACTAATAATTGTGTGTACCATAATAATTACATCCTTGAGATCTTATTGGTAAGGGTAATGTCGTTATGGATTGGATTCAATACTCTTCATATGATTATCATCTTTAAATATATCAAAATACCTTTTTGAAGCACTCTCAACCTGGCCTAACACCTTTACCACTAATCCCTGTTTGAATAACAGTAAATGGAATAATAAAAAAAGGACCAATAATGTCAATTACCATAAGGTCCCTTTTGACTATGATAATTTAGTCAATTACATCACTCAAGCTAACTCACATGTGATTATGGTCAAAATAAAAGTTAAAGAACCCCAATGTGTTGTAACCACTAAATGTCACTAGTACAAAAACAACAATATATGATTAAAAAACTACTAAAAACTGCATATAAATGATTTTTTTATCACATGACCATTAGTAGTTTATTTCCAGTCATTTATAACGTGACCAGATTGATGACTAAACCATTTTTAGTTATTTATTGGTTGTTTTGATTGATCAATTTGGTAGTATATTTAGTCATTGATTGTTGTAATCTGGTCACTTATTTAGTCATTAATTGTTGTAATCTAGTCACTCATTTAGTCATTTTTTATTTATTGATATATTTAACTGGTCACTTATTTAGTCATTGATTCTAGTAATCTGATCACTTATTTAGTCATTTTTTATTCACTAATTTATTTAGTCATTGATTGTTGTTAACTGTTCACTTATTTAGTCATTTTTATTCACTGATTTCTATGCATTGGTAGTGTATTTAGTCATTAATTTTAATCATCATTTTGATCAATTTCATAGTATATTTAGTCATTTTTATTCACTAATTTCATTGGTCATATATCTTGTCATATTTATTCATTGTTCACTAATTTATGCCAATTGGTAGTATATTTAGTCAATTTAATTATTAATTGACATCAATTGGTAGTATATTTAGTCATTTTAATTTATTCATATTTGAGGATTTAAACATAAAACACAAAAATAAACATCAATCATCAATTGCACACAATAAGACAGCCATTAAGAAGGAAAAATTGGTGAACTTTATTAATAAAAGAAAAGTGTTCTAGTTACAACTTAGAAATAGAGTATTACAATTTTTATTCTCAATCACAAGACTGAAAATATGAGTTACAGTATTACACAAAAATGACTGCAAGAAAGAAACTTCTCCAAAAAAAAATTGCAATGATGGAAACGCATGCTTGGAGCCCTTCAATGTGAGCACATGCCCCTTTCATCTCTTAAAACTTCTGCAACATGGGAAATCTTCCTAGATCAATTTGTAACGTGTAAAATCCAAGGAGAGTGTTGATTGTGTCACATATATGAAGCTCTCTCCTTCAATGTAGACAACAATAACCTAGCTAGAACCATTCATCCTTTATTGTAGTGCCCCTCCATTTTTCTCTTTGATCGAACAATGTTCTTCTATGGATGCTTTATTCTGTTAGCACTTTGACTATGGTACTTGGTTCTATTTGATCGCAATTGTTAAGCGATGCGTATGTGATATTTTGATGTGATGGTATTTTACTCTGATGTTATCATTATGGCATATTTTGAATTAGAGTAGTCGTATTTAATTAAAGATGCTTTATGATTTTATTATATTAATGATGTTAGACTCGTTAGTTAGAAAGTTTGTATTAGTGAAGGGGACAAGATTGTATCACTCGCTTACAAGAGCCCTATGATTCTGAGATTTCCTCTTCACGGCGTGTTTTATTATATCATATATACGCATGTTTGATATACTCTTTGTTCATAGGTTGACAGGTACAGGACATCGACTCCACTTGATTTCATAGGTTTGAGCGTGTTCATTGACCAATGGTAAATGATTAGGAGATAGTAGCTAGGTTTTTCGTGCCATGTCATCACCCTAGTCATAGTGTGTCGTCAGGTTGTAGTCGGGTTTAGTTGCTTTAATATTGTCCATTTCACCTAGGGTGTTTATTTAAATTCAAATTATAAAGGTTATTAAATGGTGGGTGTAGTTAAAATGATGATTAAAATTATCTAGTTGCAATGTTGAAATGTTATTTATTTTATTGGTTAATTTAATTTAATTAATAAAATAATCTAATCTTGGATTAGATTTAGTTATTGATTAATTTAGTTAATTTAGTGATAAATTAAATTAAGTTAGTTGTTTTGGCGTTATTGATATTTAGATTTAAATTAAAAAAATGGAAATATGTTTTAAATTGCACTTTTTGAAAATTAATAAGTAAAAGAATTTCTTTTCAAAATTTTGAATTCTTTTTGTAAAAAGAAATTTTTAAATGCATGAAATTTCATTTGGAAAGTAATTTTGTTTTAAATTTCAAAAAATGAAAATATCTCCAAATTGCAATATATTTAATATATATGAGATATTTATTTTTGTTTTAAATTTCAAAAACTGAAAATATCTCCAAATTGCAATAGATTTAATATATATGAGATATTTATTTTGGGGTTTTGACAAATTTGGAAAAAACTCTATTTTAGCAAATAGAATTTCATATAATTTGGAATTTCCATTTTGGGGAGAAGGTTTTTGCTATGGCTTGTTTGGATTTGAGGAAGAAGGTTGAATTTCTTGGTGGGTTGGAAACAGATCTGGAAGCACTATTTGATTTCTTCAAGCTTTGGAGACAAAAATTAGGTTCTTTGATTTTTGTTTCATTTTGAAAGAGTTTTCCACATAAAGGGGGTAAAAATTTTATTAAATCAAGAAAACGTTACAAAGAAAGGGCATTAAATGGTCCTATCAAGTTCAACCAAGTGATCCAATTGATGAGACAAATCCGGGGATAATTGACTTTTGAACTTTGTTATGCTGTTGAACTTTTTTTAAATGTTGTTTAAAATTCAATGAAAACCCATGTGATTCTGTTTCAAAACTTGCAAACTTCTGTTGGAATTAGGGGAAAGAGAACAAAACAAAAATCATGGAAAAATTGAAAGAAAAACCAAAAGAAATTTGTTTGTCAAACTGAAATTTAAACCCTGTTGTGTATTGTCAATTTACTATCTTCATTGCAAAATTTTGATGTTCAATTTCATAATTTAACTAAAAATGGAGATTTTGGGTATATATATTTATAAATATACCCGTGTGTATATATATATCCCAGTATATATAAATATATACACAAAAGTGTATTTATAAATATACTGTGTTTTTATTTTTTTTTGGGAAAAAATTCTGGTTTAGAAATTTACTAGAAAACCAAAGAACGGAGTTTTTATGCTCTATTTTTTTTTGGTTATGGGTTTTCTACTTATAACAGAAAATATTATAAAAAAATTTAAAATTGAAGGGGGAGTGGGGGGCTGCTCCCACACAGTGCCCCATATGGAGGTGTTGCCCACACAACACCCCCATATGGGGGAGGTTGCGTGGGTAGCTTGCCTCTCCCTTATGGGAGGGGTCGTGCCCCAATAAATTACTTTAGTTTTTTTTATTATTTAAATTTTAAATTTTGTTTTTTATTTATTTATTATTAATTTAATATTATATATATTATAATATATATATATAATAATATTATATTATATATAATATATATATTATATGTATATATATATATATATTATTTTAATATTTAAATAATTATTTTTATAATTAATTATTTATATATATATATAACTTTTATATATATATATTATGTATATATAGTATGCATATATTGCATGCATATATATATAATGTATATATACATTATGTATTTTTAAATAAATTAATTAGTTGAGTTTAAATTAGTTAAATTTAAATGATAATGATATATTTAAATATATATATAAAGTTGTATATAGATTAAATATACACTTTTATATATATATTTAATATATATGTGTGTTCAATTATAGTTAAATTTATGCTGATTATTTATATTCGTAGATGAAATAAAGATTAATTTATTTTATTCAAATGATTTTATTTATCAAGTTGTTTTGATTATTAAATATAATTGTGAAACTCAGAGTAAATTATTGGTTTTTAAATTCCTCAACGTCGTGAAATAAATCTTATGTATTTTTTTGGATAAATGCAAGTAACGTAGATTGAGTTGACTGGATTTAGGAAATCCTAACCTTAGTTGATTTAATTGCCTGAAGTGCTTTCTAGCGATGTTTTATTCATTCTCGATGTTGGGGTAATTGGGTCAATTGTTCTAAAGTTTTCCAGATGGGGTTTCGTTTATTGGTATGGGTTGTCGTTATGGTAGTCAACCTTTGGAGTACCTTGGGTAGTGCGTCTAAACGTATCCAGTATTATACCTGATTATTGTGAACGGGATGTGTGGACTTTATGTCTTGTATAGGAGTCATTCTCCTTAGGTAGCACTTGTGTACCATTGGGTGTGGAGTTATTCCATGTGTTGTCTTAGAGGAGTGGCTTGCAATGAGGGCTGACACACAAAGTGGTGTCAAGGTAACTCATTGCAAGTTAGTTAATTCGGGTGATAACATAATAAACTTTTAGAGCTTAGGTTGCATCAAACACTTAACAAGACTAATTTTGCCTTGCTCATGGACACAAGGGCTTGTATAGACTTGGGATGAGACGAAAAGGCATGAAATGGCAAGGTCATCTATCTTGTCTTTACGAGAGGTATTTGATTCTGCATGAGTGAGCATGGGTGTCGAGATTTGTTAGAGGCCACTAGGATAACCCATAGTGGTGGCCAAAGCCTATGAAGATTCCTAGAGGAGATCCCTTGTCGAGTTGTGTGATGACACTCTTTATATGACAATAGTTGGTATTTGGTTTTGTGAGTTTTGTCTTCTTATCATTCTCGATCTATTTTATTTCTAGAAACAATGTGACTTATGTCAGTAATGTTAGAGTCGTACTTGTGTTATTCATATGGTCGTTTAGTTCATGTGACTGGTTGTGTTAGTGTGAGTTAGCCTGTGTCTAGAGGTAAATGGACTTGCCTAGGATTCCTTGTTGCTATCTCCTAGCACTAGGGGTGAGCCTTTGGGTATCACATGGTTGGGTGGAATGTGCATCTTAGTCCATTCAGTCGTCTTCTTATTCGTGTGGATGAGATTTTCAGTTAGAGAGCTCGTGGGATCTAGTTCTTTCATACTTTATTCCTTTTAGTTATTATTGTAATTTATTACCCCTCTTTGTATTGAGGTGGAATATCTAATTTGTAACCGAGTGATCCCACAATAGTGGTTTACAATTTTTGGCCAAACTAGACACTAAAATAATTTTTTTAACTAAATCTTCACATTCGGGCACCTATAGCGACTAAACCGTGAGGAATTTGAAGATGATGCAAACTAGAGTTTCGTGACATTTTGTCTATAGATTCTATATTTATTTTTTTCAAAAAATTTGGAATCATATTGCACTTATTTTTTCATCTCCCTTGAAAACTAGTTTTTTTCATAAACAACATTTTTAAAAAGTGATGTTCACCGTATAATGCATAACTTTTTTTCCATGAAGGATAAAATTATAATTCTTTCGAATTTAGATTTTTAATTATGATATCTAGTGCTTCCACTTGGTTAGATAGTTTTTTATTGAATATTTTTTCTTTAATAAAGTTTCAAATTCAAATCAATTATAATTCAAAAATAGCATGACCGTATAATGCGTAACTTTCTTTGTATATATCGAAATTCAATTTTTTTTCTTGGTTGGATCAAGGACTTCAATATATAGTGCACTAATATTTTTAATTTTTTTTAATAATCTACTATTTTTCCACATGTGCAGAACAGAGAGCTTGATTTTCAGTGAAAAGCCTACATTCACGAGAAATAAAGAATAAATATAATAATTAAATTAAATTTATTTAAAATTCTACTTTTTAGGAAGCTTATAATAAGGACTACATGCAAAAAATAAAATTTAAATGAATTCATTTAATTCCCCAAAAGGTAAATCAAAAAAGGTTTTTTATCTGCATTTTGATAGGTGTAAAGGAGACTCTATTATAGGTATGGTTTAAAACTAGCGGGGTTTTATCCAAAGGGGTTTGATTTAAGATAGTTTGATAAAACCCTCTTCAATTGGAATTCTTTAAATGGAACCTTTTAAGGCTTAAATCATTATATATTTTCTAAAAATATGTGATTTCAGCAAAAATCAGTTCCTCCCAAAAAATTTAAACCAACTTTGTGGGATCACCCAACCTTGGTTATTGGAATTACCTCATTCGGGGAATGAGTGTTGTAATCATATTGTAATTCATATTATTGGAATCATGTGGAATCTCTTATGTCTTTAATGTAATTTTTATCATATATGGAATGTATGTGCATTTAATTTGGTAAGTAATTAAATGTTATGTTTTAATTCATGTATCTTGTTGGGTTTAAGTAATCTCAATCTTGTAACCTTAGGGGTTGTTGGAAATAGGTAGTGAAATTATATATTAATTGTACTTAAACAGAAAAAAAAAAATTATTACATTTGACTAGTTAATTGCAACTTTCCCTAAGGTTGTGTGGCGGGGCATTACACATGGTATCAGAGCCTAGGTTTAAACATTGGGTACTCTGGGATTATGATGAACCCATTAAGCTTTTAGTTGCATAGGTTTCATGTTGTGTACCTTGCCTAATACCTTGATGTGTCTGATCAGGATTATGCCTCCCAGACACAGAAAAGGTAGAGGGCGTGGACGTGGCCGTGTAGGCGGTCACGGTGAGAGTCAGCATGACTCTCCTCCTGGTGTTCCTATTATACCAGATCAGGAAGAGCACCAAGCATCACAGAATGTTTCAGGGGGTATAGCTACCAGGGATTGAGGCCGCACGTAGAGCTTTAGAGGAGGCATTAGCACTCCTTAGACAGAGACAAGCAGTGGTTCAGGGTAACCCTACTAAGAGGGAAGTTTCACCTCAGCCAGAGATGCACATGAGATATTTGCTTAGGGCATGTCCACCATTGTATGATGGAGTTGGTACTGGGTTAGAGGCAGAGACATGGCTCATAGACCTGGATAGGTGTTTTGTGATGCATCTGTATGGTAGCAATACCAAAGCGCATGCGCTATTATGCACTTGAGGGGATTTGCTTCCATTCGGTGGAGGTTAGAGGAGCAGAAGCTTCACATAGACATCAACTCTGTATCTTGGGAGATCTTCTTAGAGTGGTTCAGAGCTCATTTCCTATTAGAGCGCTTGCATCAGTGATGAGGTGATGAGTTTCATGCCTTACGTCAGTTGGCATTATTAGTTGAGCAATATGAGGGCCATTTTTACGAGCTCAAACAGTATGCTAGGATAGGAGATGATGAGAGTATGTTGGTCCACCATTTTTCCAGGGGCCTAAAGGCCCGTCTTAGTGGAGGAGTGAGGGTTTTCAAACCCAAGACCATGGAGGTTGCAGTGGAGAAGGCGTGTTTGGTGGAGGAGAATCTAGCTTTGTCACTAGGAGGCCATATGGGTATGCAGATAAACAGTAATTCGGCAACGGGGTCTATTGCTAGAGGAGGTCAGTCTCAGGGAGGTGCACCTTCTAGAATTTAGCAGGGATTGTCACAGAGTAGGCAGCAGTAGTAGGTATCGCAAGGGAAACGTAAAGGTTTCCAACAGAGACAGGGGGACAGAAACTGGAGGCGCACTAGACGCTTCAGCTATGATCAGCTAGCTCAGAGTTCCCAATCCACCTTCAGGGGTAGTGTGTAGTAGTCTAGCGCACCATCTAGAGGCAGGGGCTATGGCAGAGGTATTAAGTGCTTCGCATGTAGCCAGCAGGGCCATATAGCTAGAATGTGTCCCAACAGGGGCACATTTGGGTTTTCTCAAGGACCAGTGATATCTAAGACTATAGTTGGGGATGCTAGTCGAGGGCATCATGTTTTCATAACAGTTGATAACCATCAGGCAAGCATCAGGGTATCGTTGTTGAGTCATATGGTATGTTATCAGGTAACCCAATCACCATTTTGTTTGATTATGGAGCGTCAGACTCCTTTATTTCTTCTTTCATCATAACATGATGTAGGCTGAGTGTGGTAAGGCAAGTCGATAGGTGGCAGGTTGAGTTAGCCTTGGGTGTGAAGGTTGCATCACATTTCCTTGTACCAAATTGTAGGTTGGAGATTGGACCTCTTCATACTACATTGGACCTTCGAGTTGTTCCTTTGGGTTCTTATGACATTGTCATAGGGATGGATTGGTTAGAGGCACATAGTGCGGTCATAGATTGTCGAAGTAAGTCAATTTGATGCATTGAGGCATCTGGCAGAGTAGTAGAGGTAGTGAGAGTTCAGAGACTGATTTCCTTGAGGGTCATCTTAGCTATGTAGTTGAGAAGGTGTGTGCGTCAGGATTGCCAGTTATTTGTTGTTACAATGGATGATTTGGATCTAGGAGGTGGAGAGGAGAAAGTCTCTCTTGATAATCACCCCATTCTTCAAGAGTATTTCGATGTCTTTCCAAATGAGATTCTAGGGATGCCACCTCAGAGGGATATAGACTTCAAGATAGACCTTGTACCTGCTTTGCAGCCCATTTCATGAGCTCCTTATCATATGACCACCCAGGAGCTGAAAGAGCTTCGCTTGCAGCTTGAGGAGTTGTTAGAGAAGGGTTTTATTCACCTTAGTGTTTCTCCATGGGGAGCACCAGTTATCTTCATGAAGAAGGATGGTTCACTTCAGTTATGTATTGATTACCAATAGTTGAACAAAGTGACCATCAGGAATCGATATCCACTTCCTAGGATTGATGATCTATTCGACCAGATCAAGGGAGCCACCATCTTCTCAAAGATTGATCTCAAGTTTGGATACCATCAACTTCGTATCTTTGAATCAGACATCCATAAGTCAGCGTTTCGAACGCAGTATGGTCACTATGAGTTCATGGTAGTACCATTTGGGTTGACAAATGAGCCCTCTATGTTCATGAGTCTGATGAATGGGGTATTTCATGCATACCTAGACAGATTTTTCCTTCTATTCCTTGATGACATTTTGATATACTCTAGGACAGTGGAAGAGCATGAGGAACATTTATGGCAGGTATTACAATGTTTGCGAGATAATCAAATTTATGCTAACCTATTGAAGTGTGAATTCTTTAAGAACGAGGTCCAATATCTTGGTCATGTGATCTCAGGAGAAGGTATTTCAATGGATCCTGCAAAGATCCAAGCGATCTCAAATTGGTCTGTTCCCACGAATGTGGTAGAGATACGTAGCTTTATGGGGCAAGCGGGTTATTATAGGTGTTTTGTGCAAGGTTTTTCGAAGATAGGCTATCTTATCACCTCCCTTCAGAGGAAAGGGAAGAGGTTTGAGTGGTCAAAGAAGTGTGAGACAGCGTTTCAGGATCTTAAGGGGAAGCTAACCAGTGCACCAATACTTGCGATACCAGATCTGATTGGGGACTTTTTAGTTTGTACAGATGCATCCTAGCAAGGATTAGGTACAATGTTGATGCAGGAGGGTTGTGTCATTGCATACGAGTCATGAAAGCTCAAATATCATGAGCTAAATTATCCCACGCATGATCTTGAGTTAGCGGCAGTGGTTCATGCATTGACGAGATGGAGGCATTTCCTTCTTGGCCATAGGTTGGAGTTGCATAGTGAACACAGAAGTCTTCAGTATATTTTCACGTAGCCCAACCTTAATGCTAGACAAAGGCGTTGGATGGAGATTCTCTGTGAATATAACTTCGAGGTGAAGTAGATCCAAGGAAAAGAGAATGTTGTAGCAGATGCACTCAGTAGGAGGAGACATGAGATATTTGAGTTGACTCCTATTGTAGATTTGCGGAGTCAGATTCTTTCTGCCCTTTCAGCGGATAGTTGGTATTAGGAGGTTGGGACAGAGATTAAGGTAGGAAGACCCCTTGAGGGCAGGTATTTAGGTTATTCTCTAGATTTAGATGAAATATTGAAACACATGGGATGCATATACGTTCGTTTATCATGGGATCTTCGTACCTTGGTCATGACTGAAGCACATCATGCACCTTATTCAACCCATCCTGGGGTGAAGAAGATGTATACAGATCTGTGTTAGTTGTACTTTTGGTCAGGGATGAAATGCAATATTGCGGATTATGTGTCGTGATGTTTTGAGTGTCAGTGAGTGAAGGTTGAACACCAGCATCCAGGAGGGCTTTTGTAACCGCATTTAGTACCAGAGTGGAAGTGGGATATCTCATTGGATTTCATTGTTGGTTTACCCAACTCTTCGAGACAGCATGATGCAATTATGGTAATAGTTGATAGGTTGACGAAGGTGGCACACTTCTCACCTATTCACTCTTCTTATATGCATCGTCCATAGCCAAAGTGTTCATGGAGGATATAGTGAGGTTACATGGTATTCTACGTCAAATTATTTATGTCCAGTGTTCACCTCAGCTCTTTGCACTTCATTACAGCATGCGATGGGGACACAGTTGAACTTCAGTTTAGCTTACCACCCAGAGACAGATGGACAGACTAAGAGGGTCAATCAGATTCTTGAGGACATGTTACGTATGTATGTAATAGACTAGCAGACATGATGGGAAGATTATCTCAATTTGGTAGAGTTTGCATATAATAATGGTTTTCAGAGTTCTATTGGCATGCCTCCTTTCCAGGCATTGTATGGGTGACCATGGTGCACTCCCTTGAGTTGGGATTAACTTGAGGATAGAGTGACTTTGGGCCCTGAGATTTTGCAGGATATGGAGCAACAGGTAGATAGGATTAGAGAGCACTTGGTGGCAGCACAGGATAAGCAGAAGAAGTATGCAAATGCGCATAGAGTGGATCGTCAGTTTTTCGTGGGTGATAGAATCTTCTTGTAGGTGCATCTATGAAAGAGTCCCATCTGTTATGGGAAGGGCTCTAAGTTGGCACCTCGCTTTGTTGGACCCTTCGAGATACTCAAGAAGATTGGTCTAGTTGCTTATCATCTCGCTTTACCGCCCAGTCTCTCATGTATTCACGATGTTTTTCATGTTTCAGTTCTTTGGCCGTACCATCCAAACATTTCTCATGTACTTGATTGGAATGCATTATAGGTAGAGGACGGGCAACTAGCTTTGGAGCTTGTGGCCATGGTAGAGCACAGAACACTCGCTCTTCGAGGGTGAGATATTGATCAGGTTAGGGTCCAGTGGGATCCTAGGGATGACACGTCATCCACTTGGGAGGATGCAGCTAGGATGAGGGAGCTCAATCCCTATTTGTTTGCAGGCTTCCAAGAGTAAGCCTGACCCTAGGGGGGAGGATGTAGTACCCCTCCATTTTTCTCTTTGATTGAACAGTGTTCTTCTATGTATGCTTTATTCTATTAGCATTTTGACTATGGTACTTGGTTCTATTTGATTGTAACTATTAAGCGATGCATATGTGATATTTTGATGTTATGGTATTTTACTCTGATGTTATCATTATGGCATGTTTTGAATTAGAGTAGTCGATATTTAATTAAATATGCTTTATGCTTTTATTATATTATTGATGTTAGACTCATTAGTTAGAAATTTTGTATTGGTGAAGGGGACAGGATTGTATCACTCGCTTGCGAGCGCCCTACAATTATGAGATTTCCTCTTCACGATGTGTTTTATTATATCATATATATGCATATTCGATATTCTCTTTGTTCGCAGGTTGACAGGTATAGGACATCAACTCCACCTGATTTCACAGGTTTGAGAATGTCCATTGACCAACGGTAAATTATTGGGAGATAGTAGCTAGGTTTTTCGTGCCATGTCATCACCCTAGTCATAATGTGTCGTCAGGTTGTAGTCGGGTTTAGTTGCTTTAATATTGTCCATTTCACTTGGGGTGTTTATTTAAATTCAAATTATAAAGGTTATTAATGGCGGGTGTAGTTAAAATGGTGATTAAATTTATCTAGTTGCAATGTTGAAATGTAATTTATTTTATTGGTTAATTTAATTTAATTGATAAAATAATCTAATCTTGGATTAGATTTAGTTATTGATTAATTTAGTTAATAGTGATAAATTAAATTAAGTTAGTTGTTTTGGCATTATTGATATTTAGATTTAAATTAAAAAAATGGAAATATGTTTTAAATTGCACTTTTTGAATATTAATAAGTAAAAAAATTTCTTTTCAAAAATTTGAATTCTTTTTGTAAAAAGAAAATTTTAAATGCATGAAATTTCATTTGGAAAGTAATTTTTGTTTTAAATTTCAAAAAAATGAAAATATCTCCAAATTGCAATATATTTAATATATATGAGATATTTATTTTTGTTTTAAATTTCAAAAAATGAAAATATCTTCAAATTGCAATATATTTAATATACATGAGATATTTATTTTAGGGTTTTGACAAGTTTGGAAAAAACTCTATTTTAACAAATAGAATTTCATATAATTTGGAATTTCCATTTTGGGGAGAATGTTTTTGTCGTGGCTTGTTTGGATTTGAGGAAGAAGGTTGAATTTCTTGGTGGGCTGGAAATAGATCTAAAAGCACCATTTGATTTCTTCAAGCTTTGGAGAAAAAAATCAGGTTCTTTGATTTTTGTTTCATTTTGAAAGAGTTTTGAACTTTGTTATGCTGTTGAATTTTTTTTAAATGTTGTTTAAAATTCAATGAAAACCCATGTGATTTTGTTTCAAAACTTGTAAACTTCTATTGGAATTAGGGGAAAGAGAACAAAACAAGAATCATGGAAAAATTGAAAGAAAACCAAAAGAAATTTGTTTGTCAAACTGAAATTTAAACCCTGTTGTGTGTTGTCAATTTATTATTTTCATTGCAAAATTTTATTGTTCAATTTCACAATTTGACTGAAAATGGAGATTTTGGGTATATATATTTATAAATATACCTGTGTGTGTGTATATATATATGTATATATCCCAATATATATAAATATATACACACAAGTATATTTATAAATATATTGTGTTTTCATTTTTTTTCTAGGAAAAAATTTTGGTTTAAAAATTTACCAGAGAACAAAGTTTTTATGCTCTGTTTGTTTTTGGTTCTGGGTTTTCTTGCTTATAACAGAAAATATTATAAAAAAAATTAAAATTGAAGGGGGAGTGGGGGGCTACTCCCACACAACACCCCATATGGAGGCACTGCCCACACAGCACCCCCATATTGGGGAGGCTGTGTGGGAACCCTATCTCTCCCTTATGGGAGGGGTCGCGCCCCACAAATTACTTTAGTTTTTTTTTTATTATTTAAAATTTAAAATTTGTTTTTTTATTTTATTTATTATTAATTTAATATTATATATATTATATCTAATTATATTATATTATATAATATATATATATTATATGTATATATATATTATTTCAATATTTAAATAATTATTTTTATAATTAATAATTTATATATATATATATGATGTATATATAGTATGCATATATTGCATGCATATATATAATGTATATATGTATTATGTATTTTTAAATAAATAAATTAGTTGACTTTAAATTAGTTATATTTAAATGATAATGATATATTTAAATATATATATAAAGTTGTATATACATTAAATATACACTTATATATATATATAATATATATGTGTGTTCGATTATAGTTAAATTTATGTTGATTATTTATATCCGTAGATGAAATAAAGATTATTTTATTTTATTCAAATGATTTTATTTATCAAGTTGTTTTGATTATTGAATATAATTGTGAAACTCAAAGTAAATTATTGGTTTTTAAATTCCTCAACGTCGTGAAATAAATCTTATGTATTTTTTTGGATAAATGCAACATAGATTGAGTTGATTGGATTTAGGAAATCCTAACCTTAGTTAATTTAATTACCTGAAGTGCTTTCTAGCGATGTTTTGTTCATTCTCGATGTTGGGGTAATTGGGTCAATTGTTCTGAAGTCTTCCAGATGGGGTTTCATTTATTGACTTATGGGTTGTCATTATGGTAGTCAACCTTTGGAGCACCTTGGGTAGTGCATCTAAACGTATCTAGTATTATACCCGGTTATTGTGAACGGGATGTGTGGACTTTATGTCTTGTATAGGAGTCATTCTCCTTAGGTAGCGCTTGTGTACCCTTGGGAGTGGAGTTATTCCATGTGATGTCTTAGAGGAGTGGCTTGTAATGAGGGCCGACACACAAAGTGGTGTCAGGGTAACTCATTGCAAGTTAGTTAATTTAGTGATAACATAATAAAATTTTAGAAGCTTACGTTGCATCAAACACTTAACAAGACTAATTTTGCCTCACTCATGGACACAAGGGCTTATATAGACTTGGGATGAGATGAGAAGGCCTGGAATGGCAAGGTCATTTATTTTGTCTTTACGAGAGGTATTTGATTCCGCATGAGTGAGCATGGGTGTCAGGATTCGATAGAGGCCACCAGGATAACCCATAGTGGGGGCCGAAGCCTATGAAGATTCCCAAAGGAGATCCCTTGTCAAGCTGTGTGATGACACTCTTTCTACGACAATAGTTGGTATTTGGTTTTGTGAGTTTGTTCTTCTTATCATTCTCGATTTTTTTTATTTATCGAAGCAATGAGACTTATGTCAGTAATGTTAGAGTCGTACTTGTGTTATTTTTATGGTCATTTAGTTCGTGTGACTGGTTGTGTTAGTGTGAGTTAGCCTGTGTCTAGAGGTAGATGGACTTTCCTAGGATTCCTTAGTACTATCTCCTAGCACGAGGGGTGAGCCTTTGGGTATCACATGGTTGGGTGGAATGTGCACCTTATTCCGTTGGGTTGTCTCCTTGTTCATGTGGATGAGATTTCCAGTTGGAGAGCTCGTGGGATCTAGTTCTTTCATACTTTATTCCTTGCAGTTATTATTGTAATTTATTACCCCTCTTTGAATCGAGGTGGAATATGTAATTTGTAACCTTGGTTATTGGAATTACCTCATTCAGGGAATGAGTGTTGTAATCATATTGTAATTCATATTATTGGAATCATGTGGAATCGCTTAGGTCTTTGATGTAATTTTATCATGTATGGAATGTATGTGCATTTAATTTGGTAAGTAATTAAATGTTATGTTTTAATTCATATATCTTGTTGTGTTTAAGTAATCTCAGTCTCATAACCTTAGGGGTTGTTGGCAATAGGTAGTGAACTTGCATGTTAATTGTACTTAAAAAAAAAAAAAATTATTACGTTTGACTAGTTAATTGCAACTTTCACTAGGGTTGTGTGGCGGGGCATTACATTTATATGCAACGTGCCATTTGATATGAGCAACAGGGTGCTACCTTTCCCACCATCAATGAAAATGTGCCTCAATACAAACAAAAAAATTACTATTAGTCTCAATTTAGAAAGAATAAAAGTGCATTGTATATTGCAAGTTTACATAAGTCCAAACACATCAGAAAGATAAATCAATTAAAAAAATATAGCCTTGTCAACAAATGCCTTAAACAGAGTGTTCAACATAGGCCTAAAATATGCATATATTTAATCCTTTATTTTAGAACCTTGTTCAAAATTTAGGAAAGGTGATACGCTCATATTATAGAATGAAGTTGACATTATAGAATGAAGGCTATCAACACTAACCAAACTACATCATTATCAACAAAAAATTCCTGGAAACCAAACCTAAGAATTTCATTAGACTTAGACAACAAAAATGTCAACCCTAGTTCATGTGTTGTCTCGGTAAAGACCCACACCATGAAAGAATCCATTTATACATAAATTCCAAATTAAGTTGATGAGAAAATATCTTTGATATCTAATTGGGAAGACTTAACATCCAAAAATTAAGTTAACCTAATGTTTCACAACAAGTTTCCCAAATGTGACATCGTCTTTACTTAAGAAACCAGATATTGATCCACTGCCATATTGGATCTCACTGGATTCTCCTTCACAAACAACAAATGATATATTTTAATTGTTTAGCAACTTCCTTAATATCCCCATGTAAGTAGACTAAACTAAGTGAGGTTGAGAGTTTGAAGTAGAACTTACCATCTTCTTGGTATGTGCTTGACTTTGATCATGACTTGTATCTTGAATGAAAATCGCAAGCTAGCTACACTGTAAAATCATTGTTAATCATTGTTAGAAAAATAACCACAAAATCCTCTTTAATTAAAGTAATTAAAGACTGAATTTTATATTAGGAAAGGTGATACACTCATATTATAGAATGAAGTTGACAGTATAGAATGAAGGCTATCAACACTAACCAGACTACATCGTTATCAACAAAAAATTCCTGGAAGCCAAACCTAAGAATGTCATTAGACTTAGACAACAAAAATGCCAACCCTAGTTCATGTGTTGTCTCATTAAAGACCCACACCATGAAAGAATCCATTTATACATAAATTCCAAATTAAGTTGATGAGAAAATATCTTTGATATCTAATTGGGAAGCCTTAACATCCAAAAATTAAGTTAACCTAATGTTTCACAACAAGTTTCCCAAATGTGACATCATCTTTCCTTAAGAAACTAGATATTGATCCACTGCCATATTGGATCTCACTAGATTCTCTTTCACAAACAACAAATGATATATATTAATTTTTTAGAAACTTCCTTAATATCCCCATGTAAGTAGACTAAACTAAGTGAGGTTGAGGGTTTGAAGTAAAACTTACCATCTTCTTGGTATGTGCTTGACTTTGATCATGACTTGTATCTTGAATGAAAATTGCAAGCTAGCTACACTGTAAAATCATTGTTAATCATTGTTAGAAAAATAACCACAAAATCCTCTTTAATTAAAGTAATCCTTCTCGATATTTCAAGACAAGATATTTCAGTTAATTTCTAAGAGAGATAATTTCACTATCCAAACAACCATCAATCTATTTACTGTATATAATTTCCCAGAATTCAAAATTTGAATGTAATGAAACTAACCATAATTACCAAAGATTTGCACCAAAATGTAGTACAAAATGAATTGTTTGATAGAAAACATGTTTTGTTAAACCAAATATACCCTTGATATATTGATTTAAATAGCAAGGAAAGATCAAACTGGAGACAACAAGATAAAATTCATTAATTCACTTCAACAAACAATTGAAACCGGAATTCAACCACCAATTATAACTTCATTCTATTGATCTTCAAAAAGATTTTACAATATATTTCAAAATTTTGTCCTAATAGACATGTCCAAAAGTGTCTTTTCATTTACCCACTTTTAACATAAATAAAAAATTCTTAATTATCGTTGTTTACATAGGATTACATAAAAGTAATGAAAGATGAGAAATATTAGATGTTGAAGTCCAGAGCACTTGAAAGATATGGAAGTTTGTTACTCATCATAAGGTACACGTGATCATTTAGATCTGGCAAGGTCCTCTCTCCATGATAGTATCTACAAGGCTTGGTACTTCACTGCAAGGCCTGATCTTTTGGGGGAGCTAGATATGTCTACTCCCATTGGTACACTGTGTAATCATGAGGCCATTTGTACTCTTGGATTTTTTTTGTATTGACCAAGTGACTCTTCCATCTGTTGTCTAATAATGCTTTGCCATCTGTGATGAATCTTAAGTATCCAGCATCCAGTGCAATTATTCCATCCAAAGTTAAATTGAGGTGGTGAAGATTTATCTCACTATCCTTCTATAAATTAGTGAGGTAGTTGGGAACAATTTTGATAAACTCATCTATCCAATCCTTGGAGCTTTTCACTTGATCATCATCCCTTAGTATCTTAGGCACAAACCACTACTTTAGTGTGTGAAATGAATTCATTCTTGCCTTGATCTTTTTCTCTTTTGTAGATATGTATTGAAATTCATCTATGACCATTTAGACCATTTTCTCAATAGGCTTTAAAGTTGTGGGGGCCTCAACACTCCTTTGTAAAAAAATTCACAAATTCGTTAAGGTGTGATGTACAGGTTGTCATTTCTTGAATAAGGGGTCCAATATAGGTACATGGGCCTTTATCTAATCAAGTGCTTGTGACAAGGAGACATAAGATTCATACACAAAATTCCAACTTTTCCACAATTAGTTTAACCCTATGCTCCAAGATTTTTTCAAATACCCTAAGGGTTTCTCTCTTTGCTTTTTCCTTTGTTTCTTCATTAGTATTTTTCAACTTCTCAATTTCTTGTTTTAGCACATTTACTTGTTCAAAAGTGATTGCATCTGTATCAGTTTGGATGGCAGGGGGCTAGTATACTATTGATTTTGTGCTTTGGGAAGGACCTACTCCCTTCAACTACTATTTCAATTTCACATTTTCTATGAATAACCTATTCACTTCATCATTTAGATCAGTCTATGCTTTCTCATATTTTGCCAATCTAAGCTTCATACCTCTAACTGCATCTATAGTAAATATTGTTGAGTGCATTATCATAGTAGCTACCTCCAATTCTAGTGTGTCTTGAAGTGTCTTTACCATGGCAATCCCTCTCATTTCTTTTACAACAACAAGAAATCTTGGTTTTTCTATTCTTTTTTGCTTTGTCAAAAAGGCTAGGGTTTCAATTCTTGGATTTTAACATGTGCCACTCATTCCCTCATTTGAATTAAATTCAAAAACCAACATGGGATCTTCTTAGCTTCTTACTTGATCCAATAAGAATATCTTTTTTAACTCCATCACAAGAATAATTAGTATATTGCTTTCAAAGACCAATTTTCTTACTTCTTGGGGGCTAATAGTAATTTTAGTAATCTTGAGTTCTTCAAAAGTCTAGGAGCGACTCCTCAGTGCCCATCTTATTAACTTGGAGTCTCTCCTCAAATTCTTTCATTTTCATCTTAAACCACAAATCCTTAAACTTGGGAGTTTGAATAAATTCATCACCTTTAATAAATCTAAGGGTAGCAATCACCCTTTCATCATCATGCACTTCTTGATCATTATGCCCATGTACATCCACTCTTTCTTCTAGTTTGTGAGCATTAGTTGCAAGCTTAGGCAGTGGCTAATCAACTTCATCATCTTTAAAATTCAAAATTACATCGGCTACCTCTTCAATATCCCCTACTCCTTCACTTATTTCATATGCCACTAAGGGCGACACTCCATGTGTCTTCTTCCTTTTAGGACTTGGTTTCTTAGGGGATGTTTCTAATTGTATTGTGGCAGTGTCTAGTAGGGACTCTGTGATTACAATGCCACTAGGTTTGATGGGAAACTTGGAGGGTTTTGAAGACTAATGTAGTGTCCCTCCATTTCAACCATCCTTGGATCTCGAGTAAGTTGTTTATTTGTGTCTTGTGAAGTCATGTTGACCTTGTCGTTTGACGTTTTAATTTAATGGATAATAAAAAGTTTGATTTAGATTTTCGGTTGATTTTTGGGTTATGTGTATATTGTATATTTAAATTAGTGAATGATAAAAAGAGAATCTTGCTTGATTTAAGAGTTTAAAAATTAGAAATTTGATTTAGATGGGAAAGTATTTGTATATATATATATACACATATATATAATATTTATCTAATTATTCTTTCGTTGAATCAATCTCTTCATAAAATTCCATATTTTGTTCAGGATAATATGACCTTGACTGGAATAATAATAAATTATAAAAAAATAATAATAATAATAATAAGAGAAATATAAGTCCTTTTCTTTCATCTAGAGATTATTAACAGAGTATAATAATAATAAATAAATAATTTCAAATAAAGTAAAATAAATATTATTATTATTATTACTAAAATAATATAAAGTATGGTTGACAATTTTGTGACAAGGGTTCAAAAGAAAAAAATGCAAATGAAAATATGTTTAATATTATCAATTCATTTCATTAATTATGTTTTTATATATATAATTTAATAATATGCAAATAATAAATGAAACTTATAGAAAAACATTTAAAAAAAATGCACCTACCTCTGCATGTACCCTCCACTTGTTGCAAGACATTTCCTCCAACATACCGCATGCCTTGTCTTAGCATCCTCATTCTGCGTGCTTCTCTACGTGGTACGAGGGCATTATTTTTGGAGGAGGCACCTTTCAGAAAGGGAAGGTCGATCATTCAGGAAAAAAAAAGATGAATAGATTGCTACTGTTAACAAAAAGAACGGAAAAATGTTTTATATCTAAACTGTGCCATCCTCTTTTCCTCAGCATATGATCTACTATGGACGATGAAAGGTAAATTCTCTATCTCAGAATATCCATTTCTACTTGCAAGTGCAGAATAGCAAGGGTACTTAGGTTTTCGGCTGAGAGTATTTGTTAGCTCTATAAATTGTTATATTTTTGGTTACAGACTCACTGAATTGTTGGAAAATGAATCATGAGCCTCACCGTTTAATTGAAGATTCCATGCAACAGTTTTTAGTAAACAATTAATAAATGTTTGTATTTGCATGTTGCTGCATGTTGACTGTAATAGTCATCTGCATGCATGAGCTATATTTAGAGTTGGTATGCAAAACCTCTATAAAAAGAGGTCATATGTAATGAATTGATTAATCAGAGGAATAAGAAGCTAAGCTCCTATGTTTGTGTGTAAAAAAAATTTGTGCTTCCTCTGTTTTATGTATTTGTGTTTTGTTTTAGTGTTTGCTACTCCTATGATTGTTTTAATGTTTTCCTAGGCTTTTGAAATTTACATTTGGTATCAGAGCTAGATAGATCGGAGGGTTAAAAATTTGTGCAGACTGAGAAGAAATCCAAAGGATCGTCATCGCCTAAGGATTGTTGTTGGATTGACTTGGAAGGATTGTATTAAGAAGAAATGTGCAGAGTTTAAAACAGGCGCAAGGATAGAGTCGTTGGTGTGAAGACTAAGTTGGCAGCCAAGTGCAGAATGTAAGAAAAGAGATTGCTATGTCGACTGAATTTTGGAAGGTTGTTGATTCATAGAAAAGAAGTTGCCATTATTTGATCACTGCAAAGCATGCTACTGAAGTAATGGCTATAAGGAGATCGTGTGTTTAAAGTCAGCCCAGGCAATGAGGAGGTAAATGTAAGTTGAAAGATTGAAAAAAAAATTTAAAAAAAAAATCCTTGAATTGCCCAAACTCTAAGGTGAGTAAGGGTTCACAAAATTTTTTGAAGATAGGTAGGTTTGAAGGAAGAAGCCGTCAGTTTTCAAAAGATAGAGTCATTGGAGTTGCTGTAAAAGAAATAAGTTGCTGTCGAAGAGATAAAGAGAAGCTTTAAGAAAAAAACCTCAGTAAGGAAGAAATAAAAGGTAAATAGATTGCAAATTTTATTGTTTTTTTGTTTACAGTCAAGAATCACTATCAATTCTAGTTTTTAGGAGGAGTTTAAATTTTTGTTTCAATGGGAAAGATTGGTAAAAAGTTGAAGAAAGAAACTGTAAATTTATTGTGTGAGAAAGATAGTTTGATAGAAGAATTAGTGAAGCTCAAAAAGTGTAATTCAGAATTGATAGATAAGTTAAAGGAGTTTTCAAAAGAAAGGTGTGATTATTTGTGTGAGAATGAAAATCTGGAAAAAGAATTAGAAAATGTGAAAAAGAAAAATGAAGAGCTAGAAGGTAGATTTGAAGCTGTTAAGAAAAAGGATGAAGATTTGGAGGGGAAGCTAAAGTTGTTGGAGAAAGAAAATGCATGTTTGAAATCAAAGTCATTGATGTGTGATGCTACATGTATGGGTGATGTAGCTAAAAAAAATTCATGTAAAGAATGTGATGTTGAAGATAAAGATGTGTCTGAAACTAATGTTTTTGCAGCATGTGAAGCTGACAACAAAGATTGGTTTGAAAAGAGAAAAGGTTTGAAAAAAAAAGGACAAAAAATGAGAGAGCCCATTCAGCCAGTTGTGAGGCCAAAGAATGAAGGCCTGGGATATGGTGAGAGAGATTGAAGTGATGTAACAAGTGTTACAAGTTCGTGCAAATCAGCTAGAAGTATGGAGTTTATGGAATGTTCTCATTGTCATAGGGGAGGACATAAAAAAGAGAAATGTTGGGATCTTCATCCCTGTACAATTTGTGGGTTGAAGAATCATTCAGAAAAATCATGTTGGAACAGAGAGTGGGGTGGACAATCTAAGAAAGATTGTATGAAAATTGACTATGGGTGGATCGATGGATCTAGTTGGAGGAAAGTTACAGGTATGTTTAAAAGGTTTTATAAATCTAAATGTTGGCATGTTAAAAGGAATAAGGTGTCAAATGATCTAAGAGACAGTGAGTCTTCTCTATATTAGAGAAAGAATTTATGAAAGTCTGCACACTGAGTTGTTCAGGTTCAGTCTTCAAAATTCAGTATTGTATTGTGAGTCTCAGCATCAAAGGGGAGTATGTTGGAAAATGATGCATGAGCCTCACCGTTTAATTGAAGATTCCATGCAACAGTTTTTAGTAAACAATTAATAAATGTTTGTATTTGCATGTTGCTGCATGTTGACTGTAACAGTCATGTGCATGCATGAGCTATATTTAGAGTTGGTATGCAAAACCTCTATAAAAAGAGGTCATATGTAATGAATTGATTAATCAGAGGAATAAGAAGCTAAGCTCCTATGTTTGTGTGTAAAAGATTTTTGTGCTTCCTCTATTTTCTGTATTTGTGTTTTGTTATTGTGTTTTCCTGAGGTTTAAAATCTACAAGAATACTGGTTAGCTTTATGTACTTGGATATGGTTAATAATTATATTTAAAGAAGACAAGCTTGACATTCTTAGGCACCGATAGACTGCCCATCTAAGGTGTTTACTTTTTTATTGTTTCTTGTAAACCATGGACATTGAAAGAGAGAGAGGCTTGGTGGCCTGAGATCGTGAGACTAAACTGAACCTGCACTAGGCTTTATCTTTTCATTGCCTGGTAAACAACAATGTTTATTTGCAATCATATCCCCTGCGCCATTTATCCTTATTGGGTATTCTGATTCTATACCCTTCTCCAATACTCTTCACCTGAAGGTTGAACCAATTTTTTTCTTGATTGTGTCATTTTGCATCACCAATAGCCTATGTCGATATCATTCGTTGTTTAACCCTTTGGATGGTATTCGATATTTGCCTACTAAATTGAGGGTCATCTCATATAACATTTGTGGCATTCAACTTTGGCTTTTCATAAGCAAAAATTAATATAGTTGAACATCCTTTAATTTCCTTCCCCCTGAAATCAAAACTATTGTTTGGAAATACACAACTCTCACTGCAGTAGTGTGCATTCTTGTTCGGTGAAGGAAGCGTAATTACTAGTTTATTTGGGCTGGCCTGTTGATTTTTTGTAGCTCGAAAGGTTGGATGTGGAATTGTTTTAAAGCAACTCTAGTTGGATATGCTTTAAATCACTTTAAAGCAACTCAAGTTAGATATTTTTTAAAGCAATTTGAGTTGGATTTTCAACAACAATAGTTTTTTATTCTTTAATAGAATGTTTCCGACTTTGTGAGGATAAGATAAATCCAAGAGTGATTTTATGTGTAATTAAAGTCAAAGAAAGCAAGGATAGATTATTTCCTTGCACGCTCAGTAAAGCAGCTAAGCTCTATAAATGTAAGATTGTTGTAGCAAACTCATATTGTATTTTCGAAAGAAAAGTTTGTTGTTAGGCTGAATAGAAGATTCAACATTTGCAGATTTTTCTCCGCATTGGGTTTCTTGGGTAAATTTGTGTTATTGTCTATTTGTGATTGGCTTCATGTTATTTTTGCTTCCGTTGTTATTAGTTGTTAATTAACCCAGTTGTGTTAATTGTTATAAATCAGATTTGTTTTTGTGAATTTATTGTGTAATTAATTTGTTGCTGGGTTATAGAAATTAACAGGGTCATTGTCACTGTGGAGCCTGAAGTTTGTCTCAAGTCACAGTTCCATAGGTAGTAATCCAGGTGAGACAATTAGAGAACTTAGTTTTTTTTTACAGAGCTTTATTGCTTTTGTCGCTGTCTTGCAAACTCCTGTGCCTCTATATTTGGCACTTGATGTATTATTGTCTCATAGTATTCCTTTACACTTTCATTGCAGTTCTATGATGATCACAGTTTAGGGTTATATTCATGGCCTTTGAGTCTTACACACATAAAATGTGTCATTTTATTTTCTTTGGAGGGTGTATAAATCTTAAGCAATCTCCTTGAAACCATCGGCAATCTCTCCCTGCTGTTTTCTCGGGGCTCCTCCAAACTTCCTCTCACTGGTAATGACCTTTCACTTCTCCAATTTGACTAATTTGCAGCTTGAAAATAAGGCTTTGTCGAATGTTTTAGAGTATGTTTAATTAATTGAAAATAACTGCCATGATCCTAACAATGCGCATATTTAGGTTTTAACATAATGGTAACCTTTACCTTGCGTAGATAAGTATATTTCAGACAAATAAACCTATTCTTCTTTCCAGTAAAAATCACACAATTCATGCATTTCTCCAGCTTAAATTGTCTTCTTCAAAAAAATTTAGAATTTACCAAGGCATGATATACTGAACTGAAGTTATTTGGGTTTTACTTTTAATATTTATCATATCTGCAATATTCTTCTAAATCCCAAATATTCGATGAAACGAGAGCATGCGTAATTTATGGGGAAGTGCATCGTTACAGACTAAATCCAAAACATGTTTAGAAAGCTATCTTATAGCCTATTATCATGGGGTGGACTTCAAGGGATCCCATAAAAGGCTCCACGTAATCCTCCTCTAAAAGTCCACTTTTATAAATAAAAAGCCTTTCTTGTAAATAAGGGCACTTAATTCCACGTCCATTTAACCATTTTTTAGTTCCTGCCAAAGGAACTATAGGCATGGCAAAATCCTAACTAGTTATTAATGTTTTGAATTTCAACCAATCAAAATTAATTATTTTCTTTTATACATTATATTTTAAGTTTTTTCTAAAGTTAAATGCATGTTTTTTAACTTTTCTAATTTTCAAAATTATTTTTCTTGAATATTATTGGCTAAAAATTTTAGGCGATAAGGGCGGATTATGCGGAATTGAGTATAATATTTTTTATTTTTCAATTTCATTGCTTTTTTTGAGGCATTTTTTTCGCCACTTCTCAACTAATAAACTAATATTTGCACATTCAAATGTAAAAATTATGGCAAAGTTAAAGTTAGAAATGTTAATTTATAATAATTACAATATCATTCATAAAGCTCATTTTTATTTTGCAATTTTATTGGTTTTTTTTTTGCCACTTCTCAACTAATATTTGCACATTCCCAAATGTAAAAATTATGACAAAATTAAAGATAAAAACTATTAATTCAAAATTAAAGATAAAAACTATTAATTCAAAATTAAAGATAGAAACTATTAATTTATAATAAAATAATAATTGTTTTTGGAATAACTTGATATTTAAAATCAACTATTTAAGATAAATATTTATTAATCCATTATTATAGTTAATATTGATTCATTATTATAGTTAAAATTTATTTGTTAAGATAAATGTTTAGGAGGAAGATAAATTTATTATTGATTGTTTAATTATTATAGTTAAGATAAATTTCAATACATTTTTAATATTTTTATTATTAAAGTTCTTATCATTATTTCATGTATAATTTTATATGGGTTAATTTTTTATATTTGGATTTTTCTAAATTATTTATGCAAATTTATTTAAGATAAAGTAACAAATTTAAATATATTTTTATATTTTCTATTTTATCAAAAAAGTAAAATTCATTAAATATTTTAAATAATTTTGCATAAATAATTTAAAAATTATGAAAAAATTAATAAAATTATTTATTTATTATGAAAGCATAGATATTTATTAGAAAAAATTATATAAAATAAATTAAATACAATACAATCAATATTTATATAAAATAATATCATATAAATCCTAAGCAAATAGAATAAATTTATTAACATATAACAAATATATTATAAAATAAACAACAATACATAAATAAATTAAAATTAATTATTAACAAATTTAATATATACTTTTTGAAAACTAACGTTAGTAGTTTTGAATGGGATAACCTATGGGAGTTGTTAAATTATGACAAAATTAAAGATAGAAACTATTAATTTATAATAAAATAATAACTGTTTTTGGAATAACTTGATATTTGAACTAAAGGTACTACCTTTATCTTAACTCATTATTAATAATTCTGTTTTTGACAAATGAGAGTTCTTTTTTTTTAATTGAAAAAATATTTATGTATTGTTAAAATAACATGCAAAATATATAACAAAACATATTTCACAAATTAATTTTCTCAAATATAATTGGCAGTTTTTGCTGATATAAGCGATTTATGTGGACCCATTATCATAGTTGCAACTATCTTTTGGACATTTCATGGAATATTTATTTCGCTTGTAGGTTATTTATATATATTATTTATTTAATAAGATGTATAAGCTAGTTATATAACATTCGGTTCCCATGTGTTCAAGTATGAGTCCATCTTGTTAGTTCCTACCAAAGGAACTATAGGCATAGAAAAATCCTAACTAGTTATTAATGTTTTGAATTTCAACCAATCAAAACTAATTATTTTCTTTTATACGTTATATTTGAAGTTTTTTCTAAAGTTAAATGCATGTTTTTTCACTTTTCTAATTTTCAAAATTATTTTTCTTGAATATTATTGGCTAAAAATTTTAGGCCATAAGGGCGATTTATGCGGAATTGAGTATAATATTTTTTATTTTTCAATTTCTTTTTTTTTTTGAGGCATTTTTTTCACCACTTCTCAACTAATAAACTAATATTTGCACATTCAAATGTAAAAATTATGGCAAAATTATAGTTAGAAATGTTAATTTATAATAATTACAATATCATTCATAAAGCTCATTTTTATTTTGCAATTTTATTGGTTTTTTTTTTTGCCACTTCTCAACTAATATTTGCACATTCCCAAATGTAAAAATTATGACAAAATTAAAAATAGAAAATATTAATTCAAAATTAAAGATAAAAACTATTAATTCAAAATTAAAGATAGAAACTATTAATTTATAATAAAATAATAATTGTTTTTGGAATAACTTGATATTTGAAATCAACTATTTAAGATAAATATTTATTAATCCATTATTATAGTTAATATTGATTCATTATTATAGTTAAAATTTATTTGTTAAGATAAATGTTTAGGAGGAAGATAAATTTATTATTGATTGTTTAATTATTATAGTTAAGATAAATTTCAATACATTTTTAATATTTTTATTATTAAAGTTCTTATCATTATTTCATGTATAATTTTATATGGGTTAATTTTTTATATTTGGATTTTTTAAAATTATTTATGCAAATTTATTTAAGATAAAGTAACAAATTTAAATATATTTTTTTATATTTTCTATTTTATCAAAAAATTAAAATTCATTAAATATTTTAAATAATTTTGCATAAATAATTTAAAAATTATGAAAAAATTAATAAAATTATTTATTTATTATGAAAGCATAGATATTTATTAGAAAAAATTATATAAAATAAATTAAATACAATACAATCAATATTTATATAAAATAATATCATATAAATCCTAAACAAATAGAATAAATTTATTAACATATAACAAATATATTATAAAATATACAACAATACATAAATAAATTAAAATTAATTATTAACAAATTTAATATATACTAATTAATTATTAACAAATTTAATATATACTTTTTGAAAACTAACGTTAGTAGTTTTGAATGGGATAACCTATGGGAGTTGCTAAATTATGACAAAATTAAAGATAGAAACTATTAATTTATAATAAAATAATAACTATTTTTGAAATAACTTGATATTTGAACTAAAGGCACTACCTTTATCTTAACTCGTTATTAATAATTCTTTTTTTGACAAATGAGAGTTCTTTTTTTTTAATTGAAAAAATATTTATGTATTGTTTGATTCCTATATGTGTTTGATTCCTATATGTGTTCTAGTGCTGGATAGTTTCTAAATTTAGGTGATAATTGCTTTATCCTGACCAATTGTTCCTGAAACACAACAAACTCAAAAAATTCAAACAAAACTATTCTAAAACTTTCTGGCAGGAACTTCGCTGCTTTGCAGCTCTTGTTTTAAAAAGGTGATTCCTACTCCTTTTTGGAAGGGGGAAATACAGTAACTTAAAATGGATAAAACAAAAAGAAATAAAAGAAAAGATTAAATATTAGTATTCCTAAAAGAAGGAGAAGGGAACTATTTATTATTTTTAATTCTTACTTTAAGTGAATAAATTAAATATATATATATATGTAAATGTAGTCATTAACTAAATAGAGTATATATATATATTTAAAAAGTTAGCAAATAATCAAATAAATATGTTATTTATATTTAAGAGATTAAAAAAAAATAATGATAGTGGTCAAATGAAATATAGTGAAATGGTTTAGGATGTTTATTACATATAATGAATGGAAATGAAAAAGTAAGTAGTTATAATAAAATAATATTTGTTTCAAATGAATACGTTTTTAATTAAGTAGTTATAGTTTTATTCTTATTTTTAATTATTTTATGAATGGGAAGTTTTGAGGTTATTTGCTCTCTCACAAGTGTAAATTCTATATAATGATATTTTATTTTTATTTGGTAGTGTAAAATCATGGGCATTACAAGTAGACTGAAACAAATGAATATCTTTCTTTAGGTAATCCTAATATTTGAGTAAGTACTCATAAAGAAAATTAGTAACTAGGTGAATGAAATTGTTTGTATTTTAAGAAAGAATGAATAAATGAGGTATGCATGATATTAATATTTAGTTAATAGTTTCATTAAGTTAATAAAACAAATAGGATTATCTTTAAGATTGGGGAAAAATTATTATGTTATTTAGTTTAATAAATCTAAATGGGGAAAATATGTCGAGATAAGCATTTTATTGACTTCGGATAGTTATCAATTGCTTTGAGGATGCACTAGGTGATTAGTATGAGTGTTTATAGAAATGAAATATGGATGTTGGATAAGAGAGAGTTTCTCTAGTTATAATGAATCAATTAGGAAGATTAGTAAATGACAAAATTATTTAGAAGGAAAGTTGGACTAATTAGATCATAGACAATGGTAAAGTATTGAGTTGTCATAAGCTCTATTTGATAGTTTTATAAAGTTGCATAAAAGAAATATATTGTCTTGTGAATAGGGACTTCATTTTGATCATTTCATAGTTGGATGGATAGTAAGTGTTACCTTTACGGTGCAATGTTTATTCATTGTTCACAATAAATACTATGGTTGCATAATTGATTTAAGTGTATGGCTTGTGGGGTACTTATGAAGATGTTCACGATGGCTTGCTTATTGTAAGTTGCTTAAAAATAGTGTATTTCAAGTTTGCGGAGTATGATGTTTTTCCTTGTGTGAAATCGTGTGCATGAATTGGAATTTAAGTTGATTAAGTATTGGGGTTGGCGGATATTGAGTTGTGTTTTGGAATATTATTTACAATAGATGGCATGATTGAATTAGTTATAATTAAATAATTAAAGATTTGATATGATGATCTTTTGTTGTATTGGACTTTTTGATTGTAATGTAATGTTGAATTACAAGTCTATTGGGTAAATAGTTGATGGGTATCTTATAAGGAGAATATTGAGGGTTCCCTTAGATACCCTATCAGCTAATTTACTATTGATAATTGAAGAATGGTTTTGTATCTAGAATCATTTTGATATTGCCACTTTTATTCTTCTCTTGTCTTTTTGTGAATTATGGAAGTTATATGGTCATTTTGTGTTTCCATGATGTGAGTTGTCCTTTTGTTTTAATTTTGATTGCGGAGACTTGTTGCAATGACTTTCTTGTAGTCATATTTGGTGATGGTTGGGAACCCAAAGTGTTTAAATTACCCTTAGGGGGAGTTTGTGGATTTTCAGTATTTTAGGCTTCCAGAGGCACTAGAGAAACCTAAATTATATTGATTTTTTTCATGGTTGGACCTTTGTGATTCATTGATCCTATTTCTAATTTTTATTTTTGTGGGTGGTACCTCCTTTGTTCTTGTTTCAATGATATGGAATGGGTTTGTGAGATGGTTCTTTCCTCGTATGTTGTGTGATATGTATTCCTTGATTTTTATGTGAGATAAGGTACACCCCTTACAAGTTTTGGTTTGGTACCCATAGGGAGTGGCTCTTCATGGGGGCCAATGCACAAAGGGGGTTGTTAAGGTAACCCATGGAAGAGTTTCTTAATCAAGTGATAATGTAATTAATTAACTAGTAGGTTGGGTAGATAAACACTAAACAAGATTAATTATGAGCCTCACCCATATCGTTAGTGTTTGCATAGGCTAAGGATGGGATGAGAAGACCTGGTTGGTAAGATCACTATCTTGTCCTCACGAAAGTAAGTGGTCCTGCATGAGTCACCCTATGGAGCGGTTTCCTTGAGATAGGCAGCCTGGATAATAATAGATGGAGGTAGTACCTTGTGATAGGTTGTCTAGCTAATCCATGTAAGGCCATGTGATGACACTCTACTACAATACCCGTTTATTTTCTCTTGTTTGTTTGCCTTTGGGAGTGTTGATTAACTTGTTGATGTTGTTGAGGCAATTGGTTCTTGTTGTTTGTTGTTGAAGCCTCCTAGTTCTATCTTTTAGTGTTGCACACATGCCTGATGGTAACTTGATTGATGTTAATGAAAAGTGCCCTTGATATTTTTTTTTGGTTAATGTTGTGATTTCATTTGAAGGCTTTGGATCCTATTATTGTTGATACCTCTTATGGTTATTTAGTGTTGATCTATAATATTGGCTTTTGGTTTTGTTAGAATTTTTCATTATTTTGTTATGGCTATGTGATGGCAATGCTATGGGGTGTTATCTTGTATGGTTGTTATCCTTGTTGTGGAGTATGGCTTGTTATTAGTTCATATGATTGTTTGGGTTGAGGAATGGGGATCTTTCTTGTCAACTCCTAGCACAGGGGGTGGTCTTTCAGGTCCACGTGGTCAGGTGGAATGTGCTATGCACCCCATTAGGTTCCCAGGTTGTGTTCGTAATGCAAAAGCAAATACAGAGTTTTTAGAGCTTCACTTGGTTGAAGACTACTCTTTACTTTGTACCTTATTCTTTATTGATGTATCATTTTTGTATTTTATGTATCTTTTCCTCTACATGAAAGGATGCATATGTACTCCTAAAGTGATGTAATGTACTCCTAAGGTGATGTTATGTACTCTTGAGTATTGTAATGTACTCCTGAAACAACTATAATGCATTACTTTACCTTTGTAAACCTTATGTGATGGCCATTATCTGATGTGTTGTATCTGTGGAAATATACTCTACAATTTTCATATTGAACTATTAATAAAATGTTGTATGTATCTTTTTCATCTTTTTGGATCATGGATGGTTGTATGTTAGCTTTATGTAATTCTTGATTCATTTGTCAATGTTAAGATTTTAGTTTTAGGATTTCATGATGTCGTCTCATGTACCCCAAAGCACGTAATGGTCATTGTAATTGTATTATTACTTTATATGTAATATATGTTCATGTTCATCTTATGTATTGTTCTACTTTCAAAAAAAAAATTGTGGTGTTTTGTTGTCTTTTGGGGTTCACATGGCGAGGCATTACAACTAACCCTCTCCAGTTTCTTTTCTGGTTCAACTTATACTCTTTCAAAGTTGTCAATTATTAAGTTCATCCTTTTGATAGGATCCCCTTCTTCAAAATAGAATCCTTGGAATCCAATGTCCCTTTTCTTCTTCTCCTCCTCAAGCCTCTTTATGATTTAACACTTCCTCTTCCACTAAAAAACTTCATCAAGTCTGTGGACACAAAAAAAGTAACCCTTCTACTTTTTCTTATGTCCAGGCCCTCCTAGTGAATTTTGGCTTGATTTTGCCTATATTTAATGTTGTAATGTGGTCAACACATTCACATTAGGTCTTGGACCCTTGTGAATCATTAAGACTTCTAAGATGTCTTGTAAAGGTGTTGTGAAGTGTTGTAACCCACTTTCACACTTTTCTAGGACCCTTTCATCATAATTCACTTTAAAATAATCCCTTTTTATTACTTACCGAGTCTTATTTCAAAGTGTTGTAAAGTGTTGTAACCCACTTTCACACTTTTCTAGACTTTTCATCACTAATTCAACCCTTTCTCATATTTAAATGACCCCTTAATGCACTTTCTGACCCCTTTTAAGTGTGTTTTTGAGGATATTCCCGTTAGACAACATTTAATTCCCTTTAATTCCTAACACCCACTTAATTTGCTTAAGTGGGACTAAGTCACCAATAGGGGCGACTTAGTCATTTTTGTTGGAAATAGGATGTCATTTAATTGCAGGGTAAAAACACAAAGTTGTGTCACACTTTATAAAGGAAACGACCAATGTTGATCCAACTTTTAAACTTGAATCACTAAATAGTGGCATATATATTTTGAATTTTGAAATGATGTAAACTAGTAAAATATGTACTTTTTAGTATATTTTATGTTTGTATTTTTTAAAAAAAATTAAAAAAATATTTTAAACTAGCTTTTAATAAATTAACACTATAATTTAGTTGTTGATAAAATCTTGAAAAATGAAGTTGCATGGGACGTCAAACTTTTAATAGTAAATTTTATTATTTTTCATTCAATTTTTTTGTGTTTATTTATGACTTGAAACTTTAGTGCATGGATATATTTTTTTCCAATTTTGATAAATATATATTTTTAAATAAATATTAAAATGTGTGTGAATCAAAAAATAGAAGTCTCCATCAGACGTCAATTTTCACATTAAATATTTATCTAAAATGGAAAAAAAAATTATACCATCTTGGAATAGATTCTTTTATCTAGTGAGTCATATTTTTTTCATTTTTTTGTAATAAGTTTTAGTATTTTTTCCTTGGCATGGTAATCAACCTAATATTTTGTGTTGATAACCTACTTATAGTAAAAATTTAAAAAATGTATACATAAATAATAATTAAACTATTAAAATAAATATATTTTTGAAAACTGCACTTATGGATCTAGAAAAGGGTATTTTTATATATTTTTTAAAATTTTATTTACATTAGCAAGAGTTATTGAAACTTCAAGTTTTTCAAATAATTTTATTTTTTTTGGTAAATTGGACTCAAAGTGGTGCTCCATATATTTTTAGCCAACAATTTTAGTTGGAAAATTTGTGGAAGTATCTAGCTTAGCTAGAATGAATCTTACTAGCTCATATGTTTGACCAAAATTGATTTTTAGTTAGAAATACTTAAATTTAGTTGTGTTGATAAGTTGGCTGAAAGTGTGACACAACTTTCTGCTTTTACCCTGCAATCCTAAACATTAATTATTTCATGTATCTCTTAAGTTCTTGGAATGTGTTCAACAACACTAAGATTAGGATGAGATTAATATTTGATGAAATAAATCATGAAATTGGCATTTGTAGTTAATTCCTAAATAATAGGAACATGTGGGTGCACACATGGTAAGGTGACACTCACCTTGAGTTCAATTAACTATTCGGAGTAAGAGATAACACTTTTGAATGCATGTAAAGATCCTAGGAGTTAGGGTTTGATGTTTGCATGCATGAAGTTCAATTTAGTTTAGTTTAGTTCAGTTTAGTTCAGAATCAATTTAGTTCAATTCAGTTTAGTTCAGTTCAATTCAATTCAGTTCAGTTCAGTTCAGTTATGGTTTAATTATCTTCAATTAGTCTTAGTTGAATGTTAGTTGACTTCAATTAACTTGGAATGCATGGCTAATAACTTGATTTGTATGACAGATAATACGGACTACCTCTAGTTAACAGGGGATGACCATTCTTGCATGAATGGTGTTGAGTAAATGTTTTAGTTAACAAGAAACCACTTGGAGCCGGCTTGGATGCCCAAGATGCTTTCTTGGAATGACCTCTTATGCATGTTGAGATATTTTTGAATACTCAGTTAAGTAGGACCTCTAAAGGGTGCCTACTTTGAGGAATAAAGCAAGAAGATATTTACATAATAGAGGTGCAGTTGCCACTTCAATTTGGGACGCCCAAAAGCATGAAGATGACCATTTGACATTGTTCTTCATGGGATAACCCTATTTGCATGAGATATGGTGTACCTTTTAGGGATATGGATTGAGCATTGTAATTGTAACTCATGTTGGAGTTTACAAAGTAAATCAAAACCTATTTATCTCAATCAAGTTGAATAGAGTTATCATAGTTTTTATTGCAGGTTGTGAAGAAGATTGGTGAAGGTAGAAGAAGCATTCTCAAGCAAGAATTGGAGCTATTGTATTTTAGAGACTAAATAATAGAATAATTCTTGGTGGAGTTTTTTCCCGAAAGCATTTCTCCATGGTACATCTTGTGTAATATTTCTAATATCCTGTCTAGTTCTTTTATCAACTTCTGTCTACATTCTACAACAATAAAATGGATTAATCAAGATAATCACCCACAACGAATATGTAACAAAGGAAAAGCTTATTTAGATCAAAAATATTAAATTTTTACGAAGTATTAAGCTAAGAAAATACCTCCTTTTTCAACACTTTTTAGCACAAAAATTAAAATTGTTTTAAATTTCTGGTAAGATTTCATTCTCTAACCCTTGAGGTCAGCCTGTGATGTGTTATTTTTAGGAAATTTAGGAAAATCAAGTATAAATAAGGGTTTTTATCCTCATTTTTCATCTCCTAATCTTTGGAAATCTCATAACTCATTAAGCATTCAATCTCTCAAGCATTCAAGTACTCTAAGCATAATTAAGTCATCCATTGGAGCACTTCATTACATATCTTCATATTTCTACATGAAGGTTTTGGTAAGTTTATGACATTGCATGTTTTTTATTTATCATTCTCTTTCCATTTCATTTCATTATCTAGGGTTTGATTACCAAAGTGGGGTTTGACTAAGGAAAAACCCCTATACTCTAACCCTTAACCATTTTTCCCTCTTTGCATGTGTGTTTGTAGACTTTGTAGGAAGATTTTTCAAAGAAATAGGTGTTGAAAAGTGGTCAAGAAGTCATCAAATTCATTCAAGTCAACAAAGACCTAGTTCAAGCTTGGAGACTCTTTTTATCCCATTTCTACAAAATCAAGACCGAACACCTATTAAAAAAGCAAGTGCAGACCTGAAGCTACAGGATCCTGTCCCAAAATTCCTAAAATCTATAGGTGGACTAAGTCACCACCAGTGGCGAATCAGTCCCATTTCTAGGCTTGAAAATTGGTTTTTGCATTTTTGGATACCCATTTGGCAGATTTCTATTCCAACAAGTTTTCCCCAAAACTGGACTAAGTCGCCCAACTTGGCATAAGTGTCCTATTCAACATTTTCAGTCAATTTTGTAGGATTCCAAAATCTCTCCACATTAGATCTCAAATTCCAGATTCACCTCTCCAATTTTGTTTAGTTATTTCATCATTTACTTGCATTTTTTTGTGTTTTTGCATATCACAATGTGTTTTCCAACACTTTGTATTTCTTAGGTTTTGCATCATTAAATCATTTTCTTCTCAGATCAGTGCATTAGTACATCATTATTAGAAATATTACATCTCATTTACATTAATCTTGAGTGTAGAAATTTACATTTTGGACCCCATTCTTTCTCCTTTTAGGTGAAAAACCCTAGAAGGAGCTTAAGCATTTGGGTAATCCAAAATCATTGTTTACATTTTGGTGAATCTAACTTTTTGAACATATTTAATTCTAATTTTACGTGCATCCTAGGTTTCATTTCCATTAACATTGCATTAGGTATTGCATTGTTTTTAAACTACATCCTAGGGTTTTAAAAATTGCATTAGTGAAAAGCTCAAATAGATTGCATTTTTGCCTCATTTTTACATTGAAAACAACAAAAATTATGCATTTTCGTACTGTAGTTACATTTGTGCATCCAAAAGACATAAAATTGCATTCAAATTTTTTGAAAAAACTCAAAAAAACCATCACTGAGACTAATTTCCACACTGGGTGACTTAGTACTTCTACACATTTTGCACTATAACTTCTGGTATTTTCTGGGAATTTTCTGCATTTCTATTTTTTTAACTACTGCATTCTATCATACTTTCTAGATTTTTTTTCTATTGCATTTAATTTCCTTTCATCATGGCTTTTTGCTTTAATAAGTTTTGGATGTCATTGAAATCTTTAGTAGACATGTAACATTATGCCTTTAGCACTGATCCTAATGACCTTGAGTTTCCTCATGCTCCTTCAACTCCTCATGAATTTCCTCCTCATGTCGTTGACATCATTGGAGAAGATTATGATAGCATGAATAAGTTCTTAAATGAATGCCTTGAGAACCTTGAAGCCAATGCAGCCTTTTACCCATCCATGAAGTCACAAGACCTTCCTACTATCTCACCTTCTGATATGTTTGGTTATCTACATCCTAAAACAAATGAAGTACCTAAGTTCCCTCCAACAAATGGACCTAGTTCTTCTACACAACAACATCCTCAACCATTTTATGATAACAAAGTTACAAACACACCAATCAACCTTAAAGAAACTTATGGCAAAGGTTTTACTATCTTAAGCAAACAAGGTTGTGACACAACAACCAAACATGGAATTCACCAACTTTTAGAACAAAGACCAATAGATGAAAACACAACAAGGCTAGGATATCAAGATCTTTCTCATAATGAAAAGCCTCCTTTTGAATAGTGGAGACTTTGCTTGATGATGACATGGTAATCTTTGATTCCCCTCCCGAATTGAATGTCCTCCTTCCAAGTGAACAACGCTTACATTATGCAAATGATAAGGATGCTAGGATCCCCATGGGTCCTCTTCCTCCTTCAATCCATGAAAAAGGAGAATCTAGTAAATGCAAATGACCTTACAAGTTGAAAAAATTAAATTTTCCTCTCCATCCACCACCTGAATGTGAAAGGAAACTAGAAATGCTTTTACATTGAGGTCTTATACTCTTACCACCTTTGAATAGTTTGGCCATTCGACCTAAAGATTTTAACATCCCATATTGTAAATACCATCATGCTCTTGGACATCGCAGTGATGAATGTTGGACATTGAAGGACATACTGAATAAGTATCACCTCACTAATACCAACTATTATCCTCTCATCCCATAGTACATTATCACCAACCTCATTGAATGCAATAATTGTATAATTTTCCATTCTCACTATTGCATGGTTGTTCCCATCACCTATCTCGTTTAATTCTTGCCTTGCCCTAAGTGTGGGCAAGAAGTTGTTAGCCTTGTCCTAGTAATGCATTTTTCCTTGTCCCTTAGCCATGTTGTTTACCCTCCCAACATTGGGAGGTGGATGACTTGTTTGATGCGTGACTTACATTTGCATTACTAGCCTTTTACATTTTCCTTTTTATTTTTATTTTCTTTGGTATGATTTTATGTGTGTATTGTGTTCCCTCATGATGTGGTGTTTGATGTTCCCACCTCTCTTGTGAATTTCCTTTATTTGTACCTCTATTCTTTTATATGTCGTACATTTCCATTTTCTTTTTTGCTTTTGTTTTGTGTTTTCCTTTTGGGGATGACACAGCATTAAGACCGCAATGCCTCTTCCATGTTGACCAAAAAGGTCCTTTACATTTTCTTTTTTGCTTTTTTTTTGGGATGATGCAAAGCATTGAGACCACGATGCCTCTTCCATGTTGACCCAAAAGGTCCTTTACATTTTTTTTTTCTTTTTTTTTTTGTGTTTTCCTTTTAGGGATGATGCAAGGCATTGAGACCGAAATGTCTCCTTCATGTTGACCCAAAAGCTTTTCCTTTTCTTTTGCCTTTTTTTTTCATTTTGCTTTTTTTTTCTTTTGGGGATGATGTAAGGAATTGAGACCACAATGTCCCTTCCATGTTGACCCAAAATGCATTTTATTTTTCTTTTGTTTTCACTCTCTTTGTGTCATTCTTCTAGTTCTATGTATTGGGGAATGATGGCAATTATGAGCTCTTTAATAAAAACATTGCAGCAACGAACAAACTGACCCCAAATCCATAGATCCCTTATGTGTTTGGTGTGTTCCTTTATGGGGGAAACCCCTCTTTATTTTTTTCATTTTCCTTCACATGATGTAGCCTTACTCAAAAATGTATGACTTGGCATAGGGGCTTTCCAAGTTGGCTCTCATTTCTTGTTTTATTTTTGCATTTTTCCTTCCCTACTTCAAATTAATTGCTCATAGAACAGTGCGTAGCAATTCCTTTAAAGTGGGGGCATACATTGGCATTATTCATTTGTATTTTTCTTTTTCTTGGTTCTTAGTGTAGCCTTGTTACTTTATATGATGCGTTTGTCACTTTGTGGATGACATTGGGTGTAATTTCCTTCATAAGTGTGATCTATCTTAGCATATTACATTCCTTTTGGTGGCCTGATGTGACACACTGCATCTCCTAAGTTTTGAATATTATATTCTTTGATTGGTCCTCTCTTGGAGACATTAGACACAATGTTCCCTAAGTTATTGAACTTGCATGATCTTAACCAAACTCATTTGAACATCTTTTTCATATTGCATTTTTCATTTATATGGCCCCACCTTGCATAACACAACTCGCATGCCTATGATCCTATTGCATTTTTTCATGAGTTCTAAGCATACAAAGCTTTGCTTGTCTCATGAAGCATGAAATGACACTGTCTTTGTGGAACCTTATTAAAGTTATTAGGAGGCATAACTTTGATATGGTTGAGCGGGAAGCCTATTCTGAGGCATGGTGCTCCCCATAACCACCTTTCAAGATTTCTCACCCTACGGATAACCATAAGTTTCATGGGACCAAAGTGAGTAGGTTGTAGATTTCTCACCCTATGGACAACCAAAAGTTTCATGGCCCCAGAGTGAGTATGCTTGGGCTTTCTCACCTAGCAGACAACCATGAGTTTCATCACCCTAGAATGAGTACACATTTCTCATTTCAAACAAACAACCTAGATCTAATCCACAACAAGCTAAAAAAATGATCAAATCTTTCTTTCATATTTTCTCATCATCATGTGTGTTCCTTTTCATTCATGTTTGATTTTCCATGGGATTGTGATCTTGGGGGCTTGATCATCCCTCTTGATTATCATTATCTCATCTTATCAAGCATTAGTGCATTTAGACCCCTCTCAATTGCATGATCGGCTACTTTAGTATGAGTTTGAAGTAAGTTCATCCTCTCACTAAAGTGGGGGCTAACTATGGACACAAAAAAATTATCCCTTCTACTTTTTCTCATGTTTAGGCCCTCCTAGTGGATTTTGGCTTGATTTTGCCTAGATTTAATGTTGTAATGTGGTCAACATGTTCACATTAGGTCTTTGACCCTTGTGAATCATTAAGACTTCTAAGATGTCTTGTAAAGGTGTTGTGAAGTGTTGTAATCCACTTTCACACTTTCCTAGGACCCTTTCATCATAATCACTCAAATAATCCCTTTTTATTACTTACCAAGTCTTATTTCAAAGTGTTGTAAAGTGTTGTAACCCACTTTCATGCTTTTCTAGACTTGTCATCACTAATTCAACCCTTTCTCATATTTAAATGACCCCTTAATGCACTTTTTGACCCTTTTAAGTGTGTTTTTGAGTTAGACAACATTTAATGCCATTTAATTCCTGACACCCACTTAATTTGCTTAAGTGGGACTAAGTCACCAATAAGGGAAACTTAGTCCTTTTTGGCACAAAAATCAAAATTGTTTCAAATTTCTGGTGGGATTTCATTCTCTAACCCTTGAGGTCGGCCTGTGATGTGTTATTTTTGGAAAATTTAGGAAAATAAAGTATAAATAAGGGTTTTTATCCTCATTTTTCATCTCCTAATCTCTGGAAATCTCATAACTCATTAAGCATTCAATCTCTCAAGCATTCAAGTACTCTAAGCATAATCAAGTGATTCATTGGAGCACTTCATTGCATATCTTCATATTTCTACAGCAAGGGTTTGGTAAGTTTATGACATTTCATGTTGTTTATTTATCATTCTCTTTCCATTTCATTTCATTATCTAGGGTTTGATTACCAAAGTGGGGTTTGACCAAGGCAAACTCCTATACTCAACCCTTAACCCTTTTTCCCTCTTTGCATGTGTGTTTGTAGACTTTGTAGGCAGATTTGTCAAAGAAATAGGTGTTGAAATGTGGTCAAGAATTCATCAAAGTCATTCAAGTCAACAAATTTCTAATTCAAGCTTGGAGACTCTTTTTATCCTGTTTTCTACAAAATCAAGACCAAACACCTATCAAAAAAGCAAGTGTAGACCTAAATCTACAGGATCTTGTCCTGAAATTCTTGAAATCTATAGGTGGACTAAGTCACCACCAATGGCGAATTAGTCCCACTGCAAGGCCTGAAAAGTGGTTTTTTCACTTTTGTTTACCCATTTGGTAGATTCTTGTTCTATCAAGTTTTCCCTAAAACTAGACTAAGTCGCCCGACTTGGTGTTGTTGATGTTATTGTAGCTCTGGGCTTCATACTTCCTTCTTTATTTTTGATTATTTAATGGAAACATATCTCTAAGATGGATGACCTCCTTTGTAATTATTATTTATTATTTGTAATTATTTTTATGGTGGTCGACCTTGCCCTTGAAAAGGTGTGACCCCTCTAAGCAACATGTATATATAGAGGGTCACTTTCTCTCATTTGTGTATCAAGCAAGTTCAAAGTCTCTTCTCTTCTCTCAAGTGCTAATTACCAAGAGAAGATTGTGAATTCATCAAGAGTAGATTATGAATTCATCAAGTGCAGACTGTGAAGTCATCAAGAGTAGATTGTGAACTCTTCAAGAGAATATTTGTGTTCAAGGAAGTGTAGATTATTTGTATATCATTGCATCTTGTGAAGGTGTTGATTATTGGCCTTGAGATTGGCCTCATTGTAAAGAGACTTGTTGACATTTCTTATATATATAAGAGATATATTTGTTACTAGGTTTTTCTCTCTCAAGAGGAGGGTTTTCCTAGGGTATCTATTGTGTTATTGTGTTTGATTTTGAATTAATTTAATGTGAATTACATCTGATCATAAAACTAACATGGTAGTAGAGCAGGTTTGAAGTAAGATCTTGACCAAATTGTGCATTACAGCGATACTCTATTTTCTCTCTCTCATTGTTGAGTAATTCTATCTCTTCGTCAAGATGGTGAATGGGTTGAAGATTGAGAATAGGCTTGAGGGAGCATCAAATTTCACTTCGTGGAGTTTCAAAATCATGCTCACCTTGGAAGAGAATTATTTGGTTGAGTTTGTGGAGACCAAAGTTCCCAAACCAGAGGAGGAAGAAGAGAAGTTGCAATGGAAGAAGAAAGATATTAAGACAAAGAAGATGTTAGTTGATTCTATGAAGGATCATATTGTTCCCATTGTCTCTAAGATAAATATGGTAAGGGATATGTTTAGGTCTTTGGAGGAGATGTATGAGATCAAAAACACAAGTTGTGCACTTGCATTGAAGCAAAAACTTCATCATGTGAAGATGGTGGAAGGAGAATCTGTCATCGCTTACTTCATGAAGATTTCCAAATTGAGAGATTAGCTCTCTTTTATTGGTCATTTTGTTGATGTCAAGGATTTTATCATGCTTTCCCTTAATGATCTTCCTTCGCCTTGGGAGTCTTACATTCAAGGAATCAGTGCAAGATCAAAACTTCCCAAGTTTGATCATTTGAGGGAAGATTGTATTCAAGAAGAATCTAGGTTGGCTATGAGAGGTATTGGTTGAAGCTCTACAAATGAAGACATTCATGTTCTTTTTTCTCAATCCTCAAAGAAGAAAGGAAAGGAGGGAAATAAAGGATACTTCAAGAGGAATAGAGATAAAGGGTCATATGGTGCTCCCGCATTCAAGAAGAAGTGGGACCTCTCCAAAGTCCAATGTTTTTGTTGTGACAAGTTTGGTCACTATGCAAAGAATTTTCCAACCAAGCCTAATTAGCATGCTTCATTTGTGGATGTGGATAAGATCTCTTCTCAAAAGGATTCTAGGGAATTTCTATTCTAAGTCATGGACCTGTGTTCAAGTCATGAAGGTTGTGTGTTGATCTGTGCACAAGAGCAACGTATCTTACTACGTCCAGTATTTGCATCCATAAAAATATTTAAAGAGATAAGTATTCTTTGTTTGTTGAGTTATATCATTTAGTTGGATCTTTTAATTAGTAAACAGAGATAGTGGTTTCTCTCGAATTGTGTTCACTAGCATAATTTTTTTTTGAAGATTTCATTTATTGCATGTTGGTTGTGAAGATTTCTAAGTGTGACTCTGAAATAAAAAGAGAATTGTAATTTCAATGGTATCATTCTCTAATGCATGAATTGTGATAGAGCCTTGAACTCTTGGAGAGAGTTGGTTCTACATGCTAACTACATATTGCATTCAAGAAATCTGTAGTTGTGTAGATTTGTTTTTTGTTGTGCTGAGTTTGGCACTCTCAAGAGGAGTAAAAGATGGAAGAAAGAGTTATATCAAAATTAAATAAAGATAAGTGTCTTTATCCCTTCATTATGATTTGTTGATATATTTCTCTTATAGGTTGATTCATTTATGTTTTAATATTGCTCATTAATTATTATGTATTTATGCTATAACCTGAGATAGTAAACCTTGTATGATTCCAGCGTTGATATTTCTTTGGATAATTATAAACTGTTAGTAATCTCTCTCTAAAATGCTTTTAGGACATTTCTAGGAGCAAGAAGGTGATGAGAGATTACTTAATGATGAAAAGCTTGAGGTATCTTGTGAGGAAGTCATGCCAATGAAAGAAATGATCAAGCGTGAAGTCACAACTTGCAGCCATGAGACTGAGTTGGTGGCTAGAGGGAGTTCACTTCCGAAGACTTCCTTGCAATCTCTGAAGTAGGGATCAAGAGAAAGTTTTTGTAACTCACTAAGAAGAAGTGAAGATTACCATATTGCAAAGCTAAGTGCTAAATCCTTAGAGGATACCTTCAGCTGTTGAGATCAGAATTACTTAAGTCAGTCATCTGGATTTGATATTGGTAGCTCCACAAACCTATTCAAAATAGAGAAATCTACAATGAGGTTGAGGAGGTCTACCCTGAACTCTCTACTCTACCAGAGGTGTGCACTGAGGCAAGTATTGTAGGAAGTCTTAGAGGAAGAGGTCAAAAGGTTGATGCAAGTGCTTGAAGATTCAGAGGGAGCCTACTAAACTTGAAGAAGATGGTAATCTAGTTGATCTTGGTTCTTTATGTTGATTTATGGAAACTAATTTTTAGAAGCTTAAGGAGGTTGCAGCTTGTTCATATATGGTGGATCCTACTATGTACAGTCAATTGATTGGATCGTTGATGTATCTATACTAGACTGGATTGCAGTCAGTGCATTTTTTCAAGTTCATGTGTGAACCAAGGAAAATACTTTAGTTGCAGCAAAGCATATCTTGAGATACTTGGGTGGCACAATTGGATATAGGTTGAGATATTCTACATGTGTGTATTTAGAGTTGCATGGCTATACTGATTCTGATTGGGTAGGGTGTGTCACTGATCAGAAGAGCACCTTTGGATGTTGCTCCAACTTGGGATCTGCGATGATCTCCTGATGTAGTAGGAAGTAGTCTTCAGTGGCACTGAGTACCATGGAGGTCATGTACATTGCAACATGTGTGGTAGTTTGAGAAGCAGTGTGGCTTCAAAAGCTCCTTGCAAGATTGGTTGGACAATCGTTGGAGCCAACTATCACCCATTTTGTTAATTAAGCTATCTAGAGCCTTCTATCAATACAGTGTTTCATGACAAAACTAAACATGTTATTGAGGAAAACATTTCAGTTGAGGTATGTCAGTACTAATGAGCAGATGAAAAACATTCTCACCAAGCCTTTCTCCAGGATAAAGTTTGTGTACTTTCGAGATAAGCTTGCTATGGTGGAGAATATAGCCTTAACTGAGAAGGAATCTTAGTATCAGTGATCCTCATTAATGAGTTCTTCTCTATGAGATAAATTCTAGGTCAAATCTCTTAAATAATGAGTTCTTCTCTGTGAGAGAATTTCAATGATTAATGAGTTCTTCTCAGTGAGAGAAGCTCAAGGTGAAATCCCTTGATTAATGAGTTCTTCTCTATAAGAGAAGTTTGAGGTGAAATCCCTTGATTCCACCCTTTGGGAGAGCCATGGTGGATGTCATGTGTGTGACTCCATGACAACATCATGTGAGAGATTCTATGATGATTCCTCTTATACTTGTGTTTTCACCCTCTAGGAGAGTCATGGTGAAAGTCATGTTGAGGTGACAACATCACACAAGTGATGAACACTTGTACATACCATACATGGTTGTAGCCATTATGGTTGATATCACGATGAGGTGATATTGTTTCTTTTCCACATATGGTTGTTATCCATTATGGTTGGCATCATGATGAGGTGATGTGTCTTGTGCAGTAGGAAGTATTCCTCCCTAGCTAAGAGGGAGTGTTGATGTTATTGCAGCTTCGGGCTTCATACTTCCTTATTTTTTTGTGATTATTTAATGGAAACATATCTCTAAGATGGTCGACCTCCTTTGTAATTATTATTTATTATTTTTAATTATTTTTATGGTGGCTAACCTTGTCCTTGAAAAGGTGTGACCCCTCTAAGCAACATGTATATATAGAAGGTCACTTTCTCTCATTTGTGTATCAAGCAAGTTCAAAGTCTCTTCTCTTCTCTCAAGTGTGAATTACCAAGAGCATATTGTGAATTCATGAAGAGAAGATTGTGAATTCATCAAGTGCAGATTTCAAAGTCATCAAGAGAAAATTGTGAACTCTTCAAGAGAAGATTTGTGTTCAAGGAAGTGCAAATTACTTGTCTATCATTGCATCTTGTGAAGGTGCTGATTATTGGCCTTGAGATTGGCCTCATTGTAAAGAGACTTGTTGCCATTACTTATATATATAAGAGATATATTTGTTGTTAGGTTTTTCTCCCTTAAGAGGAGGGTTTTCCCATGGTATCTGTTGTGTTATTGTGTCTAATTTTGAATTAATTTTTTGTGCATTACATCTAATCATAAAACTAACAGGAGTAAGTGTCCCAGTCAAATTTTTCAGTCAATTCTGCAGGATTCCAGAATCTCTCCACATCATATCTCAAATTCTAGGTGCATCTCTCCAATTCTATTTAGTTATTTCATCATTTACTTGCATTTTTAGGTGTTTTTGCATATCACAATGTGTTTTACAACACTTTGTATTTCTTAGGTTTTGCATCATTAAATCATTTTCTTCTTAGATCAGTGCATTATTACATCATTATTAGACATATTAAATCTCATTTACATTAATCTTGAGTGTAGACATTTGCATTTTGGAGCCCATTCTTTCTCCTTTTAGGTGAAAACCCCTAGAAGGAGCTTAAGCATTTAGGTAATCCAAAATCATTGTTTACAAAGTGTAAAGAAATTTATTTTTACATGGGTAATCTTAGCTTTAGTGAGAAGTATTTTCTTTATAAAATTAATATTCCCTTCAATATCAAACACCCTTTCTCCTTGTGACTTCAATGAATACCTCTTCTTCAAATAGTTTTGCAATTCTTCAAGAGTTTCAGACCCTACGGATATATCCTCACATTTAGTTAGGTCAGGGAGGAATGTCCCCTTTTTCTATCTTTTCATAACATCTTTCTCCATCCATAACATTTTCCATATAAATTCTAAAAATGCAATTTGAATAGAAACAAATTTAGGTAAAACATGTGGGTCTTGAGGACACCCAAAGAACCTTATTACTATTTGGTTTGCTAAGAAGAACCAGTCACCATTCAATGCTAAAGGTCTTAATACTTGCATGATTTTATTAGGAAATCTTGGTAAAATATGACCAAGACTGGCCATGACCTTTATTACAAAATCATCATGAAATATCACATAATCACTATTTTTACATCTATTATCCTAGATCTAACACCTGTTTTGTATAGGCAACCTATTCCCTTCATCATCAGTCATTCCCAAACACATTCTTTTAGTCCATCTGTTTCTATTTTGGTACAATAATAAATGAGATAGCAGAGATTATTTCCTGAAAGTGATGGGAGCTAAGTTCTCTCTTACTTGCAAAGATCCCTCATGTAGCTCTTTCTCAATTTCAGCAGCAAAGTCATACTCAGTGTTGACTTCAGGATTTTGTATCTTCATTGCCATCATCCTGAGATAGGTTGGCATCGTCTCTTCAACATCTATTCAATGCACTTGGCACAAAGTAAAATAATTTCTTTTGAAATATACTTGGAAGTCTTCTATGGAAAATGGCTCAATTTCGAAGGGGGAGATATAGTATCCTCCTATTGTTTACACCCCTTTTCATGTATAAAGGAAGTTCATCACTCCTATAGGTTTTTCTCAATCTCCTATTATCCTCCTCACTTCTATCCAAGTTGATCTTAGTGATAGCTTGCTTGTTTAACATAAAACACTATATAATTGCTTCTTTAGTTAGCACCACTAATGGTGAACCATCATGAATTCTTACAATCCTAGTAGTCAGGTGATAATATTGTGCCAATACTTTAATAAACTCGACAACTACTAAAACATTTGGGACTATCAATTTGGCCAAATCTAAGGTCCAAGGAATTAAAACTGGAATCTTGTCATCCCTTTTTTCATATAAGTACCAAAACTTATCCCACTTTGAGACAAGGATAATTGGGTCTCTACATCCATGGGTTGTATCTTTAAATTCCTTTTTGAATCCTTTGTTTATAGAATTAGGTAGCACATATAAAATGGATTGTTGCAAAGACCTCTTCTCTCTTTTAGAAACTATAGACTCTTCCTTTTACTCACAAGTTGACTTCTTTTAGGTGGCATGATGAAGACTTTACTCCTACTTGATTTCTCTAAGTGTCTACTTGTAGAAGCAAATTCAATTCTTATACACTTACTATAGAGGGTTTCTGTGAACTTACCCGACAAAATAATAGTTGTTGAGTCTCCCCACTTGAACTCCCTTGCCTCCAGTATTTGAAGCTATGTGAATTATTTCCAAAATTTCATCGAGTCCCAAGTAATATTTGTTGTTGAGCTTAGTCACCTCACTATTAATGTCGATTCGTGCAAAATATTTAATAATTTTTCCAAATTTTGAGTTTGAATACATGCCTTTGATCTTGGGAAATCAAACGGTGTGATCATGAAATTCTTTGATAGCTTGTATTGCAATACCACTTTGTCATTTCAAGACCATTTTGGGGTAGCATTAGCAATACCACCACCTCGCGCACACCCCTTTATACTCCTGCAGGATGGCAGGTTAATTCTAGCAATGGAGTGATTGTTCACTGCTATACCACTCTGTCATATCAAGACCGTTGCGAGGTAGTGGTATGGTAGGGTTAGTAGTACTGCCACCCTACACACACCCCTTTGGACTCCCACAAGACAGCAGGTTAATTCTAGCGATTGAGTGACTGTTCACTTCCATACTGTAGTGTCACTATTTACCCCTTGCGAGGTTGCGGTTTACTTTAATTGTTAACATGTTCTCACTACCACCCTGTGCTATTCATATTTGGTTGCTAGGTATTGCAAGAAGAATTTTTAAATTGACCTATATGCCCCACCATCCCACACATAACTCTATTAATTGTTGTGGTGGTGCAATATTGGATTTTATTATAAATGCAGTATTTTAGATATCATTTTATTGAAAAGATTGAAAAAAATTCTAATTTTGCAATCTCTCACTTTTAGTTTTCAGTGTCAATCAGACCTAAGAGATCATTTCTTTTTTTTTAATGAGTCTTAGTTCACTTAATGTTAAGATATCTATAAGTATTATTAAATCACAGATGTTCATTATATGTTTGCATCTAGAAAACATATAGGACATACAAGAAATTATATTCTAACAAAACAAAATTAATTTCAAATTTTCAACCAAAGTAAGAAAACTAAGAATAATGATTGAACCTAACTTTAAATGCACTTCAAATTAGTAGTGAGCATCTTAGTTTTTGTATACAATGTACCAATAGAATAATGATTATTACATTCAAAAATGTATCAGTAAAACAACAGTGAATAAGCGTACCTATACTCAAATATTTATTACATTCAATAATAAATTACACCATATATATAACCAAAGTTTATGTGACAAGCTAGCCTCTTAAGGTGAAAAAACATCATCATAATCATCTACATTTCCAACAAGATCAGAATCTTGATCACTTGTGTCTGCATCTTCTTGATTTTCTTCCTCATCCTCATCCGTGACATACAATGCATTCTCTATCCCAATCTCTTCATTGGTAATCAAAATTTCTTCTTCAAACACTACATCATCCTCTTCATCCACTTCTTTGAATGTTTCTTGTAAATTAACATATTTCCCATCAGGCATTATATCAATTCAACTTCCATGAACTTTCATTTTGAACAAGACTCTATTTGAATGGCATACAACCATCCTAGGCTTCCTACATCATCAATTAGAAATGATTGGTTAATTTGAAGAGGGAAAACATATGACTCATTTGTCTCTAATAAAACTTGTCTCAAGTATTTGCACATACAAATCCATACTCATCAAATTGTACTATGGATGGTCAAATCCACTTACATTTTAAGAATATAGGACTATTTACACCATAGTCCACTTGAATAATTTTTTGGATGAATCCAACATAAAATTTCTTCTCAGTTTCATGAATAAATTCAGCACTAACAACACAATCACAATTTGTCTTTCCTTTGTCTTTTTCTTCCACTCTTAAATAACTATCATAGGACCACATTACATTGAAACACATAGCCCATAAATGTGGAGATTGTTAAAGCTCACTTTCCTCCATTACTATATCTTGACCTTCTTTTGCATCACTGATTGCATTAGAAATCCATTCTTCAAATTTTGGAAAAGAATCACCTTCAATCAAATTAGCATGACGTATGTGCTTTTGAGGTCAATGTTGCATCCAAGCTTGATTGTCTTCTTCATATTTTCTACATAGAATATTAACATACAAATAGTAATATTAATAATATAAATGTGTAAATACAATTGACTAAATAAATTATTGCACGTATTTTTTTTTACCTACTCCACTTATCGAATAAAGATATGTTAGAATTGGCTATGGTTGCCAATACCTAGAGGCCAAATGGAAAGCACAAAAGAGAGAGAATAGAATGTGAAAAGAATAAACTATATTCTTATCAATATGATTCAATGATATAAGATGATGATGATACAATGAGAGAGACCCCTTGGTTATATAGCCAAGGTGAGATGCAAGATGTCATAGGATTATGACAAGAGTCTTAATCATATGACACGAGACAACTAATCACACTTACCTAGGTTCACATGTGTTACAAGTAAAAAGATAAGATAAAAAATAATGACAACTAACACCTTCTAGAAATATTCCTTCCTAGGACCTAAGTAAACTTAACATGTGTAAATAAGTCCCCTAGTAATGAATTAACTAGGTACAAGACTTTATTTACACCAACACCGACCCCTTAAGTGCAACTTAGGGAGTAGCATATTACTATGCAAATGACACAAAGATGGGTCTCGGCTACGAGGCCATGTTAGGTACCCATGTAAAAATGAAATGCAATCTCTCACAAATGGAGAAAATGAGAAAACCTAGTGGGACAAAACTCCTCCCCAAAAGAGAGATAAAATATACATAATAGAAATGCTCTCAATGAAGAATGAGAAATCCAAAACCCCATGTGAGGAAACCCCCCCATAAGAGAGAAGTAGAAGAGAGACAAGGAATCCCCCCCTCAATGTTGAGTCTCCTACAATGATGGTAGAAGCTCGACATTGAATGCTGAAGATGATCCAATCTTGCTGAACAACATTCCTCCCCTCAGGAAGAAACAAAAACATGAATGTATGTGGGATGTCAAGAATATAGATGATGTATGATATCAATAATATAGATGATGTATTATACCTTTGAAGCATGATCAATTGTCTCCATGTCGATTTCAAAAGTTGCCACACTCCAAACAAGTGTTATAGACCACATTGCTAAAGAGGACAATCCAGAATCTAGTAGAGATGTATGTAGAAGATGATCCAAAGATAAAGATATCCCCTCTAAAGACAAAGAAGCCTCCTCCAAATGTTGTCCAGTAGTATCCACACTCACACCAAACTGCAAAGAATGATCATGTAGAGAATGAGCAAGAGGGTCAAAGTGTTCCCTCACAACAACTAAAGAAGGAGCATCTTCATCAAAGAGAAGATGAATGCTATCGATGATGTCTCCCAAATCTTTAATATGAGACTCCATGAACAAGTCTAAAATACCTGTCAAGAAGCCATCCAAAGTAGCCATATCTCAAAGACAATGTATGTCCTGTTCCACTAAATCACAAGGAACCCAAACTGTGGAATCACAAGCATCATCAACTATGACAATAGATGGAGGAGATAAAAACCATGGCTCAAGTACTGGATCTAATGTGAGAAATCCCAAGTTCAAGTAGCCAAAACTCTCCTCTGAATCATGGTTCATATCAATAGTCGAAGGAACAATGTCATCATCAGAAGTAAAATCTGCAAAGGTATACAATCGAGATGAATGATCAACCACCCCAGTAGCAATGATCTCTCTACTTTCCAAGTCTCGAATGATAACAAAATCGGGTGTGAAATCCACAGTTCTCCCATCTCCACCATGTGTAATCTTATATATGGAAAGAAGATTGTTCATCAAATGAGGAACACACAAGACATCCTGAAAAGTGTTGTCCCCAAAACTAATAGATCCCTTCCCAATTACACTCATGTATGTATTGTTTACCATAAAGATAGAAGACATAGTACAAGGCTTAAAAGAAGAGAATATACACTGCGAAGATGCCTATGATGAGATGCTTCTGAATCTAGAAGTCATCTCCCTAATCCTGGACCTGAAAAAGCACAAAGAGCTTTTCCTTTATTTCCCAATGTAGATGCTTGACCTTTGTCCTTTTTAGACTATTTTGAAGTAGAAGGAGAAGAAGATTCAGACATTCTAGAAGGAAAATCAATGTGATTCTTTTTGAGAATATTTTTCAACTCATCAATATCCTTCTTATAACAATAGTGTTCTCCATGTCCACCCTTCTTGCAATATGCACAAAAATGCCTCTCCTTCTTTGATAATTCTCCTTTTGAGGATTTGGATTTTGATTCTTTATGTGGCTTGTTCTTTTTCTTCTTTTGCTTCTTATCAAGATTCCCTAATTCTTTATGTCCCTTAGACTCACTTTCCACCAATGCTTGTGACTTGGAAGACTTTATTAGACCCATGTTCATTAACTTAGCTTCCTCTTGGATTGGGAGATTTGCAAAGTCATCAAACTTAGGATCAACATATGATGCTCCCATAGAAAGTCGATGGGAATGAAAGCCAGAAACAAACACTGAATACTCAGGACCAAGCTTGGATAACACATTCAAAACCAATTGTAATTCCTCTTTTTCAATGTTGCATTCTTTCAACTGTGTTCTTAGTTGCTTGATTTTGGAGATGTAGTCTTGGATGTGGTCAAAACTTTTAGGATCAAGATTCATCAAATCATTATCAATCTGATAACCCCTAATCTTATTTGTTTTACCATACAATTTTTCAAAAGTCTCCCATGCCTCTTTAGGTGTATTGTATGATTCAATATGAAATTGCAAATCAAATGAGACTAATGAACATATGCATCCAAGTGTTTTCTTGCAATTAATCTCCTATTTGTCAATTCTGAAGCATCAGTAGGTTGATAAATGGTTTCCTTTAGATAGTATATTAGACCTTTTCCCATGAGATAGTGCCATACTAATTTTCTCCATGTAGCATAGTTATGTGGAGTTAGGAGTTCAATTTGTGATTTCCCCATTACAAGAACACAAACCAAGCAAAATAATGAAATCAATCACTACAATATTACCCCCCCAAAATCACTCAATCAAGAAACCCCCTGCAATATATGAGCTTGGCACTTTATGAGTAGTGTGTTTATAGTTGCCACTTGCCAAAAATAGCAAAGTGGTCTTTGATCTTGGTACATACAAACGCCAAAATAGGCCACATAATAAAGTATAATTTTTGGTACAAAATGAGATCAATCTAATCATACCACTAAAAATTACACAAAAAATCATGCACTTTCAAAAAAAATTGCACCCAAAAATGTTACCCTAGGAGCAAAATATGAGCTCCCAAAATTACCAAAATGAGGATGAAGCAACAACACCTATGAGAATCTAAAATTTCTAGAAAAACCAGACACCAAAAACAAAAACCAATTGCACCACTATGAAGATCAAAAAATTTTGGCTCAAATAAAAAAAACAATTGCTATTAAAAAAGGAGTTAAAATGACTGAGATATCTGCCTTTGAAAATCACCTTCAAAATGAAAATGCAAATGAGAGGGGGGAAAAATTTTAAGGTCCTGCTAATTTCATCACTGGCGTGGTGATGATGTCAGTATTTCCACTGATTAAAAATGATGTCCACCTGCCCGTCATGAAAAAAAATCCCTCGGCCAAAAAATGCTATTAGAATATTCCTTCTTGCCTGGCAAATTTCACCGACCAGAATCCTTCAAAAAAATGTCACCTCCCGAATTTATGATTGCACGGCTGGGTTTTAAATGGTGGTCATTGAATTTTATAGATGTGTTAGATTTTTAAAAAACTGACCACTAATTACATTGCAATCATCATCGGTAATTTGTGACTGTCAGCCGATACAAATGGAGGGTCACAAGAGGGGGCCACCAGTGGGTGAATGTGGCTGTCAAAGGCATATAAGAGGGTGTCGCATGGTTGGTGGTGGGGCAGGTCAAGTACCTCGTGGGTACAAGGTACCCTGTGTACTGTAATAAAAGTCTGCAGAAAAAAATTTTGCATGGATTTTTATTTTTGATTTTTATCAAAAACTTTGACAATGAAAATTTAATCGCCCAAGTTAAATTTTCTATAAAAAAAAATTCAATTTTTTTTTGACAAAATAATTTTTTTCTTTTTTTTTAGAAAATTTGTACACCTATAATTATGATGACTTAGGGATCGTACGGCTCCTTAGGCAAAAAAATATTGCCTCACCGAACAACTCTAATTTGGACGATTTGGCAATTGATCTTAGGGTTTTTGGCCCTTCTAGATGTGATGGAAGGGTCGGATTTGACCCAAAATGCTCTAAAATTGTAACTACCTTCTAGATCTGGCAACCACTCTTTAGCTTCAAACCCTCATAGATTTGGCCTCGAATGTCCGATTTGGATGAAACAAAAGGAAAATTTGACTTTCTTGAACCTTCTAGATGTAATGATGAACTTAGATTTGCACTAGCAAGCTTTGATTTCAACCTACAATAAAGAGCAAAAAATGGAACACTCCCAAATTATCTAGTATCTCTCTTCAGAAAAAGACTCTCCAATAGCACCCAACCCGCTATGATACCATGTTAGAATTGGCTATGGCTTCCAAGACCTAGAGGCCAAATGGAAAGCACAAAAGAGAGAGAATATAATGTGACAAGAATAAATTGTATTCTTATCAATATGATTCAATGATATGAGATGATGATGATACAATGAGAGAGACCCCTTGGTTATATAGCCAAGATGAGATGCAAGATGTCATAGGATTATGACAAGTTTCTTAATCGTATGACATGAGACAACTAATCACACTTACCTAGGTTCACATGTGTTACAAGTCAAAAGATAAGATAACAACTAATGACAACTAACACCTTCTAGAGAGATTTCTTCCTAGGACCTAAGTAAACTTAACATGTGTAAATAGGTCCCCTAGTATTGAATTAACTAGGTACAAGACTTTATTTACACCAACAAAAAGAATCACCTTCAACCAAATTCGCATGACGTCTATGCTTTTTAGGTCGATGTTGCATCCAAGCTTGATTGTCTTCTTCATATTTTCTACATAGAATATTAACGTACCAATAGTAAGATTAATAATATAAGTGTGTAAATACAACTAAGTAAATAAATTGTTGTGTAATTTTTTTTCCTACACCACTTATTGAATAATGATGTGTTTTGAAGAATATAAGCATGTATCACACTTCTTTCTCGATGTGATATCTTGAAGTGGCATTCATTTCCTTCTCATACTTCACGTGCAACTCTCTTCTTCGTCATCATCCCATACACACCAATTGACATTTTTAAAATCCTTCATATATTTTGTGCAAAATCCTATGGCCTCTTGTATTGAATATCCCTCAAACATGTTTCCTTCCAATTTTTCCCTAATACAAACATTTTTTTCAAAACCTTCATATATCGTTCTATAGGATACATCCATCTTGTTCTTATCAGGCCGCAATGCTTTAGTTCATATTGTATATGTATCAAAAGATGCATAGACATGTTAAATATTGTTGGTGGAAATTCTTGTTCTAATAGACAACCTCCTCCCTCAAATTATCAGAGTTTGAAGGATCTAATACATGTAAACTCATTCTCTTTAATATTAGGCCCAAACTTATAACTGCCAATCTTGGCCCCTTTTCCAAACTTAATATATTTACCACAATAGGTAAAATATTATCCATTATGACATGATAGTCATGGGTCTTAAGGCCATTTAAGCCATTAATGTCAATTTGGCTTCTAATACTACTACTTACATATCTAGTGGGAAAGCAAGTCTGAGACATCAACTATAAGAATTGTGCACGTTGTTACTTTGTCCAGACATAAGAAGCACTAGGCTTTCTATATTTTTCATCATCATATTTTTCAACCCAAATATTTGGATAAATCTTTAGTTGTCAAAAGTCTTCACATGATGAAATAGTATCAAAAGCACCAAAAAGAGTTTCTATAATAGCATAGGCTATATTTTTCTCAGTATGCATAAATTCAACAATATGCCTAATGGATATATCCTTAAAGTATGGCAACTTATAGAATATGCAAAACCTTTTTACACCACTTTCATTACATGGATCATAGCTACTACCAACAATCCCATCATTTTCAAGAAATAAAATTCTTTTTTGTCCATTCTCAACAATATAGTCACCTATTATTAGCAATGGTGCTTCACGATTTTCTTCTTGACCATTGAACCATGTTTTTGGTTGACAATATAGTTGATCCATTTTAAGGTAAGCACGATATCCATAATAAATACACTTACGCAAACTTCTTGAGTGCCTCACAAAATCCTTAAAGTTGCAAGCAGTACATCCATGGTATCTGTGAACACTGAGACCAGACAATGTGTCATATGCAAGAAGATCATGTATCATAAATAATAAGGAAGCTCTTAAAGTGAATTTGATTGAATAACCATCCCTTAAAGATTGTATTCTTCAATTCCTTTCCACAATTCTATTAGCTCATCATATAATGGCTCTAGATAAGCATCAATTGTATCTGAAGTCACACTTTTCTTTCCGATTATAATCAACAATAGCATTAAGAAAAATGGTTTAGTTGCTAATCATGGAGGAAAGTTATAATTTATTAAAACATTGGCCAAGTTGACCATTTAGTACTTTGATCTGAGAATGGGTTCACCCCATCTAGAGCCAAATCCAACCTTATATTATGAGGATCTTGAGAAAAATCAAGCCATATGTTATCAAATTCCATCCACATCTTAGAATCAAGTACATGTTGTTTTCCATCAATTCTCTTATTTTCATAATTCCATTGCATAAGCTCAGCAATGTTGTTGTACCTATACATTTAGAATAATGATGGGATTACCGAAAAAGTGGCGAAGAAACTTTCTAGGAACCACACCTAATTTCAACCCTTGTTGATACCTCGCTTCATGACATTTCATACATTCATTCTCACTTGCAAGATTCTTGCAAAATAATACACAACCATTCACACATGTGTGGTTTTCATACCCTAAGCCTAGCTTAGTGATTTCCTTTCTACATTGACTTCGTTTTATTGGAAATGTGGAGTCAAGTGGTAACAACAGACTTAATAATGCCAATAACTGGTCTACACTCTCATTTGTCCAACCAAACACCACTTGCAAGTTAAGAATTTGAAGGATTGTTGTCAAACGATTTAACTTGAAATTAGTATACACAAGCTTTAAAGCATCCTCCATCAACTTGTCCCAATCATCGTTTAGACCTTCATTCAAAATTCTATCAACTTCAAACCCTTTGTCTAACATTATTGCCTCTTCATCTATGTTTGGTGCCACTTCATCTACGCTAAGGCATTCCTTATATGAAATGGACAACCCGCTCACTAAAATCAATGGTTGAGGAGAAAGATTATAGACGATGCAATTAATCTCAACCATTTGCATTTTTCTTGTAATTTTTTATTTTTATTTTTAAAATGGTTTAATAATTTAAAAAGTAGGCTACTATTTTAAAAACTAAAAAATAAGAAAAAGTTGATAAGATTAAAACGAAAAGTAGAATTCTATTTTATTAATATTTCAATTCTACTAACTTTCTCTAAAAAAAAAAATTCTATAATAAAGATTATATTAATTTCTTCCAAAAAAGAGGAGGTATACAAACGTCTGCATATGCAAGATTCAACTGAATTTTTCCAGACCACCACCAAAAACCCAAACTATCCCAACAAAAAAAAACACAAATGGCACCTTGACTACTAAGGGGATAGGACACTCGACAACCCAACACAGACAAAGAAGCCCAAGCTAGGAAAACCCCCAAAAAGATAACTAAAAATGATTACTAGAAAGTATTCAAACTAGACACCAGACCCATTACATGAGACCATTTTCCCTTGTGAAGGCATCGAACTCAACAACCCATTCAAAGCCAACCGCAGCCACTAGCCTCACCTTCTTTTTCAATAAATTAACCCCAACTACCACCACCATCCTATGTCGCACCAGAGTCGTGCCCTTCAAATCCAATAGATATGCATATATTTTGATAACCTCACTTTACTTATTTACCAGCTCCAGGTCCTTTGGCCTCGGCTTCCCAACCCCGGGAATTGCCACCTTGAGAATTTCATCCATCCCCTCCATCAGAACCTTCTTAAAAAGTTTGCAGACCAATGCCTTTGCTTCTTCCTTGGAAGTATGGAGATCCAAAAAAGACGCCAAGAACCTCAAAACTATTTGAGAGTTCACGCATGGAGTTTCATGGGGCACCAAATGCTCCCTCCCCAAGACCATTTTGACAGCCACCACTATGTGCAAATCTATGTCCAGGAGAATGCACTTGAGGCACTAGTCGATAATTCCCCCAAACACATTTTATCACTCCTTGCACCCAAGCTGAATAGGAGTATCGGCCCCAAAGCACACCAAGGAGTCAACAAACATTTGCACTGTAAATTTTATTTTTTCTACCATTGAAGAAACTCTCAAACAAGCCCAAAGCCTAGAAAAGAGAAGATTGCAGAGCCCAATACCACCTTTGAAGGAACATGAGTGATTAAATTTATTTTTAAAATGATTTAACAATTTAAAATAGGATTTTGTTTTAAAAATAAATAAAAGAAAAGAAGTTGATAAGATTGAAATGAAAAATAGAGTTATATTTTATTAATTATTTAATTCTAATAAATTTACAATTATTTTTTACCATTTTACTAAATTATTTATTAAATTACTAAGTTTATTATTTATTATTATTTTAAATTATTATTTTTATTAATATTTGCATTTTGATATATTTTGACTTTTCATTTTTAGTTTCTTCTATTATAATATTTAATTTAGACTTAAGTTTTAAATTTATTTTAATTATGTCCGTCTTTTTATGAAATTAGAAAAAATAATTAATAGTTATTAAAATTATTTTAATTAAAAATTATTTGTCTTATTAAAATTTTAATTGTTGTATAATAATTATGTTTTGAATTTTTATTTTAATTTATACAATAAAATAAATTTAAAACTTAAAATATAAATTAAAAGTTGGAGAGAGAAACTAACTTTTGATCAATTGTTTCATGCCAACAATCCAAGGATAGCACGTGTCCCTAGGGATTTATGCTTAGGGTAGCATGTCATTTGATTAAGGATATGTTAACTCACCTTTAAGACCTCTTCAATGTACTCAATGCACACTTAAGGAACAAAATAGATAGAGAAAGAAGAGATGAAGAGAGAAGGGAGAGGGAGATAGAGATAAGATCTAGAGGCAAGGAGAAAAGAGAAAGAAAGGAAGATATATATATATAAAGAGAGAGGTAGAGATAGGGAGATGCATATAAATATATATATATATATAAAGAGATCTTTAAATCTTTCTCTCTCTCTCTTCCTCATTCTATCTCTATTTATTCATCTCCTCTCTTTCCACCTCTCCCTCTCTCCCTCTATCTTAATCCCTATCTCCATATATATCTCCCTCTCTATTTCTCTCCCCTATTTCTATCTCCTTACCTCTTCCTACATCTCTCTCACTCTTCCCCATATCTTTCCCAATATATGTATCTCTCTCTATCTCTCGCTCTCACTCTCTCCTTATCACTCCCTCTTTCTATCTATCTACGTCTCTATCCTCTCTATTTCTCTCCCTCTCTCCCTTCATCTCTATCTATTTATATCTCTTTCCAAGACTCTATCTCTATCTCTATATGTCTCTCGCACTCTTAGACACACACACCCCTTGTTTCTCCCTCCTAGTTATCTCTATCTCTATATCTCACTCTCACACACCCTCCCCATTTATACCTTCCTATTTATATCTCTATCTCCTCCCCCCCTCTCTCTCTCCCTCTCTCTATGACTTAAAATCTCTATCATCTCCTTTATCTCTTACTTTTTCCCCCTTTATCTCTATCTTCCCATCTCTCCCTCTTTCTATCCTTGTCAAGCTTCCTCTCTCTCCCTCTCCCTATCACTCCCTCTTTCTATATCTCTATAATTCTCCCTCCTCTCTCTATTTCTCTCTCAATATCTCTCTAACTCCCTCCCTATCCCCTATCTATCTCTCTCTCCCTTCATCTTCCCATATATCTATGTCTATCCCTCTCAATATCTCCCCCTATTCAAGAACTCTCTCCCTCTCTTTGTCTCTATTTGTCTAGTACCTCTACTTCTCTCTAATTTTCTTTCTCTCTATCGATCTATCCCTCTCCCCCTGTTTATATCTCCTTATATCTCTATCTCGCTATCTCACCATCTATATACATCTCTATCTCTCTCTTTCTCCCTCTATATTTCTCCATCTCTTCCTCTATATCTCTCCCTCTCTATCTCCCTATCTTCCTCTCTCTCTCTCTTTATATCTCCCTCTACCTCTTTATATCTCTATTTATTTTTCTCCCTCTTCCTCTCTTTCTTTATCTTCACCTCTACCTCTATCTTCCTTTCTCCTCCTCTATCTCTAAACATGTATCCCTCTCTCTATCCATCTATCTCTCTCCCTCTCTCCCCCTTTCCATCTTCCTAGACCTCTATATCTATATTTTTTTTCTATTTATCTCTACCTCTCCATATTTCTTCTTCCATCTCTCCCTCTATATCTATCTTGTTATCTCTCCATCTCTCTCTTCCCCTATGTCTCTCCCTCTCTCTACTCCCATCTCTATATCACTTCTCATCTCTATCTTTATATTTCTATCTCTCCCTATCTCTCCATCTCTATATATGCATCTCTCTCTCTCTCTCTCTCTCTCTCTCTCTCTCTCTCATCCATCTCCACCTCCATATATATATATATATATATATCTTCCTCTCTATCTATATCTTTAAATACTCCCCTCTCTTGCACACTCTTCCCCTCTCTATCTCTCCCTCTTTCTATCCCTATCTCACCCTCTCTCCCTATTGTAAACATAACATGACTCTCTTTGTAATGAAGCCTAATTATCTTCCCAATTTAGAGATTTTGTTTCAATCATGTTTGTAACCTTGTAAGTGGATGCAGACTTGATTTGAAGTTATCACTTATCCATTGAGACATTTATTGCACTAACAATATTATTTTCTAAATGGCCTACTAATTGACCTTACATATTGCACAAATGTATGAAAAAAAAGACCAATTTTTTTCCTAATTGACATTCCACACTTTTCGGTGTACCCATTGCACACCAAGGTCCGATTGCTAGTTTTAATTTATTTTAATAATTATTCTATATATAATCAATTTTTTAATCATTTTTTTTCAATATTAAGAAAGTTAATAAATTATGAATTGATTTTTGACCTTTTTAATATGTTTCATTTTATTTTTAACTTTTTAAGTTTGGTTGAAAATTGTAGAGAACGATGCAAGAGATTAAATGATCTCAATTGTCAAATTTTCTAAAATATTAAAAATATAATATATAATTAAAAAAAATAACTCCACTCCTATTCAATCTTAGCTTTAAATAAAGAAAAGACACTATACAAATTATTTTTCTTTTAAACTTTTTACACTTATATTTTAAGATAAATAATAATAAGCTTTTAATAAATATATATCTTTTTCAAATAATAATAATAATAATAAATACATAAATTACGAATTGACTTTTTATCTTTTGAATAGGTTTCATTTTATTTTATTTTCACTTTTGAAGTTTGGTTTATTTGTAATTTTTAATGTAATAGTTATAATTTTATAACAATTTTACTATAGTTTTTTTTTAATATTTTATTTGAAATATAGTTTTAGGTTTTAAAATTTAATTTATTTAATAATATTTATAATATTCTTTTTTTTTAATATTGAGTTTATGTTAATATTATTTATAATACATTAATTATATTTTTTAGATACATATTTTATTAATATTTCAATTCTAATTTTTTAATGGGATGAATGAGATTGAAGCAACTAACGGTCATCTATGTTTGTCTGCTAAGGATGGGGTTTCTTCTGGTTTGGAGAAGCTTTCCCTTGGAAAATCTCATGGTATTCGGATTAGTGGAGGAGGTGGAAAGGAGAGAATTGACCAATGCCACCAAATAGAGACTGTTGGGGATAATTTTTTTCCTTATGGAGTTGGATATAATCTAAATGATGGTGTTAAGTTTGTGCAAGGTGCATAAATCCTGAAGCACTTGGTATGAGGAGTAGGGAAACCAATAAGGAGTCGTGTCTGTCTGTCAAGGCTGAGGTTTTGGCTAGTTTGAGCTTGAAAAATATTTATCCAAGTAAATCTCAGGGTATTCGACTTAGTGGAGGAGGAGATAAAGAGAATACTATCAAAAGTAATTGAACAGAGACCATTGGGAAGCTTCTAAAATTGAATGGAGATGGATCTAACTATTTGGAGAGAGGCATTTGGTCGGTGCAGCAAGATCAAAGGAAAGAAAACCCTGATGCAGCTGGTGTGAGGGGTAGGGAAAACAACAAGGGGTTCAAGGAATCTGAGCTTGGGGGGAAATAATTTGGACTCTCCCAGGCTACGAAGCAAACTTTCAAAGATACGAATGGCAGGGGAGGTGGAGATTCTACTTTCCCTCCATTGCCCAAAACAATCACTATGGATTTGGATGAAGAGTTAGGTCAAGAAGTGAGTTATAATGAGCAATTTTTTTCTAGGTTGGGGTTGATTGGAAGATTTAGAGGTTTTTGGCCAAGTCTACCTGACCTTCACTAGTGGATTTCTAACCATTGGATGCAGGTTTTGGAAGGGTATGTACAAATCTATCTAATGGCTAAAGGTTTTTTCATTGTTGTTTTAAAAAAAGAGCAAGATAGAAATAAGATCATGTGTGATTATCACTGGGATAGTTAAGAAGAAAAGTATACATTGTTGTTAAAGCCATGGCACCCAAATTTTAACCTAGCTACTAAAGTGTTTGAAAAGGTTCCTCTCTAGGTGAGGCTTACCAACCTTCCCCTACACTTTTGGTTTGATTCTTGTTTGGAGGCAGTTGGGAATGCTTTGGGAAGCTTTCTAATTGTGGACGAGGGGTCCTCAAACCTTTTGCATTCAACTTTCACCTAGATCTTGGTGGAAATGGACATTTCTAGGGATTTTCCAGAAGAGTTCTAGCTAAAATCTTTGAAAGAATGTTGAGTGCGGACCTTGGATTATGAGGGGGTACCCTTTAGGTGCATAATGTGTTATTTAAAATAGGGCACTTGGCTACCCAATGTGCCAAAAACCATTCAAAAAAATTTGCTACATGGTGGAAAGATGTCGCTCCTCAACATTACACAATGGAGAAAGAGTTGGAAAATCAAGTGAGCCCATAGAGGAAAGACAAGGACAAGGAGGATCAAGTATTTGAGAACTTGGAACAAGAAAGGGAGGTTGTGGTGAGGAATGCTACAAGGGAGGAGTAGCAATAGCCTAATGAGGCTCAAACCCAGGAAGGGATGTAGTGTGTGGATAGTGTTAATGCGGGTTTGAATGGAGGTGAGAAGGAGTCCAAAAATTGGGAAGCAACACTCAATTGTAGGGAGAAGAAAGGAGGAGTGAGATTGAAAGGGAAAGAGATAGGGAAATGAAAATTTCATGGACAACATCAAGAAACAAATGAAAATTTGATTAGAGCTTTGCAGAGCCCCTAGGACAAATCCCTAGAATGGTAGAAAGAGGTAGCAAGAGTGGAAGATGGTTGGCACATGGTAAAGGGGAAGAAAACAAAGAAGGCAAAGAAGAAATCCTTTGCAATGGTACTTCGATCGCAGATGAAGGATCGATTAAGTAGATCTTTAGCCCTTTAAACTATTAATAGGTTTCTATTAGGAATTGAGGGGTTCAAGTTTGTTTATGTAAGGTTGTCTATTGTACTTGTTTAAGATGAATTGTGTTTCTTTTGGAGTTGTTTGTAAAATGGTTAGGAGGTAGGGTTAGGGAAAATGATTGTGGAGTTTAGAAGTGAGGAAAAGGTGTCTTGAAGAGGATGATATGATGTAATAAAATAAGCTATGTAATCTATTTTTTATTAATAAAATCAACTCTATTACCGACCAAAAAAAAAATCAATTCTAATAAATTAAAAAATAGTTTTACTTTTTATTTAATCATTTATAAATTTAATAAGTCTATTATTTGTTTTTAGTTATGCGGGGTTCCTTATATGAAATTAAATGGTTAACTTTTGTCACCAACGGTTTAAAATGTATTAAAAAATGATGCAAGGCCATTAAGAAAGATGTGGTCATTCAACAATTTTAACAATATAAAAAAATAGCTAATATTAATAGATAATATCACTACTTTTAAAATTTTATTTTAAATGACTAAATATTTTAAGAAATCAAATCTCTATAAACTCTCCCATTCTTTTCTAATTTGAATTTTATTTTTATTTTTAATGAAGCAAAGTATAAACATATAACTTATTGTACAAATCATAGTTTACTTTTATTATAAATCATTAATATTGTTTTAATTGTTCAATTTTTAAGAAATTGTCATCTCTAAAATTAATGTAATTATATATTTTAAATTATTAATAAATATATTATGATTATTATATTTATTTTCTATTTAGATTAATTACAAATTATTTAACTTGATAGTATTACTATTTTTTTATTTCTATTGTTTAAATTAGTATTGTTTTAACTCGCTTTAGGAAAATTCATCTCCAGCAATTCACCCCTCCAAGGTACTTGAAGGTAAGGATCTTAACCCAAGACTAATGTTGGTGTGTACACCATCTCCACTAAAGCTTAGCAACCAAAGCCTGCCCATTCCAATCCATCTTGCGCAAACCTAGACCACTATCCTACTTTGGTGGACAAAAAACTTCCCACTTAAGTAGACTCCACTTTCTTGAAAGTAAGTTATCCAACCACAGAAACTTCTTGTAGAGCCCCTCAAAATCTTTGATGAAACTTGAAGGAGCATTCATCACAAAGCACCTATAGACAGGTAAGGCTTGTACAATAGACTTCAATAGAGTAACTCTCCCAACCATAGATAGCCATCTATAGGTCCAATGACAAACCAATCCTCAAAATTTGTTGATCACATCCTACCAAAAACATTGAGGGAGCAGGTGCACATCCAAAGAGATACCAAGATAGACAAAAGGAATCTTTCCCACCTAAAACCTTAAAATATTGGCTATACGTTGTTGGATAAGCATGGGAGTATTAAAGAAATAAATGCAAGACTTACTTTCATTTATGCTTTGACCTGAGGCAGCCAAGTAACAATCCAACGTTTGTCAAAAAGCAACAACCTCAGCCACCTTAGCAACACCCATCAAAGTTGAATCATCCACGAACTGAAGATAAGTTTGAGTGAGGAAATTGCTCCATTTCCAACCTTGAATGAACCCATCTGAAACTTGAGACTTAATGAACCTCCCCAAACCTTCGGCCATTAGTATGAACAAGTATGGGGATAAATGATCCCCCTGCCAAAGACCTCAAGAAGCACCAAATAGATTTGATGCCTCTCCATTTATAAGAACAGAGAAGGAGGGAATTGTCACATAGCTCATGACCCAATCAATCCAATCCTTACAGAATCCAAAGGCTCCTAGAATTTTGGTCAAGAAGCCCCATTTAACTCTGGCATATGCCTTAGCCATGTCCAACTTTATAAACATGGCTTTTTCCTTTGAGGATGCCATGGAGTGAGTAATCTCAATAGCAATAACTATACCATCCAAAATCTATCTACCTGCAATGAATCCCCCTTGTTCCTCTGAGATCAGCTTATCCATCCATGGCTTCAGAGGCTCTGCAATTAACTTTGTGATGATTTTATAAACCATATTACACAAAGCAATTAGTCAAAAAAGATCTAGAGAATCAACCCCCTCGTGTTTTGGGATGATAGCAAGAAATGTAGCATCCATGGCTCTCAACATTTGTTTATTCCTTAAAGATTTTTGCACAACCTCCAACAAATCAAGGTTGATTGCTTCCCAAAATTCTTGAAAGAACTTTGTTGAAAACCCATCTAGACCAAGAGCCTTCCCTTTTTTGATTTGAAACACCACTTCCTCCAACTCTTTCAAAGAAATAGGCTTAAGAAGAGAAGTATTCATATCTCTAGTCACCAAAGGAGGAATATAGGCCAAGATAAAATCTTCCTCCTCACAAGCAGGTGGGGTATCTTTTGAAAAGAGACCAAAGAAGAAGTAGACTACTTCCCTAGAAATCTCTAGTGAGGAAGAGAGAATAGCACCTTTAGGAGAGTGAAGAGAAGAGATAATGTTACCTTGTCTTTGAGCCTTTACTGAGTTATGAAAGAAGGATGTATTCATATCCCTTTCCTAAAGCCAATCAATACAATCCTTCTATTTCCATAGAATTTCCTCACAAAGCTCCCATTCCTCTAGGTCTTTAACTGCACTATCCTCTAACATGCTGAAATCCTCATCAAGACCCTGATCTCAGATCTACTTGGTGATATAAGCCAAGTGTTCCTAAGTCACCTTTTTCTTCTGGAACACATTCCCAAACTAATGCTTATTCCAATGTTTTAATTTATACTTCACATATTAAAGCCTCTTCATAAAAGTATACGTGATAGTACCAAAAGTTGGTCATCCTTCATCCCACCATTTAGAAACTAAGTCAAAAAGACCCTCCTCCCTAAGCTACATAAGCTAAAATTTAAAATTTTGATTCTTAGAGCCACCAATCAGATGGGCAGAGAATTTTATTGGCCAATGATTTGATCCCTGCCAATCTAATATTTCAGAGCTTGACATCCACTTGTCACCAACCCAAAAACTGGACACAAGAAACCTATCTAATCTTTCAGAAATAGCTTCATCCCCAAGCCTCCTATTATTCCAAGTAAAATTTCCATTCAAAGGGTTGATATCCACAAGCCAAAGTCGAGCCTGATTCTCCCTAAGAAGATCAGAAGAGGGGTCCAAATGAGGCATTCCCCCCTTTTTCTCCTCAAGAGAGGAAATTGCATTGAAATTACCTACCATAATCTAGGGAAGAAAGGGATCCAATGATCTCAAAAAAATTATATGAGACCACAAAAGAATCTTACCCGAGATATCCACCAGAGCATAAATATTAGACAAAAAAACTATTTCCCCCATCTCCAAGGTCATCACAACAAGAGAAAAGGAGAACCTACTAGATAGCCACCAAATAGGAGAGATTCACCAAGGGTCCCAGAAGCAAGCAACACCTCCAGAGCTTCCCTAAGCACCCACACACTAACATAAACCTCTATTCCAAATCTTAGAAGCACTTTGCATCATGTTATCAATAGATAACTTCATCTCCTAGAGAAAAACCAAATCTGGAGAATGAGTACAGACCAAGTCTCGAATATCCCTTTTTCTAGGGATGCTATTCATACCCCTCACATTCCATGAAAGCACAATCATTGTGAAGGCTGAGAGAAGTGATTATCCAAGGTCTTCACCGACCCAAATTCCACCAATGTCTCACCAACCAACTTAACTTTCTCCTAATTCTTCTTCCTGCCCACCTTTTAGTGCTTATCAGGAGCACTCTTTTTCAAGGAGTTTTGATGCACACCAAAAATATGGGAAGAAGCAAAACCGTTACTCTTACCCAAGCCTCCAAAATCTTGAACCTCCAACAAAGCATGCACCCACACCATTAGATATCAAAGAAGTACCAACCACCACACACGGGTCCCCAAGCCCAACTTCAAGGGAAGGAACAAAAGAATCCTTAACCTCCCCAGGAGCCTCCACAAAACCAAGAGTTGAAGACGTAAGGGCCATAGGCTCGGGAATATGAGAAGAAGCAGGGGTAGCAACCACATGCAAGTTAGGAGAGACCCACTCCTCATGAACTAGTTCATTCAACACATCAAACCTGTTGAATACCTCCTCCTCCTGGCAATTCTGAAAAGTCCTCTTCTGCCCTTTTCCCTTATTTCTTGGCCTAATAGGCTCGAACCCATCTTTATTTGGAGTCACCCCTTGCATGGATCCCTTGCCTTTTTCAGGTTCCAAATTTGATGGAGCCAACTCGTTCCTTAGATTACCCACACGAGTAGCACACAGACACCTTCTCTGAAGATGACCATATTCCTGACATAAAGGACATCTAAACAATAGAGCTTCATAGTCAAGTGGTTGCATCTATGAACTAGATCCCACTATCAGATCAATAGAGTTAGGAAAACGTTGGCTCAAGTCAACCTCCGTACAAATATGAGCATAGGAAAAGATCCTCTTCTCCATAGTTTGTTGATAGGGACCAATTAGTTTTCTAAGCACCATAGCAATAGACTGTAGAATATCACTCCTCCAACATTCAAGCGGCGGTCGAGGAAGGCACACCCACACTGGGACCTTAGACGAAAGCTCCTCCACTGAAATAAAACCACATATCATGGTTTAATGAACAAGTCAACCTGATTGTAAAAGCACAGGCCACCCTCAAAATCCCTATTTCTATCTAAGATGCATGAGAAGTCTACCAAGAAAAAGTTATTTACAGCTAGCAGAACCTCAAAATCCCCCTCTAGATTCCATGTCTTCTGAATCCAAGGGTCAAGGAAGGGTAAAGAGACCCTCATCCCCAAAAACTTACAAATTAAAACATGCTTGCTAAAATATTCTAAATCATTAGCAACTAATTCCTTCTGAATCACCACCACCGAGTGAGCTTAACCCTTTCCAAGCAACCATTTACCTTTTTCACTTTAAACAAACCAATCTTGGACAATCCCATTCCAGTGGAGGCTAGAGAAGGAATCCCATCATCTGCCTCTTCCATCGCAACGTCCCCTTATACCTCCTTCAAATCTTCATTCAAAGCCATGGGTTCTCCCCATGACAGCCCTTACCGAAAAAACTACCTCCCACAACCTGAGATCTTCAAACCCTCTCCCACCAAGCCAACAAAGACAAATCCCCACGCCTACCTCACACGCCAACCTACACTCCAAGAAACCTCACAGCTAAAGAAGCATCCAAATGGTTGCACCTCCTCCCCTCCACACAGCGAAACATAGGTCTAAGAAAAGAAGTGCTACCAATGCACCAAATAGCAAGCCTCTCCAAGCAAACAATTCCACCACTAAGTGGATTAACAAAGAAGAAAGCAATGAAAAAGCTACATAAACAATAGAGTACACAACAATAAAAGAGCCTACCCTCGTACACACTGAAAGACCCCTCCCTTGGTAGGAAAATTAAAAAAAGAACGCAATCCCACCCTAAGCAAAACCATGCAAACTTCAAGCTTCGACATGCATCCCTGGCCTAAAAGGATATGGGCTCATGCAGAGCCAAACTGAGTGCCATTCTCCCCCTCAATTTACACATTTTACTATTTATTGAATCACTCATTATAATTAAACATCACCGATTATATATATACATATATATTGGGATAAATATATTAATTAAATAATCAATAATCATAATTTCAAATCATTCAATAATCACAAATTTAATTTACATTAATAACTATTCTAAATTTAACATCACTTACATAACTCGTTATAATTAAAAATATTAATTCTTTTAAAATTAATATTTTATAAAAATAGACTTCATGTTTAATTATACTAGATCTTGCATTATATATATGGAGATGCTTTAATGAGTTTTAAACACCTTTCTCATGTTAATGATGTGAGAGAAATCCAATTGCTTGTTATTTATTATTGATATCGAATATGAAAGTTAAATGACACATTTTAAGAAATTTATATATAAATTTAAAATAAAATCAATATAATTTTTTTTAGTGTTATTTTTATTATTAATATTGATTGTAATATACAGTTTTAATGGTAGGTTAGATATAATTTTTTTATTTTAACAAATATTTAAAATTTTATGTATTTTTACTTTTACATTATTATTATGGTAAGAAATAATGTAGGCATGATGCACAATTATGCTATCCATAGTAATGAGTAGTTTTAAAATAATTTTTTTCTCATCAAAGAAAAACAAATAGAAAAGAAGTTGTGAGGAAGGTACTTTCTTGTCATGTAAACCTTATTTTTTGAATTGTATTTTATTGTGTTTTATTATGTAATACATTAAAGGTAACAATTACAATCTAAGGTTAAGAAGTTGAAGATAACCATTACAATCTAAGGTTAGTAAATAAGTATAATTTCTTTGTAATGAGAGCTAAAATTTTAGTTTATCTATTTTTCTATAAATACTCATGGCTTTAAATTTTGTTGTTTGTAGCTGAACATAGGGATGTTGAACACTGCCTTATAGTTATGGTTGTTTGGCATACTCCTTTTGCATGGTAGATAATAATAAGAAAATTGAGGAGGTTGAGCTTAATGAGTTAAATTGCATAGATCTTGGCTAAAATGTGAGATTATAGTTTGAGTATAAATACTTGAAAGAAGTTCTTACCCATGGTTGGCTAAATTTCCAAGAACTACATATACCTCTTGGTTGCAAATAGTAAAATTGTTTCAACTTCTCCTAATCTACATTAATTAGCTTCCTAAGTTAGTTGCTATTACATTAAACTAAAAAAAGTTAATATTTTCTCTCAAACTATGAAGAACTTAAACTTTGCCAAAGGAGAGCTTCACATCTAAACCTATTCAATGTAATATGCATTTACACTAATAAACAGTAGGGTTGAAAAACCTTGTTTCGATAATTGTGGTTTTTGCTCTATCACCACCTTTTCAAAGAGATGAGGGTTAAGCTAGTTATCAAATTTATTGCTACTTCATTGTTGTCTACAATTTATATGGAACTTTTATTACATCCAATGTGACATGTCAATTATATGTCTATTGAATATTGTTTCACACAATTGAACTTATTTATGAATAAATTAAACTAAATTAAGTGAATTAGTTGAAGAAGACGAAGAGATCAAATGGAAGGACAAAACCATTATATGTTCCTTTAGCACATTGATGTTGAGTCAAATATAGACTTTTTAAGAAATATTTGTTTTATATTTTCTTTAATTGAGCCCCTCTACTTGTTAAGGAAGAAACCTTAACCAGTTGTGCCTATTCATCTCAATTCCTTTCAGCCTTACAAGTTCATATTCAAGTAGATACCTACTTATCAATTAGGAAAATCTAACAAACTATGCAAATTGTTTGTAGCTATGTTTACCTTAACAAACTATTTCTATTCCTCTCAATTCCTTTCATCCACACGTGTTCATTCTAAACCATAAAAAATCAAATGCCTCATCCTCAAATTTTCTTTGGCTACACAACAAGTACAAGTATTCTTCTTAATCTATAACATCATGCAAGATTATAATCTTATCAAAATATTATCTCTTGACAACTCAAGGACGATCGTCCTTAAAATGTTTCAAAACTTATATCTGTTAGATAACATAGTTAATTTGACCAACTTAGTTTTCCCTAGATTAAGAAAGCAATTATAGTAGCATTGAGCTTAGAGACCACAACATTATATTATGATTGAAACAAATGTTTTCCTTCAGGTGGACTTGACAACATATGTAGAGAAGCGTAAATTTGTTTTTTATGCAATTCTAGATGAGTGTGCTACAACTGATGATGTGACCTAATGTACCCATGTCATTTTTCTCATTTGGAGTAAAATCATTATATCATGCTTATAAGTATCCTTGATTACATCTATCAATAGATTGCCTAACACATTATTCCAACAAGTATTTATCGCATAAAGGCAACATGTTTTGCTTAATGGTCAAACTAGCAAGTTGCTTAATACTCAATTTCTTTCCCCAAATTAAGTTTTATGCAGCTTAGGTAGTCGGATTTTAAATTAACCTTTCCCCTATCCTCCCCTAAACCTCACAATTATGGGCAACAATACAACTGTTTGATTAGTTTTCTATATTTATATACGAAAGATAAAAGTTTAGGTAAATTTATGCCAATGGAAATAGGGTAGATCTTTTTATGTGAGAATATAAGTATTGTATGTATATGTACATGTAGTTGGTTAATCATTTTATTCGAATAATTGAAGAAAATGTGTCATTATTAGCCAAATAGTTTAATGGAAAATGTTAAATTCATACAATATTCTCTGAAGGAGATCTAGAAATTGCATATACACAAGTCCTAGGGGATAGATGCACATGTAGTTGGTTAATCCTTTCATTCAAATAATGAAGAAAACATGTCTTTATTAGCCAAATAGTTTATGAAAAATGTTAAATTCATGCACTATTCTCCGAAGGAGATTTAGAAATTGCATATACACAAGCCTTAGGGGATAGCACCCAAAGATTTTCCATGGTTGAAGTGCATTTTAAAGGTATCCTAAAATTATTCTCATAGTGTCAAAATATGCATGCTTTCTTATCATTAAACGGGTTAGATCTTTTTTATGTAAGAATTTAAGTATTGTATGTAGATGTACATGTAGTTGGTTAATCCTTTTATTTGAATAATTGAAGAAAACATGTCTTTATTATCCAAATAGTTTAATGGAAAATGTTAAATTCATACACTATTCTCTGAAGGAGATCTAGAAATTGCATATACACAAGTCCTAGGGGATAGATGCACATGCAGCTGGTTAATCCTTTCATTCAAATAATGAAGAAAACATGTCTTTATTAGCCAAATAGTTTAATGAAAGATGTTAAAATCATGCACTATTCTCTGAAGGAGATTTATAAATTGCATATACACAAGTCTTATGGGATTGCACCCAAATATTTTCCATGGTTGAAGTGCATTTTAAAGGTTTCCTGAAACTATTCTCATAGTGTCAAAATATGCATGCTTTCTTATCATCAATTTATCATATATGTTGTTATTTCTAAGTGAAACTTTTTCCCACAATGATCACTAATGTTTTGGAAATTGTTCATTGATCTCATTGTAGTTTTTGACTCAACTTATTATAGATTGAACTGGTAAAGCTAGAGTAGATCAGGAAATATGAGTTCTTTATGAATCTCCATTAAGAATGTCATAATCTAAAAATGTTTTCAAGTGAATGGCATAATCTAAAAGGGGTTAGATATTACTATTATTAACACCTAGAGTTGTCACATGGTACACCACTATTGTAGTCGATGTAATGCAGATTTGGTGGGAACATTTACCTCTCTTGATGATGTCAGAAGTTCCTATCTTAATGTTGATGACTAAAAGAAAACTAAATGTTGAAAGAGTGTTGGTTAAACTTGAAGTTTTATGGTATGTCATACTTCTATGGTTATACTATTGTATCCATCCATGAATGAATTTTCTTGATGTTTCACACTACTTGTATGAATCTAGGAAATCACAAGAAGGCGACAATAAAGTAGATTTTCCTAGACAATTGAAGATTCTAGCAACTAAGAGATTCTATCTTCCAAACACCTCTGTTTAGGATAATAAAAAATGGAAAATGACATACCTTTCACAATATAATGCTTCTCAAATTCAATCTTGTTGAGTGGAAAAACCTACAAGTCCTATCCACATAGGGATCCTATCCACTAAGAGATTCCATCCACCAAACACCTCTAGTTAGGATAATAAAAAATGGCATATGACATACCTTTCAAAACAATATGCTTCTCAAATTCAATCTTGTTAAGTGGAAAAAACCTACAAGTCCTATCCACACAAGGATATCATGGCTGATCTAAATTTAGAGTTGGTGGGATGACACCTTGAGTCACTTGAAGTTAAATTGATCCCTTAAGTATTTAGAGAGAACAATGGCCTGGAAAACATGCATGAGGGTAATTAAAAATCAAAATTGTTGAATCTAGGCCTTCCTACATCCCAAAGTTTCTATAAACTTTAATAACATTTTTTCCAAGTCTACATCCACACTCTTAGATCTATGTGTAGGTTCTCATCATGTATATAAATCTAACCAACATTCATAAACACCATACTGACATATGAATGCATTACCATATTCAAAATTTCATTCATAATGAGAATCTACCTTGATTTAAAATTGTATAATGGAAGCCCTCTCTCCACATTTTAGAAACTTGGGAATCAGCTACTATCCAAGTTCCATATTGAAACTTGCCTTGATAGATATCTCCATTTGGTAGTTATCTTGGTTTGAATTATGGGGCATAGATCAGAAAGATAAAGATAATTTTTAAGCCAACAACAAGCAAGACACCAATACCTTGACAATTATCTCCATTTGTTAGTTATCTTGGTTTGAATCATCCATGATATCCCTATGTGGATAGGACTTGCAGGTTTTTTCCACTTAACAAGATTGAATTTGAGAAGAATTTTGTTGTGAAAGGTATGTCATCTACCATTTTTTATTATCCATAGTTTTATTTTCATTGCAAAGTATTTTAAATTCTTTATTTTGTGATATTGTTTCAATTGTTTAATTTTACTTTATTTTTCTAAATTTAATGTAATTGTATATTTTTAATAACTAATCATTATATTATAGGTATTATATTTACTTTCTATTTATATTAATTATAATTGGTTCAACTTGATAATATTTAAATTTATTTATTATAAATGATTCTTTTTTGAGATCAAATATCTATATGCTCTTACATTCTTTTTTAAATTATAATTATTTTTAAGGAAACAAAGGATGAACATCTAACTTATAATATAAATCATAATTTTACCTTCATTGATTTTTTTAAACTCTTCAATTTGTAGTTTGTTTTTAATTATTTAATTTTTAAGTATTTTACTTTCTAAAATCAATATTTTAAGTAAATTAAAATATTTGATAATTTTAATCAAGGGAAAAAATAGTATATATAATTTTATTTTTATATGTTAAGTTATAATAGTATGAGAGATAATATATCTAAATTCTAAAGAAGTTATTTGGTTAAAATATCACGAGTAAATTATCCAACCCATCAAAAAATAGTATATCTAAATATAATTCATCATACATATATAATTTTATTTTTATATGTTAAATTACAATAGTATGAGAGATAATATATCTAAATTAGAAGTTGTCATTTGGTTAAACTGTCATGAGTAAATTATCCAACCCATTAAAATTATTCAAGCTTCAAATAAAGATCAATCATACCAAAAATTTAAACCATGATAAATGATATAATATAAAATAAATAATCATTCTCACTATTTAAATACAACTAATTTTCTAAAAGATAGACAAATTATTTAGGGGTCTAAAAGATAGACCGGGCCCACTTGAAAAAATATCTCCAACTCCCTACCATATAAATGAAAGGAAACACAAGTGGTGGAAACAGTTTCCCACACTGAATCTATCAGGAGAGAGTTGCAAAAAACTCTAAACCAATTATCATTTACAGATTCAGATGCATATCTAAAAACACAAACAAATATTCAAAAAAGAATAAACTCATAACACAACATATACGTGGGAAAACCCTTTTGGGAAAAAACCCACACTCCAAACACTCCCAGCTCAATTGTATTATTCAACAACAACAATAGTTACAATACAATCTCAGAGCTATTCTCTTCAAGAGTTTTCACACTATTACAAGATTTTGGAATAATTCTGACAACATAATGTCTCTGAAAATCTTCAACCTGTCTCATAAAATGTGGTAAGGAACCAACATATAAATAGAGCTCAACATGAAAAGGTAGGCTCCCATGGTTTCTAAAACCAACTTCAAATCCCAAGAGTTAAGTTGTGTCAAAAACAAGAACTTGCTAATTCGTGAAATGTTGCACATAGTAACTTCCAAAAGCAACAACACCTATCTCATCTATAACAGTCATCTTACCAAATACAATGTAAGTTCAACATAGAAACTGCAATAACCAAGAATAGGTGCTTTCCTTACCTCACACCACTTAACAAACGTGAACTCCACCATAAATGCCAGCTACTTATTTAATACAACTCCAATCCATAATAGAATTTGCAAACCAAGACTCTTTAGTCAACAAAGGAAATTGCAAAATCAATTTCCTCTCCAAAATGGAAATATATGGCATCTCCCCAAAATATAGTATCTTCCAAGTGAGTTCCAACTTCCTAAAAAATATGTATTATGCCATCTCATCACCTACCATGTAGGATGCCACCTCACAAAGAGATCCCATAACTTGATGAATGGCAACTTAGGAAGTTAATAACTTAGGATAAAAATAATTATGCAACAATTAATTAAAAATAATTCACCATGTTGAGACTCTAAGGTTGAGACACCTTAATCCCAACAATAAAAGTGGAGTCAAGATACTTTTTCGAAGGGTCTCTTTATGACAAAACATAGAAAAACATGATTATATATAAATGGGGTTTATTGGCCTTTTCAAAGATCATTGAGTGCCAATTCATTGTGCAATAAATCCCTATGCTCATCAATCTATTTCTACTACTTAATGCATGATGGGTTTTGAGGATAATTTTTATTTTAACAAATAATTGTTCCTCTCAATCTCCATATCCATTTCTATCTCTATCTCCTTACCCTTCTCTCTCTTCCCCCTCTATCTCTCCATCTTTCTATCTCTACCTCTTGCTCTCTCTCTCTCTCTCTTTATATTGAAACATAACATGATTCAATTTATAATCAATCTTGATTATCTTCTTGATTCAAATTTTTTGTCTTAATTGTGTTTGGATCCCTATAAGTGGATGCATAGTTTATTTGAAGTTATCACTTCTCCATTTATAGCCACATTCTCTTTGTTCCATATCCATCTTCATCTCCATCTCTATCTCTATCTCTATCTCTATCTTCCTCTCTCTCTCTCCTATCTCTATCTTTACCTCTCCCTACATCTCTATCTTCTATCTCTCCTCCTTCTCTCTACTCTCTCCCTATCTCCCTCTTCTATCTTTCCTCTCCCTCCCTCTCCTTCCATCTCTGGATCATTTATATCTCTCCCTCTGTCTCTTCTCTTTCACACCAATCCATGTTTCCATCTTTTTTGATCTTCTCTTCATCGTTCTCTTCTCATTCCTGATCGATCAGATTTCTTTCTTTCCTCCTTCTGATGATCTTTATCTGATATCCTATCCTATCTCACTATATCTTTATTCCTCTATCTCTATCCTCTACCTCTCCCCTTCCTATATATTCTCCCTCTCTCCCTCTCTCTCTCTAGAACCTATATCTCTTTTCCTCTCTATCTCTATCTCTCCATATTTCTTTCATATCTCCTATCTCTATCTTGTTATTTATCCCTCTCCACCCCTATAACCCTTTCTCTCTCTACCTCGCTCTATAAATCACTTCATATCTCTATCTTCGTCTTTATATCTCTCTCATTCTCTCCCTCTCTATATACTTATCTCTAATCTTTGTCTATCCTTCTCTCCTCTCTCTATTAATATTTTCCTCTTCATATATGTTTACTTCTTCTCTATCTCTATCTCTATCTCTATTTATATCTCTATCTTCCTCTCTATCTCTATCTCCTTACCCATATCTCTCACTTTTTCCCCCTCTATCTCTCCTCTTTCTATCGCTATCTCTCCCTCTCTATCCCTCTCTCCCTATTGCAAACATAACATGATCCTATTGGTAATGTAGTCTAATTATCTTCCCGATTCAAAGATTTTGTTTCAATCATGTTTGAATCTCTTTGAAGTGCATGGATATTTGATTTGAAGCTATAACAAACTTCTCCATTAATACCATTATTGCACAAACAATATCATTTTTTAAATTACCTACCAATTAACCTCGTGTACTACACAAATTTATAACAAACAGACCAAAAATTTCTTCATTGACCTTCCACACCTCTTCTGCGTACCATTGCACATCAAGATGCGATTGCTAGTTGTAGATTAAAATTAAATTTCCTTAATTAAAGAAGAAGGCACGCAGACCAACATTGTATCCAAAACACAAGTAAATATTTAGAGAAGGCTAGGTGTCATTCAACATAAATGAGCCTGGGAAACGTAACTCTACCACTAAAAATGGGAGGGAAATAGTGCATTAAGAAGCGGACATGAGAATGGCATTAACGCAATCCCAATAAATACACCTCCTCCACGCCTCCCTGGCCATAGTCTGACAGTATGGAACCTTCAAGACTCCTCTTCTTTGTCCTCTTCATGCGGCTCAGCTCGGCTTCTTCAACGGCTACCATGGTTCATGCAGGTGAGATTTTATTAATATCCTTGTTTTGGGTATTGTTTTTCTATTGAACAGCACTGGTTTACCTACTGCATTGTATGTTAGGTTGGCACTGTAAAGCAGGAAAAGCCATTAAGGTGAGTTGGAAGATGGGTATTGATCCACCAGATTATCAGACATTTAAAATACAAGTGCAAAAACACATGTGGACTGTGTGAAGCCCACAATGTTACTCTTAATCTCACTATGTTGGCTACAGGAATCTGGGATCCCATTGTTGAGAATGTGAGAGTAAAGGATGGCAAGTCTATTAGTCCTGGTAAAAAGGTCACATTTAGGTACCATGTCAACTATTTGACTGATATTGGTAGCATCCATTCATCAGCAAGATTTATTCACTGCAAGTTGCCAAATCAGGCTGTCCCTGAGAAGCCCTAATGACATGTTAGAAATGCCTCTTTCTCACAATTTCCCAGTGTATATGCTGTATTCTGATTCAGATGCTTATCCTTTAAACCCTTGTGTATTCATGTCATACTGTTCTGTCTTCTGACATTTCTGTTATGTCATATGGAATAGCCATTACTTGGTCTGCAATGTTTTCAAGCTGCAAATAATGCCTTTATGTTTAAGAAGAATGGGTACTTCATGGGACATGGATAAGTTTACACTGCATCTGTTGATTAGGAATGGGTATGCAGGAATTGCTTGGGGGCTTGTGATTTTGATAAGACTGGGTAACAAGCCAATCTTTTGCATTTCTAATGAAATCTGCTGCCCCCATAAAAGCTTGTATCGCAAATCTTAACAGAAATATATTCCTTTACACGTTGGATTTTACTATTTCTGGGAAGACATTTATTTACTAGTTCCAGTTTATCATTTAAAGAGATATTTTTCATGATGTTCAGTTATGACAGGGATTCTATTTCATTCTATCTTCTTCAACAAGTCGCTTTGAGTGTGGAATCCAGTCATAACCTCACCAGGTGTTACAATTTAGGCATACTAATGCTTTTAATTATCGTTACACTTTTTAATATTTGTTCATTAATGAGCTATTACTATTTGAGTACCCAAATTCCTTGTTCTCGTTTCTTTTGTGTCAGTCCAATTTTTTTTTTGTTGTGTCAAATTATTATTGATTGATTGATTTTAAAATGAATAATGTTTAAATATAGTGGGTATAATAGTCTTTGTAGCAAAATTCATAAATGAAGAAACTTGGTTTTTTGTCACAGGTATGGTGAAGATGTGGATTGTCTATTTAAGAGGCAAGTAATAGTGGAATCAATGACTTAAGCTCTTCAATATAATGCATGTGAGCATTTACATGATGTATTGCTATGATAAGAGTTGTGAGATGGAGAGGTCTCTTCTTTGTAATAAATGTAGGAGTTGTAAGTAATCAATACCAAAAAAAAGAGAATTTTTTTTTTTTTTTTCTAGCAAATTGTGTCTTGAACTTATTGACTGGTCCAGCTATAGTGAATTTTGTGTGATGGATTCATTTACATAGAACAAGTTTCTTTTTTTTTTTTTTGGAAGGAGGATAAGATCTCAAGTGTGATTCTTAACTAAAGAAATGTCTTACTCTTGCATGACATCATCCCCCTCGAGAATCTTAAATACCTCTGGAAAAGATTGTGAATTTGAGGTAGAAGTAATGTAAACATAATTATGAATGTGCCCTCCCAGAGTTTAATGAATATCCAACCTAATCCCCTATTGCTTGTAGTGTTTATTGAGCCCAAACTGGACCTTAGGTTGAAGAATCAAAATGGGTCTTCAGCCTCTAAATGTGTTTAGGATGACTACACAAAACACCTCACCATTAGCAAGGCATCACTAATGTAAAATACATATCAAATTCATCAAACATTAGTTGAATTAAATACATGAAAAATGGAAAAAAATAGTTTAGCGTTAGAAAATGCAATAAAAATAAAAACTTAAAATGTGGAACAAAATTTGGTATATTGTATTTCAAAGTGGTTTCAAGGGTTTCCAACCCTTACAATGTGTTACAAATGCATATTTATAGGTCACTTGGATGTGGAAGACTACAAGTTAGTCCATCCAAAAGACACATATAAGACATAATACATTAGAATGTGAATAGTCACTTTGACTTGTCCTTTATATTATACTCTTTAATTTGATTTTGGTCAAAATTGGATGTGCAAATGAATGTCACAAAGCTTGTGCACTCTTAGTTCTATCCAAAATCTTGTTGCAATTGCTTTTATGAGTATACAATGAATTTATCCTCTACAATGTTCATGGCATTATGAGATCTAAACCATTAAAGTGAACAAAATGAATGCCAACTTCAATGAAAATGTACAATAAATCTTCATGTACTTGATTATATCCACCCAAATTCTTCTCTAAAACCTCACAAGTTGTCCATATTCTCATTAAGTCTAAAAATATAAGAACCAAAATTTCCACCTTTATGAAACTCTCCCTTAATCACATTGTCAAACAAGTCTTTTAGAGTGTATGCAAAATTAAATGCATTCTAGTCATTATACAAATTACATTCAATCTCATGCCCAAAATTATGCATATATGTCAAAGCATTCTATGTGATATTACATGTTTGTAATCTTTCCTTGTAATCATTAAAAAATTCTCCTAAACTTATTGACTTCCCTCCAATTTAAGTGATGTATAATTATTTTCCATCCAATATACCTTTATTCACCAATTTTTGGAAGTCCATCTTTACCATCTCAATATTGTGAGGGTAATATATTTCAATAGTTGTTGACTCTTCATCCATGTTCTTTTCCAATGTTTTCATAGTTTCTTCCTCTTTAATGAATTTATCACAAGTAGGTACCACTTCCTTCATCACCATATGTCCTAGCAATAATTTTGCATTCCATGCAAAGGTAGCCCCCACAATATCCCCTAAGTCTCTAGTAGTAGGTATTTTCTTCTTTGTATCTTGGATAAATTGTGAAGATGGTGTTGCAATGGAAGCATCACTAGGATCAACTAAGTTCTTAATGTACATAGTAAGATACACCACTTTATCTTTTAGCTCATAGTTGGTCACTTTATCCTTCTCCATCTTTTGTATCAAGTCAGTAGATGACTTAGTAGTCTACTTGAATTCTTCCATGGATGACTTGTAGAAAAATAGTAGTTAAGTTATATTGTTTGATGATTGCATATTCACTTCAAGTACATTTTATAATGAGATAACTACATGTGTATTCCTACCTCCTTGTATATATATAATATAATTGATCTTACACTTGCTCTCTTTAAAGGGTAAGGCTTTAGAAACATTTTAAGGGAAGCACACTAGATATTATATTATAATTTTTGAAAAAAATAAGAGCATTTTGTGTACTCCCCCTATTTGTTCTTAATCTCCATTATTTTTAAAAATAATTAGTTTTTTAGAAAGTAGATTATGAGAACTATGAATCTTGTTCTTGTTGCATCTTCAAATTTTGAGCATGACTGTCTTCAATTTTTCATCTAGGATTATTTTTTACTAATTTTAGAAGAAAAAAGTGGCTACTTTTGACTCCCCTATGGTCCCTCATTTCAATTCACATACTCCAAATAATTGTTCAATTTGATCGATTTGATCAATCCAATCAGTGAACCCATAACCTTTGATGCTTGGAGCATTATCTTTCATCAATATTGGCACACCCTATGTCCATACATACTTGAAGTTTGAAATGACATTACTTCTTCTAGTTGCAACACCATTTCAAAGAGGGGAAAAATACAAATACTAAAATTATCTATACACTATTTTTTTGTAATATCATCTCATGTTAACATTTAACGCAATTACCACCTCCTAAATTTATTAAAATAATTAATCTTACTCTAAGTCCATTACTTTATCACAGTTGAATTCATTAAATAATATGATTTATTTAATTAATTTAATTTGTATATAAATCTAAATTCTCCATAATTAAATTACTTTAAAGCCAAAATTAAACCTCATAGGTTAATTTTCCAATCAAATAGTTACTAAATGATCAATTTAGTTAATGCACCAATCAAACCCATTCACTTGAGTCAATCAATTTGGCTACTCAAGATCACAAATTAATTAATAAAATAAATACTTATCAGCTCACCAATCAAATGAGTCAACTACCTAGTCACCTCCATCCAATTACCAAATTGATTTCTAATCTCCCCATCACATCAACAACTCATAAATCCAACTCATTATTCAGGCTTAAATCTCCACCATTCAATTTCCTCTCAATTTTTTTTATAAATTGGAGCTTAATCTTCTATTTTCACCATCCCAAATTGAGAAAACAGATGTTACAACACTAAGCAACAAATATCCCAATTTTTTTTAGCACATCCACTCCATTCATAATGGTGATTTGTATTGGTTTAGCATCTATGATTTTGTTTCATTTTTTTTTAATGAAAATTGTTATTGAATTCAAATGGAAGGTGAGAGTTTGTGATTTTATTTAAGTTTGATTCTTATTGTTTTATTTTCATTTTTGTTGTATTTGATTCATCTCCCACAAAAGGTACAAGTCTTTTCTTGTAGCTAAGTTTTGTTCTCATAGGTTGAAAGTATTGTCTACTCTAAGACCTTTGCCCCTATAGCCAATATGGATCATATGCTTATCCTTTCTAATATTGTTACATCTCAAATATGGTTAGTTTTCTAGATGAATGTGAAGAGCACTTTCTTGCACAATGATATTTATGAGGAGACCTACATGGATTAGTCTCCTAGACTTGTGTAGAAATATATTCACTTCATTGTAGGCTTTGACATTAATTCTAAAGTCTCAAACAAGCCTCTCAAGTTTGGTATGAAAAAATTGATAGTTTCTTGCTTACTTCTAGTTTCATTCATTGCCCCTCATATTACACAATATATATTCAAAGACACAAAGATATTATTTTAATATTATTATAAGTAGATGATTTAATTCTCAATAGTAGCTCACCATCCATGCTTGAAGCTATTTAGCACACTTTGATGGAGAACTTTGTAACAACTGATCTTGAGCTTCTACATTATTTTCTTAGTCTTCAAGTCCTTAGTCTATTGAGGGTATCTCCATTTACCAACAAAAATATGTCATCAAATTGCTTCATCAATTTGGCATGGTTTGTTGTAATCATGCTTCCTCAATATTTCAGTATGGTTTCACTTTTACTATTTCTTGTACCACACCTAGTGTTGATGCTAATTTGTATAGATAATTGACATTTTTTCATATTCAACCCATACTCATCCTAATATCACCTTCAACATTGAATTTGTCTCCCACTAATCCCATTATTCTTAGGAGTCATTAGAAGGTGGTCAAGCATATTTTGAGGAACATTTGGGGCACCACACATTTTTGTGTTCAATACATATTGAGAGCTTCTCAAGTAGTAGACTTCATTGACTTAGATTGGGCCAGTGATGTTGACACATGTAATTCCACTTCTAGGATTTTTTTTGTCTTGGTTATGGTCTAGTTGTAGAGTCTTCAAGAAGCAATATACTAATGCATTGTCATCCATTAAGATTGAGTGTCAAGGAGTAGTACTTGTTAGCTAAGAGGTTTTCTAGTTTCGACAGCTTATCACTAAGTTTGGTCTACCACTTGATCATCCTACCATTATTTGGTGTGATAACCAAAGTGTAATTCATATTTTTTGCAATCAAGTGGAGCATCTAAGAATGAATCACATTGAGATACACATACATTTCATTCTAGAGAATCGATATATAATGGTTTTCTCTTCTTAGAGTATTTATTTATTCAAGAGCAAGTTGTAGACATCTTCATTAATTTTCTTGTCTTGCCTTGTTATCTTGAGTTACGAAACATGTTTGAGGTGAAGGGAGTTATCCTTGGGGGTTCTTAATTCTTCCTTTATATTTTATTGGAGTTGATGATCGAGCCCTCACAATTGTCTAAAGATCACTTGCAATTAAAACATCCTATCATAGAAGAGAGAAACAATTGATTTACTATAAAGTTTGAGATTTCATTAGATGCAAAAATGAATAATGATTGATAATTATTATAATATATACAATGAGAAATGAAACCCTAGATGCAACCCTAGGATAAGATTAAATGTGATCATGACATGTGTCTTAATCCTATGACACAAGACACAAAAAAGACATGAATTGTGTAAGTTTAAGTATGCTAGTGTGAAAAGAACCTAATAAAATCTAATTGTGATATTCATTTTTCACACTCAACATACTTGTACTCTTTTTTTTAGAGTATTTTTTTCTCACAAGGTTTTCTCTTTTTTATTTGCTTCTGAGAAATTTTATTATACATGGGTATCTCAGCAGGCCTAATTAATGGTACCCATTTTTTAGTGTTTAATTTTCTCTCTAAGTACCGCTTGGGGAATGTTAGTGTGAAAAGTGGTTTTACCTAATTAGCTCACATCTACCTAGTTGTCCTATTCACACTAGTTCTTAAGCTCACTTAAAGACTTTTTTTTTTGTCTCACCTCATGATTGTACAACATTTGCCTTCACACTTGCACCTAGTGTGGCCACATGTGTCGCCATTTTTGAAGGGGTAGTGGTATTTTATTCCTACCTTCTTCCTTCTTGTCTTACATATATAAAAAAAATGTGCATTTCGTTCACACATTTTGTATGACTATTGACATAATATTTTTTAAATTAAAAACTCATTAATAATTTAAAATTTAATCCCATTAAAATATTATCCTCAAATCCTTACGTGAGTGTCAATTTATATCCCTTCACAACCATATAAAAACTGTATAACAACTTAACATGGTTGGCAGTGCCTTTGGAAATCGATTCAAAACTTTCTTTTAAACTGTGGTGTTATTTGGAATCGATCCACATATTGTTTCTAAAACATTATCTGTAGCAGTGATTGGTTTGTAATTTAGTCTCCACCGATGACTAGGAACTTGCAACCAACGAAGCGACAACTTTCCCTTAAATTTGTTCCACGTCTTACTAAGCAAAGCCACTTTGATGGTTCATCATGCTTATCCTGAACTTAGTCACTCTCACATGCTCAAACTGTAATATCTATTAAAATCCCCAAAACAAACAGAATTGTGCATTCCAGTTGTTGGAGCCCATGCGTTATTGGTGTTTAGATATGAATTATCTATAAATAACAAAGCAGTATCCATAAAAAATATTGATTTGGTTCTAATCAAGCAAGAAGTTGCAGAAAACATATTTCATCAAAATGGAGCATTCTGGGTTTTCCATCTTTAAATTTCTGTGTGTGCTGCTCATTCTGGCAAATTTACATCCAGTCCTCTTGGCTGCACGTTTGGGTAAGCTCATCATTCTTATCTTCTTCCATGTTTATCAAATAATAACTTTCTGGATTCAGCTCCCAAAGGTAGAAGATTTTTGGGTCATTTGCAGGCTAAAATCTTATCTCACAATGGGTATCTCTACTGCATCGAAATTTAGACAAATTATGGCAGGAGGCTTAGTTTGATAGGCTAAAGCATTCCGTTGCATGCAAGAGGTCATGAGATCTAATGTAGGTCATGAGATCTAATCTCCTCCCGATGGTACTAGAGGATGGCATCCTGCAAATTCATTGCCAGCAATTCACCAATGGAAAAGTTTGCGCCAATAATTCACTGCCATGACAATTCACTGCCATGACAATTCACTGCGCGAAAAATTAATTGCATGAATTTTTGGTGGTTAATTTTCCATAATGATGAATAACTGGTGGGGTGAATTTTCCTACGGTAAATTGTTGATGGTGAATTTTCCTTCGATGAATTGCTAGCGGTGAATTTTCCTAGAGCCCTAAAGAATACAGATGCACTGCAATTTAGCAGCAGAAATTTTATAAATACCATTATTATCCCTAAAATCTAAGCATGAATTTTTAGAAGATACTAATTGATCGGCTTATGTTGTATGTGGTAGTAGCGGACGGGTGTAAAGCAGGGAACGCCATTAAAGTGAGTTGGAATAATCTGCCTGATTATGAAACATTTCGAATAGAAGTGGAAAATAACTGCAGACACTGTGAAGCCCACAATGTTATTCTGCATCTGAAAATGTTGGCACCAGGGATATGGGATCCAGTGGATGAGAAAGTTATTGTAAACAAAGGTAAATCTATTCATCCTGGAGAAAAGCTGGCATTCACATATCATGTGAACTATTTGGCTGATATAGACACTGCCCAACCAACAGCTGAATTTATTAACTGCATTTAATAAGGTATTCAATTCGGAACAGTTCTATAATGTTGCTCTCATAATATGAGAGGATTGATTAGCTGTCTTTATTATTTGATCAAACTCCTTTTCTGGATTTAACAAATCCAATAAATGGTTTATTGGATTTATTGGAATAAAGCTGAATTTATTTGTTCTTGACATGTTATCCAAATGGTTTCTTGGAAACTTTGCTTGTGAAAAATGTTTTGTTCCTGATTTATTCTTCCATCGTATATACATATTTATTTGAGCAGTGCTTTTCTTTGTGGATAATTTAGTTGTTTTAAATGAGTATAGAAATCAATGGTTAAGAATTGAGAAGAAAAGATCATATAAGTAATCTCAATCATCTTGCATATTTCTTGTCATTTATTATTTTTATTTTTAAAATGATTTAATATTTTAAAAAATAGGCTTCTTATTTTTATTTTTATTTTTTTGAAAATTGATAAAATTGAAATGAAAAATAGATAATAAAAAATAGAACTATATTTTATTAATATTTTAATTCTAATAACTTTACCTATTTTTATTTTTAAAATGATTTAACAAAATTTTTAAGTAAGTTTTTTGTTCTAATAACAAAAAAAAAAAAAAAATTGATAAGATTGAAATGAAAAAAGAATATTATATATATATAAGATGCAATGCACCCATATTATTAGGGGTAAATGCTTTTGAACCAAGCAACTTGACCGCCAAACCATGCCCTTAATGGCATAGAATTATATTTTATTAATATTTCAATTTGAATAAATTTTAAAATTAATTTCACTTTTTTATTTAATTATTTATTAATTTAATAAGTTTACTATTTATTATTATTTTTAAAAAATTATTGTTTTCATTAATATTTGTATTTTGATATATTTTGACTTTGTGTTTAGTTTATTTTATTTTAATTTAATTTAAACTTAAATTTTAAATTTATTTTAATTATTTATGTCTTCCTATGAAATTATAAAAAATAATTGATAGTTATTAGAATTATTTTAATTTATAATTAATTGTTTTATTAAAAATATTAATTATTATAGAATAATTATATTTTGAACTTTTATTTTAATTTATATAACAAAATAATTTAAAATCTAAAATCTAAATTAAAAGCTAGAGAGAAATAAAGAAACTAACTCTTGATCAATCATTACATGCCAACAATCCAAGGATAGCACGTGTCCCTAGGGAGTTATGCTTAGGGTAGCATGTCATTTGATTAAGGATATGATAATTCACTTTTAAGACGTCTTTAGTGTACTCATTGTACACTTAAGGAGAAAAATAGATGGAGAGAAAAGAGAGAGGAAGAGAGAAGGGAGAGGGAGATAGAGATAAGATATAGAGAGGCAAAGAGAGAAAAAAGAGAAAGAAGGAAGATATATATAGAGAGAGGTAGAGATAGGGGGATATATATACAAAGGGAGAGAGAGCTATTTATATCTTTGTCTCTCTCTCTCTCTATCTCTATGTTTCTCATTATCTCATTATCTATCTTCTTCTCTCCCTTATTTTTCTCTATATTTGTCTTCCCTTCTCTCTCTCTCCCTTACTCTCTTTTTCTATCCCTATTTGTCTCCCCCTCCTCCTCTCTCCCTCCCTCTTTACCTCTCTCTACCTCTCTCTATATATCACTTCATACCTCTACTTTTCTATCTCTCTCTATCTCTCCCTCTTTCTATCTCTATTTATTCCTCTCCCTCTTTTTCTCTCCTTCCATCTCTCTTTGTCTCTCCCTCTATATTAGTCTTTATCTCCATCTTTGTCTCCATATCTATCTTCTTCTCTATCTCTCTCCCCTATTTCTATCTCCTTACCTCTTCTTGCATCTCTGTCACTCTTCCCCTATATTTCCCAATATATGTATCTCTCTATAGATCTCCTTTCTATCTTTTTCTCTCCCTCTCTCCCTCTCTCCCTTTCTCCCTTTCTCTTTGTTACCACTATATTTTTTCCATGCTTCATTTTAAGTCATTCACCAAGCTATAGACAACTCATAGTCTTATGCAGGCAGTATTTTAGGTCATTATTCGAACCCAGGCAATGTTTTATGAAGTTCATTAAACCCCTCCCTTTGCCACTTGTGCCTATTTTACATCACTTTTCTACTTTTAACCTAGGTAGTGTTTTATGTGTTTTGTCCAACTTTATTTTGCTTCTTGTGTGATGATTATTTGTCTGAGTTGTGTTTCACCATGATGTTCGAACTCAACTGTATATTTGTGAAGTTCACCGAACTCCCCACTTCACCACTTATAGACATTTGCTTTCAAAATTTTAAAAGACGGTTATATTGGAAGTGGTGACGCAACAACTACCATGTGTTATGAGGCAAGTTAAGGCATTAAATGTTCATCTACTTCCATGGTTTTCCATGAAATTAAGCTTTAAAAAATTAAAGTGTTGGACAAACATTCTCCTTGTAAAATTATTTGAAGACGAGTTGGAGGAGATGTAAAGTTTAAGTTGCAAGGTTTTCCATTAAGGTATTTTCAAATTTCACTCGTTTTGATTTATTTTCTAGATTATTTATGCCTACATTGTAGAAAACACCTATTGTCATGAGCTATTATTTCTTATCCATGCGGCAAGGGTTAAATATGTGGGTTGTGAATATGTATCTAGGTTAACATATGAGGGTCCAGAAATTGGTGATACTCATCTAGGGCCTATTAGTTTGGATGAGTTGCAGAGAAAATTCAATAAACCCAATCCTTTGCCCATCATTGAATGAGTGATAGACAATAGGTTAGTTGAAGCTGTTGCATTTCCCATAGCCTTGAAATGCCCTAAACTCATTCAAGAATGCATAAGACATTATAATTCACAAACACAAGAGGTTAGAACAAAAGACAAGAGACTTGTTTTAAAGGTTTAGAGGTCCACCTTTGTGTCTTGCTTAAGGCTTCCAAAGAGAGGAGTATTCACCAATGAACATGACGCATTCCCAAATTGAATTTACTGCAAAGAAAGGGGTTTATAGGAATGTGATAGCAAATAATTGGTTGGCCAAACCAAAAGAGAGTAAGTCCCAATTGCCTCGTAACCTACATAGGAATCATTTTGTGGAAGAAGTGACCGACATTGTGGTACTGTTACATAGGGTAAGGGGAAATGAAAATATTCATGGATTTGAAGAGTGGATGTATTTCTTCATCTAGATTATTTTGAGTGGAGAACAATTCCTAGATTGGGCAAAGATAATTAGTGATCACCTGCATGATTTAACGACATTGTTCACCCTTAAAAGATTTTTCTATATGTCATCATATTTGATATATGTCATTTATAGCACTAGACCTTGGCCTGGATTAAGACCAAGTGATTTTCCTCTGAAAAAAGTGGTAATTTATGCTTATCATGATAAACTTCAACTTCACAAGAGCTTTTAACATTTCAGAAGAGTGTCTGACACTTACTCCATGAGGATGGTCAGAGAGATACAAGGATGTCCTACAATGTGACTATCACCTAAAGCCATGCAGTTCGTCGACTTCTATGGTAACCATTTTATTTAATTCTAAAGATTCCCATACATTAGGGTTGGTGGATATGTTGGATTTCCTATAAAATTTCCCAAATACCCTCAAGATAAGTGGGTGATTATCGAGGTAAGTAGGCAATTGGTTGATGTTAACAGATTATGGCAAGACAAGAAAAGATTGGCAGTCTGTTTCCCTTTTGATTTTGGTGCATATAGTTGTCAATCAATGTCAGATACCCTGAATATTAAGAAGGAACTGTCCAGGTACAACATGCCTTCATATGATGAGCGAGTCCCCTTTGATTTAAAGGATTACATTAAGAATAACTTGAAATTGAGCCCTAATTTTTACCATCAATCGAGCCTTAAAGATTATTGGTTTGACTATTTCGATGAATATGAGGTAAGGAGGAGCTAGATGAGATTGATAGTGGAACAGATAATCATTTATGATTTGAAGTGGGATTCACAAGGAATTGTGGAAGACAGATCTGACATGGTAGACCCAATGTATATTGAATTAATAGAGAACCAAACTATTCATGCTATGGATTGGAACTTCAAAGAAAAAGAGACCATTGAAGTAAAAATTGTTGATGTTTTGACCATAACTCGAGAATGGGTAACTAAGAAGAAAACTGAGCAACCATGTCCTCACACTAGGTCTAAAGATTCACAAACTATTGAAGGCACTTCACAGGCATCTGCTAGCGGGAAATCGACTAGTAATGTTTCTCAGTCCTTACCATCTTGAGACATTTTTTGAAGACTACTCAATACTTGTTATAATTGAAATTACTATTTTGTCTTTGTGCAATTCGGTTGTGAAGTAATCTAAGTTCTTAAATCTTTGTGTTTGGGAATATCTTAGTGCATATCTTACCTTTGTGTAAGTAATGCAATTCTTCATGTAATTGATTTCATTCCTCAATAGTATTGGGCATACATTTTATTTTTGGTAATTAATTAGTCATTGTGCTGATATATCTTATTTGTTGGATGTCACCTCGATATTTGGGAATTCTTTTGATATTGGGTATACCTTTCCTGCTTTCTAGTTAAAAGCATACATGCTATTTAGTTTTAATATTTTAATTCATTGAAAATTATGTGAGGGAGTTGTACCTTAATAAAATTCAGAGAATATTTATCTTTGTCTAAAGGTTGATATTCAGAGTTGTTTGGTTAATTTTTGTCACCTTTTGGGCATTAGATTGTGATTTCTCAAGGTGCCCAATCTATTAGCCAATATATTTTTGGCGACTCCACTGGGGAATCAAATTGTAAAGTTCTGGTCATCTTGTCCAGGCATATTTCTCGAGTAATTTAATTAACGCTGGATTTTCATAGATATACTAGAGGGGAAAGAAGTAGGGGATTTTTTCATCCTATTTTGAAACCCTACAAAGAAGTGATTTGTCTTATATTATTCCCTCTAGGCAAAGGGTTGGGGCTAGAATTAGAACTACCTCACCTTCTAGGACACCTATTAATCATTCTCCCTCCAAAGCACTTATTTTACATAGGACTATTTTACTAGTTGTGATTAATTTCCCCCTTAATATGGCTCAAAATCTCGTCCCTTGGGGTGCTACTATCAATTGGTCCTTTACAATTAGGTAATAATTTGCATGATTTACCCAAGTGTCTCATAAGAATTTTCCAAAATTCTAAGGAGATGGGAAAATTTCACCAGAATAACACATTGATGCCTTTTTTGCCGCATGTGGTGTGCTTGCAGTACAAGAAGAAGATGTAGCTGTTAGATTGTTCATAGAATCTTTAGCTAATGCAACAACACAATGGTTTTATTAGCTTCCTCATGGATGTATCACAAATTGGGACACTCTGTGCAACAAGTTTGAAGCTAGGTTCAAAGGTGCAGATGATGACCTAGCACTGATAGCAAAAGTCACTTATATGAAGAAGGAAGAAAATGAGCCTATGAGGGACTTTGTAGCTAAGTTCAATAGGATAATAAACCAGATTACGGTTGCTAAAATACCCTTTGTAGAAAGGTAGAAGTTTTTCTTTATTAATGCGCAACATTTTGATATTGGTCTTCTCTTAAAAAGGAAACCATTGAACACTCTTGAGGCTACATAAGCATTGGCCATTGAGTTAGAAGATGATTTTATTTCAATTGGAAAATGGAAGAAAGAATTTCATGTGAACAAAGCACTCCTTACTACTTCTTTTGATCCTATGATCCAGAGGTTGGCTAATGACATGATTGACCTCAAAGGCAGATGTCGAAAGGTAATCAACTCTATCAAGATATTCCTAGGAAGACCAATTTCCAGCCAAGGAATAAAACACTACCCTTACCTCTAACTCAATAGAGGCTAGCAATTAAAGCTCCTCCCCTAGACAATAAAAACAATATGTGTGTCTTTCACCTAACATCTGATCATGATGGTGTCGACTGCCTTGAAATGAATAGGTTTATGCAATTAACTACTACTAAAGAAGTCATTGAAGAAGTCATGGAGGAAGGCACTTCATCTAATCAATATGGTGACTTTGCAAACGGATACTTAGAATATGAACCCGATGATGATAGAGAAGGAGACGTGTACAATACTTTGTATGATGCTACCTACGTTTCCATCACCCGAAGCAAACAACACCACAATCCAAAAGGAACTCCTAGTTCTCCTAATTTTTTACTGACAAAATTTAGTGCACTCTCCAAGGGTGAAAATATTTCACAAAGTGTGGTCAATACCTCCCCTAAAAATCCTATTGTATCACCCCCTGAAGTTCAGATAGGGGATTTTGATATTGTGGAATTTTGTAAAGCTACTAAAATCTAGATCTCTCAGGCTGAATATTTAAAGATGAACCCTAATGAGCTTGATAATTTGATTGAATATGTTAGCCTAGGATGTTTAGAATTGCATGCAGGCCTAGATGAAGCAACAATTAAATATTAGTACTTATTCACTAATACTGCATCTTTTTGTAAAACATCCTCTCCATCAACCTCTAATGCAAAACCATACTTGTTCTATGTATCATTATTTGTAAATGGGTTCAAAGTTAACAATTGCATCATTGATTCAGGTGCTTCTAATAATGTTATGCCTACAAAAATTGCTGAAGCTTTAGGATTAGAAATGACAAAGACCTTTTGAAAGTGTTATTCAATGGATTCCAAGTAGGTTCATTTACTTGGATAGATTAAAGATGCTCAAGTTGCACTGGCTACTTATCTAAACAAATGACTCAAGCTCACCATATTGGTCATCGAAATAACTACTAGTTATGGTATGCTTCTGAGTAGGAGTTTTTGTAAAGACTTGGGGGGAGATATACAGTTGGATTGGTCGTATGCCACTATACTTGTTGGTAAAGAGAAAGTATGCCTCAAACCTGAGTCAAAGGCCAAAATAACGGTGCTCAATTTTGAATACCCCAAAGCACAAATCTTGTATGAATAAAATGAGTTTGGAAATTATATGCTCTTCTCTAGATAAGAAAAGAAGGATGATGTACATAGTCTAGATTTAAAACCTAAGCTTTAGATGATGGAATTTGATAGAAGTTGTTCTCATGTTGGGTCAAGAGCATGGGTCATTCTCATTTCCCCTTCTAGTGAGCAATTCCCTTTTTCTTATAAGCTAAAATCTGAAAATACAAACAATATTGTTGAATATGAAGCCCTTTTGCAAGGGTTAAGTGAAGCTAAGGGTATGTGAATAAAGATTCTTAAAGTTTTGGGAGATGTTGAACTAATTGTTAAGCAAGTGTGTAATTTTTTCATGTTGTTAAGAATGAAAGGTTAAATCATTACCAGAACCGAGTCTAGGACGCCATTGAAAATTTTGATGCCTTCTCAATATAAGCCATTCCTAGGGAACTTAACACAAAGGCTGACTCATTAGCAATTTATGCCTCTCTACTTCTCCCGCATCTGAAATTCAAAAATAAGTCCTATAGGATTGAATTAATTTATTGGCCTAGTGTTCCTAACAACATCAATCACTGGCAGGTCTTTAAAGATGACAAACATATTCATGCTTTCTTAGAAAATGTTAGGGCTTTCACTCAAATATTCTTTGAAGGAAGTGATAATCAATGTAAAGAATTATGCCCTGATAGCATGGTCAGTCACCAAGATGAGGTTATTCAATTAAAAGGAAATAAAATACCTAAAGGATTGGTTTCTCTTAATGACTTGTTTGATCGCCATGATCCCTCTGTAAAGAAGAAAATGAGCAATTTTTTTGGACATTCTGATGGGTTCGAGGTAGTGAATGTTGGGAACTCTGACTCTGAAAATGGTCTATATTTGGAAATGTTGCTCTCCAAAAGAGAAGGATAAATTGATAGCCTTGTTAATTAAATATAAAGAGGTCTTTGCTTGGTGCTACGATGATCTAAAAAATTTCATGGATGGAAAGTTTCAGCATTGAACATACCACTTAAAGAAGGAAAAGCTTCTTTCAGGAAAAAATATAGGAATTGCAATCCCATGGTAACTAATGCAAATTTTAAAGAGATTGACAAAATGTTGAAGGCATGGATTATATATCATATACATCATTCTACTTGGGTAGCGAATATTGCACCAATTCACAAGAAGAATGGGGAGATTTGAATATGTGTTGATTTCAGGAATCTTAGTCGGGCATCATTGAAGGATAAATATCCCCTACCTAACATGGACCATATCTTGCAAATAGTTGTTGGCTCAGAGATGATGTCTATGTTATATGGATTTTTGAGTTATAATCAAATTACTGTGGCAGGAGAAGACCAACACAAAATGACATTCACTATGCCTTGGGGAACCTTCACCTATAATTGAATTCAATTTGGACTCATTAATTCAAGAGCTTGATGTTTCAGAGAGCTATGGATCTATCTTTTGGTGACCTCTAAAACAATATCATAGTCATTTATCTTGATGATTTGACATTGTTCGCTAAGAAAAGGGTGGACCATTTGCAAATCTGATGCAAAGAACATGGTATCTCTCTAAATCCTAAGAATTCTATTTTTGTTGTCACTGAGGGAAAACTTTTAGGTCACATCATATCAAAAGAAGGCATTAGAATATATCCTGATAGAGTGAAAGCTATACTACAACTAGGCCTTCCTTCAAGTCAGATTGGTGTGAAGTCCTTTTTTCGGTGAGGTGAATTTCTTGAGGAAATTTGTTCCCATTTTTTTTTAAATCACTAAACACATAATGGACATGATCAAAGAAAAACCCAGTTTAAATGGAATGAAGCTAGGAAGCATGCCTTTGAAAATATCAAGTAGGAAATTACCCAAGCTCCTATCCTAGTTAGTCCAAACTTCAAGAGGGACTTCATTATTTATTGTTATGCCTCTAAACACACTACATCCACTGTGTTGTTACAAGAGAATGAAGACATAGTTCAAGCACCCATTTCCTTCATGAGCTTGAGCCATTAAAGAAACATGAGCTTAAATATTCCATAATCAAAAAACATGTGTTTGTAGTGGACAGGGCAATTAGGCAGTTTCGCTTCTATATCCTACATTCACACTCGGTGGTATATGTGTCAAACCCAGCTGTTAGGAGCATATTGACCCAACAGGATATTGATTGCAATAGGAGAGGTAGTTGGATAGTGAAGGTGCAAGAATATGACTTAGACTTGAAGCCTACAAAATTAGTCAAAGGAAGAGGACTTTGTAAATTGATGGCAGAAAATCCCATGGAAGAAGAACAAGATGAGGATTTACCATTGCCTTTGACCGTCAATCTACAAGATGAATGGCTTTTTGATATTGCCTACTTCCTCACATATGGACAATGCCACAAACACCTCTCAGGTAAACAAAAATGGAATTTAAAACTAAAAGAAACTAAGTACGTTATTTGGAGTGACACCTTATACAAACGTGGTATAGATGGGACCTTCTTAAAATGTGTGGATAAAGCTCAGGTACAAGAACAATTATTGAATATTTTCCACAATGACGCTTGTGGAGGTCACTTCTCTTCCACTGTGACCACCTTTGAAATTATAAGGCATGGATACTACTAGCCTGGAATGTTCATAGATGCCTATCACTGGGTGGCTAAATGTGAAAAATGCAAAAAAAAATTATGAATACCTCAATTACCAACTTTACCACTCAATCCTATGGTTATTGATGGGTCGTTTCAACAACACGGGGGCTTGATTTTACTAGCCCAATCAACCCACAGTCTAGTAGAGGTCATACCTATTGATGACGATTTCACTCACAAAAAATAGGGCAAATAAATTCTTCACAGACAAGACCGCAAAGAGCCTGTCTTTCTTGAAAGATATGGAACAAAGACAACCTAAAGGGAAATTTTACATTCACAAGGAAAATATTGGATTTTTTTCAATCCCAACTCTTTGATAACCAAGTCATGGTTGCACTAGGGTTGCTCTTGGGTAATGATGTGATATGGTTGTTAATCTCAATGGGACTACAGTTATTTTTCAGCTTCATTAAGAATTATAAACACTTCACACTCCAGATTGAAACAATGAGTTCAAGCATCATGAAACCAAAAGATTTATCATAACATTTCATGAATATCACAAATTCTTTGCTATCACTTAAGTAAATTTAGCATTAAGCATTCAAAAAATTATGGAAAACAAAATATTTTCAACCAAATTCCTTCCATTCACTTAAATTTTGGAACATTTTCAAATATTTAAACATCTATTCTAAAACAAAGTATAAAAAATACTGAAAATTAAAAGTTTCTCCCAGTTATTCTCCATGGATGCCCCAAAGAATTAATTAAAATAGAGCAAACTGCTTTATACTTCACCAGATTGCTTCATAGTTACATATAAAATGGTGCAAGCTTTTAAAGAGAGGGGTTTCATTTCTGGACACCGAGTAGGTTTTGTATGCACCCTTAAAAGGCATACTATACAGTCTTGTTTGGCTGAACTAACAAAACCAGCTACAAAATATTTTGAGATAGGTAGCTATCTAACAAGATATGATATTAATCAATGTCTACATGCATACAAAGTTTTACATCGGAATGGTTCAAAAAATAGGAAAAAAGAACAAAACTTAAAATTTTATGCTCCTCCGACATCCACAAATTCTGAACTTAAAATAAAAATGAGGGAGGAGATGACCTTTTATAGAAACAAGGCCCTAAAAGTTCAAATTAAAAGTATATCCAGAGAATTAGAAATAACAAATTAAAATGTGGCACGTGGCATCTGCCAACTATCATCATGAACATTCTAGAATAAATCAAGGCTTTGACTTCACCCGCAACAACACTTTTCTTCATACTCTAGCACAACCACTTTACATTTGTCAAGTCTATCAACTTCCTTCCAAAATACTAGGATAAGTAACATTCACTAGGACCAGGATTAAACTACAAATTTAAAATTGGAACAAAATAAATTTCATCACACTTCCGATATCCGATATCCAGTTCTTCAACTTCTGTCATGCCACTCGGGTTCTGAGATTCTTCCTTCGCTTTTCTTCAATTGATACTCTCATAAAGTGATCTAGGGGGGATACTTGACATAAAAAATTGAAGTGTCCCATATGCTCAAGTAATTGTCACTAGATTAAAGTGCTCAAAATTTTGAGTCCAACGCAACTTGAACAGGCTCAAAAGGAGTCTATATGCCCAAGATACAACTAGTCAAAGTTTGGGTCAAACTTGCACATGAGGCTGTCAGAAAAAAATTGTTGACTCAGAATTGGACGAAAACAGTGTCAAGTTGAAGAGCTCATCGATACCTTTCTAACAACATTCATTTTGTCGAATTTTGAGTTCATACACCCGAATTACACGAATTCAAAGTTTGCATGTACCATGGTTGACCAGATCTATGGACGATGATGTCAACATGCTAACATGGCAGTTTGCACTGTACGACAGATGATGTGGCCCAACTAGATGTTGACACATGGTAGTTGACTATGTAGGTGATGTGGACATCCCTACAGGTCATACGCTGAGGTGGACCCCTCTAAGCATGACATGTGGCAAGTCATACATGTGTTGGCAGCTGATGTGTGCTTTCTAGCGAATCAGGCCATGCCACATGGAATCTCCTCAAAATGCCATGTGGCCCTATCTATCTGTCCTCTACAAATTATTGCAATGTTTAACAAAATACATGGTGGGGGTCAAACCCCCACCTCCTTTTTTCAATTCAACCACCTGATCGGTGCATCGCGCATAGTGTGCTTAACTATATGGGTGCTAGGTTTGTTTTGTTATAATTTAGAGGGAAGTTTGTTTTAAAAGAAATGACCAGCAAGTCAAACTCGTGACCACCGGCCCAACCGAAATGCATTCTCACTATTCGGCCACTGAAGTCTTTGAGTATATATATGGGGGCAATTGGTTTTGTTGTGTATTTTAGGACGGGTTATTAACAAATGGCCTCCTATAGTTAAAAGCTAACCCCCAATTTGAATGTATTCAAAACCAAAAAAACCATAAGGGATTATATTCGAAGGTGAATTGGTTAAGGGGTTTATTTTATTAATTATGGTGGTTTTCACCCCATATAGCAAATTTAATGTATAAAAAGGGGTAGAATGAGCTTGTGAGGTTGAATTGGGTGAATTCTTGGGAACTTACGAAAACTGTGTAAAATCTTTGTGCATACAATAGGGAGATTATTCCAAAGTGTTTATACTTGAAGGAGATGATACTGTCAATTTCCTCATTGATCGAGAAGGCTTTGTAAGATTTCTTGGAGAAAAATTGGAGGATTGATCACTCCATTAGAGAGGGACCCAAAGACATAGTCTAATTGGACGAACTCCATTATCAATCAGTTTTCTTGTCTTCTCTTTCTCATTCTCAAATTTTGTAATTCCTTTATTCATCTTTTTAAGCATTTAATATTAAACATTTCAATTATGTTAATTCCATTTGAAAGCTTTAATTAATCGTTGTAATAGTTAAGCATTCATAGCAATTGTCATAGATCCTAAATAGATCAAGTTTGGTATCAGAGCTTTGTGTGACTAGTATTGTAGAAGTGGATGCTAACACATTCCAAGAAACAGTGAGGTGAAGGCGAGCTAGAAGAATACAATCTTGAGATCGGAAAACAAAGGACTTTGCCAACGATGGAAGAAACTAAAGCTAGGAAAATTTTGAGCCTAAGCTTGATGATAAGTATTTTCAATGAGCCTTTCTCGACATGAAGGCTATGGTGGAAGAGCTTTATGCAGAAAAGAAGAAGCGTGAAAAGGGAGATTCTTTGAAGCGAGAAAAGAAGGAAGATCGAAAGGACAAAGAAGGAAAATCTCTAGAAGCTCCATCTCCTCCATCTTCCCCTTCTTCTTCTTCCTCTTCTACTATTGTTAATCCTTTCAAGAGCAAGTCTAAGCCTATTATTAAACTAGATGTAAAATTTGAATTTCCTAAGTACTGTGGGGAGTTAAATGCCGAAAAGTTAGACAATTGGATCCAACAAGTAGAAGTGTATTGTAGGATTCAAGGCCTAGCAAAAGATACTTCTATGATCTAGTTAGCCACTCTCCGGTTGGGAGGTACAACTCTCACCTGGTGGGAGAGTAGGACTTGGAAAGAAATTTCTCACCATGGTAAGGTAATATGACTTGGATGGAATTTTTTGCTGCTTTTAAAAAATAGTTTTAAATATCCTTTAGGTTGTATGCAACAATTAACAATGAATTGGAAAACCTTTAGTCAAGGTAAGGGTCAGTTCATCCAAGATTACCCCCAAGAGTTTAGAAAATGGGCTATTGCTTTAAATGTTCCATTGTATATACTTAGGATACATTACTTAAGTAAATAGGTGGTTTGCATTTTGACCTAAGACATACTATTCTAATTTTGAGTCCTAGTAAATTGGACGAAGTTTCAATCCAAGCCACTCATTTAGAGTCAAGGGGTAAGAACACTTTTAGTGATAATTTCTCAAAGAAACCATCTAATTTTGAGGGGAAGTCTAAGGGTAAAGAAAAAGATAAAGATAAAGGCAAGGGGAAAAAGATAGCTACAATTAAGAAGGAGGGTGATAAGCCCACATGCTCCCATTGCAAGAAAGAGGGGCATGATGATTAAAAGTGTTGGAAGTTGCATCCATAGTTAAGGCCAAAAAGATACAGAGGCAATAAAGACAAGCAAAAGACTGTTGTAGTGATTCAACAAGATCTTGGATATGACTCTAGAGACAAAACACAGATTGTTGTTGCTGGGGTCCAAGGTAAAGGGAAAGGTGTTGGTGTAAATAAAGTCTTGTACCTAGTTCATTCATTACTAGGGGACTTATTTACAAATGTTAAGTTTACTTAGGTCATAGGAAGGAATCTTTCTAGAAGATGTTAGTTGTCATTAGTTGCTATCTTATCCTTTGACAACTACTACATGTGAACCTAAGTAAGTGTGATTAGTTTTCTCATGTCATATGATTAAGACACTTTTCATAATCCTATGACATCTTGCATCTCACCTTGGCTATATAACCAAGGGGTCTCTCATTGTACAAATCACAATCATCTCATATCATTGACATTGAATACAGTTTATTCTTGTCACATTCCATTCTCTCTTCTTGCATGCTTTCCATTTGGTCTCAAGATCTTGGCAGCCATAGCCAATTCTAACATGGTATCAGAGCGGGTTGGGTGCCATTGGAGAGTTTTTTTTCTGAAGATAGATAACAGATTTGGGGGTGTTCCATTTGTGGCTGTTTATTGTAGGTTTATATTGAAGCTTGTTGGTGCAAATCTAAGCTCACCATTGCATCCGGGAGGTTCGAGAAAGTCAATTTTTTCTTTTGTTTTGTCCAATTCAGACATACGAGGCCAAATCTATGAGGGTTTGAAGCTAAAGAGTTGCTACCAAATCCAGAAGGTAGCTGCATTTTTTCAGCATTTTGGGTCAAATCTAACCCTGCCATTGCGTGCAAAAGGGCCAAAAACCCTAAGATCGACAGCCAAATTGTCCAAATCAAAGTAGTTGTCTAGTGAGGCAAAAAAAAAATCCCAAAGAGTTGTACAACCCCTCAGCTCATCATAAAAACGTCGACGATATGATTTTTCAAAATAAAATAATTTTTTATTTCAAAAAAAATTTGAAATTTTTTTCAAAAAAATTGTATTCGTGGTGGAATAAATCTTTCAAAATATTTGATTTGTATTGAAAATTCAAAAAAAAAAATCAAAATAAATTCACAGAAAGTATTTTCTGCAGACATACTATCTATATAGGAGGTACACTGTACCCGCAGGAGGGCTAGCGGGTCCATGTGGCCTTTGGTCGTGGCCCCCGCCACCCCACACAACATATCGACAGTCACTCTTTGAAATTTGACCAATCAATAATAAAACGAGCCAGCATTCAAAATTCGGCAAAGTCTTAATAAATCAGCCACCATTCTACAAATCCAGAACCGGTGGCAATAACGAAGAAGAATATTCCGACGAATCACAATTCAATGGCAACAGCCTATCACCCGTCAATTTTAAGATAGGAAACAGGGGAATATTCCATATACCAGAAGAATATGCTTTTTTGACGTCCTGCAAGCCATCAAATTTAATCCAGTGGTTGGCTAATGTCAGCAATACATCAGCATTCTAAAAAAAAAATTCCCCCCACACCAGTAGGCTTTTTCATTTTGCAGTTTGACTTTGAAAGATAATATCTTGCTCATTTTGACTCCTTTTTTTGAGAAATTTTTTTTATTTGGGCTAATTTTTAGTCCTCTACATAGTGGTGGAATTAGTTTTTGGTTTTGGTGCCTATTTTTCCAGAAATTGCATATTCTCACAGGTGTTGTTCTTTCATCCTCATTTTGGGAACTTCAGGAGCTCATATCTTGCTCCTACAATAACATTTTTGGCTGCAGTTTTTTTTTAAAGTGCGTGATTTTTTATGTACTTCTCAATGGTATGATCATATTGATCTCATTTTGTACCAAAAATTGTACTTGATTCTGTGGCCAAATTTGGCATTTGCATGTACCAAGATCAAAGACAACTTCACTATTTTTGGCAAGTGGCAACTATAAATGCACTAAATATGAAGTTCCAAATCATATATGCTTGGGGGGTTTTTTGATTGAGTGATTTGGGGGGATCTCTTAGTGCATTGCTTTGATTTTTTTTCTTTTGATCTCTCATTTTCATGGATCATTCTAAGGTTCCTTTGCTCACATCATATAATTATTCAACATGGCTTCAAAATGAATGGAGTATTCTAATGACAAAAGGTCACACTCTATATGTTGAAAATAAGGTACCTGAACCTACATATGCAAATAAAAAGATAAAATGGATTATCAAACATACCAAAGCTCTTGGGTGTCTTCATAGACTTGTTTCTCAAGATTTTTTGTTCCAAATTGAATCATGTAAAAATTCTCATGAAGCTTGGAACAAATTGAAAACATTGTATGGTACTATAGATGAAGTAAGAGACTATCGAATTGATAATGAATTGATGAATCTTGATCCTAAGAACTTTGACAACATCCAATACTACATCACCAAGGTGAATGATCTAAGAGATCAATGTAAAGCATGCGGAATTGATAAGAAGGACATTCAGCTGGTCTACAATACAATGAACAAACTTGGTCCTGATTATGCTTCTTTTTTTTCTAGCTTTCATACTCATAGATTGACTATGGGGTTTGCATATACTACACCTTCATTTGCATCATTTTTTGAGATGTTGATACATGAGCAACAAAAGCTTATCTCAGTGGGTCTCATCAAGACTTCTAAATCATAGGAATTGTTGGTTAGTCAGATGAAAGAATTAGAATCAGATAAGAAACAGAAGAAGGCAAAGAATAATCAACATTCAAATCAAGTAAATCCACATTCAAATCAAGCAAAGAAAAAATCTTCTTCCAAAGGGGAAACATCTAAGAAGGAGAGGCCTTTTTGTGCATATTGCAAGAAGGATGGACATGAAGAACACTATTGTTATAAGGACATTGATGAGTTGAAAAATTTTCTCAAAAAGAATCACATTGATTTTCCTTCTAGAATGTTTGAATCACCTCCTTCTCGTTCTACTTCAAAACAATCTAAAAAGGACAAAGGTCAAGCATCTTCATCAAGAAATAAAGGACAAGCTCTTTGTGCTCTTTTAGGTCTAGGATCAGGGAGATGGCTTCTAGATTCGGGAGAATCTCATCATATGGAATCTTCACAGTCCATATTCTCTTCATTCCAACCTTGTACTATGTCTCCTATTTTGATGGGAAACAATACATACATGAGTGTAACAGGGAAGGGATCTATTAGTTTTGGGGACAACACTTTTTAGGATGTTCTGTGTGTTCCTCATTTGATGAACAATCTTCTTTCCATATATCATATTACACATGGTCGAGATAGGAGAACTGTGGAGTTCACACCTCATTCGGTCATCATTTGAGACTTGGAGATTCGAGAGATCATTGCTACTGGGGTGGTTGATCATTCATCTCAGCTGTATACCTTTGCACAGTTTTCTTCTAATAATGACATTGTTCCTTCAACTGTTGATCATATGAACCATGATTCAGAGGAGAGATTTGGCTTCTTGAACTTGGGAGTTCTCACATCAGATCTAGTTCTTAAGCCATTCATTTCATCTCCTCCATATACTGTTGTAGTTGATGATACTTGTGATTCAACAGTTTTGGCTCCTTGTGATTCAGTGCAACAGGAAATACATAATCTTCTAAATATGGCTACTTTGGATAGCTTCTTGACAGGTATTTTAGACTTGTTTGTGGAGTCTCATCTTGCAGATTTGGAGGACACCATTGATGACATACATCTTCTCTTTGATGGAGAAGAACCTTCTTCAGTTCTTTTGAGGGAACACCTTGACCCTCTTGTTCATTCTATACATGATCATTCTTCACAGATTGGTGTGAGTGTGGATTCTTTTGGACAACATTTGGAGGAGGCTTCTTTGTCTTTAGAGGGGATATTTTTGTCTTGGATCGTGTTCTACATTCATCTCTACTAGATGTTGGATTGTCCTCTTCAGTAGTGTGGCCTAGAATTCCTGTGTGGAGTGTGTTAGCTTTCGACATTGACATGGAGACACTTGAGCATGCTTCAGAGACATCATCATACACCATCCATCTTCTTGATATCCTACATACATCCATGGTTTTGTTTCTTCCTAAGGAGAGGAATGTTGTTTGGTGAGATTGGATCATCTTTAACATTCAATGTCAACCTTCTACCATCATTACAGGAGACTCAACATTGAGGGGGGGCTGCCTTGTCTCTCTTCTACTTCTCTCTTATGGAGGGGTCTTTTTCCTCACATGGATTTTTTATCTTCTCATTCATCATTTAGAGCATTTCTTTTTTGTTTTTCATATCTCTTTTGGAGAGGATTTTTGTCCCACTGGGTTTTCTCCTTTTTCTCTTTTTGTGAGAGATTTCATTTGCATTGCATATGTACATGGGTACCTAACATGGCCTAGTAGTCTGGACCCATCTTTGCATCTTTGTGTCATTTGCATAATAATCTACTACTCCCTAAGTTGCACTTAAGGGGGGTGTTGGTGTAAATAAAGTCTTGTACCTAGTTCATTCATTACTAGGGGACTTATTTACACATGTTAAGTTTACTTAGGTCATAGGAAGGAATATTTCTACAAGATGTTGGTTGGCATTAGTTGTTATCTTATCCTTTGACAACTACTACATGTGAACCTAGGTAAGTGTGATTAGTTGTCTCATGTCATATGATTAAGAAACTTGTCATAATCCTATGACATCTTGCATCTCACCTTGGCTATATAACCAAGGGGTCTCTCATTGTACAAATCACAATCATCTCATATCATTGACATTGAATACAGTTTATTCTTGTCACATTCCATTCTCTCTTCATGTGCTTTCCATTTGGTCTCAAGATCTTGGCAGCTATAGCCAATTCTAACAAAAGGTATAATTCTCTCTTCTGATGCAAATGTTTCTAATGAAAATGAAAGTACAAGTAAAGTATCTACTCCTTCTAAAGTTGATAAACAAACAGAATGAATTGTTTCATATTTGAGTTGTAACTAAGCACACTAAGATTGGCACGTTGTTTGATACGGGTCCTCAAGTCAACTTAATATCTAAAGAGGTGGTAAAGAAACTTAATATAGCTACAACACCTCAACCAAAGCCATATCTACTTGGATGGGTTTGCAATGATGCTCAACTACAAGTAACAAAACAATGTAAATTGAAATTTTCTATCACCACAAATTTTGTTAATGAGGTAGAGGTAGATGTTGTTCCTTTGGATATTTGAGGGCTTGTGTTAGGGAGTCCTTATTTGTATGATAGAAAAGCAATCTTTTATAGGGGGAGAATAAGAATCATCTTTTTAAGGATGGGATAGAATACATTGTACGTGCACACAAAGTTAAGACTAACCTTGCACTAGTCAATGCTAGTCAGATGAAATGGTTGCTTTATCAACGTTTTGACATGAATATTTGAAATTTCTCTATTTTTTATAGCCATCCCCTACCATCCCCTAAAAAATGACCCAAAAGTACCCCTGTACCAAAAACATATCCCATTGTCCCCTGTTGTCCCTATCCCCAAAACTTGGGGGAGCATAGTATAAACTTGATTTTATGAAAACAGGCATTTAGGCATACAGGAAAATCTAACTCTACAACATTGAAAACACCAAATAAAAACTATAGGAAAAACTAGCTTAAGTAGACAATATATGCAAGATGTGGAATTGTAGACAAAACACCTAAATTGTTTGACAAAATGCCTCAAAGAGATGTCATCTCATGGAATGAAATGATTGATTTTAGAATGTGCACAAAATGGATTTTTCAAGAAACCTCTCAAAATCTTTGAATTAATGAAGTACTCTAGAACACATCCTAACATTGTAAGTTTTGCTTGGGTTCTAGGTGCATGCAATCATGCAGTTTAGTGGATGAGGGCTACACATACTTCACACATCAGTAACCCTTATTGCATTACAATTTACTTATATAGTTTATTATTAGGTGTGCATGGTTGATCAACCATTCATAGGGCCTATGAATCAACTCTTGTTGTTGGCATTATTTGGAAACTCCTATTTTTGGGAATTCAGTAAGAGTTCTCAAACAAAGTAGGATGACATCTACTGTACAACTGAACTACTATTCCACTACACTGTAAACCTTAAACCCCTACCATCCCTACACTCCTTTCATTGTACTCTACATGGTTGATATAAGAAGAGCCACTTTACACTTTACTATTGTTCATCCTTTTTCTTTACGTGCTACTCTATTTTTTACAATCAACTTCAAAAGTGATTTGCATGCCCCCTCAAAAAGTGGAAGCTAATTTTAAGAGTTCAAACTCTAAAATTTGTATAGACAACTCAATCTACATGTCCCTTAATATCATTTTTATAGATAAAAGTAATTTCTCCTATGAACTATACAATTTGATAGTGAAAACTTCGAAAAGAAAAGATCACTCTTAGCATCTCATAATGGAAAAGAAAAGAATAAACAAGCCTCAATTCCAAGTTCTCTATATAAATATTTAACTTTTGATACACAAGATGGATCTGCTTTTCCATAATTAGCCTAAAAAAGAACATAACCACTATTAGTCAACAAGCAGCTAGTAAAATTATTAAAAAGAATGGATCATATGGCCTAACTGTGTACAGATTTGAAAAGTAAAATTAACCAAAACCATGGAAAGTGACTTACAAATCGTGTCTGATGTGGAAAAATGGGTAGAGGTTGCAATCCAAAATCAGGCGTGCTTTACTTCTCCATTTTGGCGGGCTACCTTGAAAATAAGGTTTCAACTCACTGCTCCATTTTGGTGGGCTACAGGTTTCGACTCACTACTCCATTTTGGCGAGCTACATTGAAAATAAGGTCTTCATAGAGGTTTTAGAGTATGTTTATTAAAATGAAAATTATGATTATAAAAAAAAAAAATGGTCCTTTTTCCTCTTAGATTATTTGGTTTCTTATTCTTATTTTTTATTTTTTCTCTTATGTTTGCTTATTTTTGTATTTTTCAACGTTTTTGGGTTTTACTTTTTTAGGTTCTCTTATGGTTTTCGTTAATTTTTATAATTTGGTGGTTTTTCACCAATTTAGAAGAAATTTTGGTGTTCATATGATGACACCACAAAACAAAATATTTATTCCACAAAAATATTTATTAGTAATTTTATTTGTAATATTTTATTATTAATTATGGTGGGCTTCAATTGAAAATAAGGTCTTGATGAAGGTTTTAGAGTATGTTTATTAAAATGAAAATAATGGCCAAGATTTTAATAATGAGCACATTTATTTACTTATTTATTTAGTCATTTTTATTTGTCTAATATTAGTCATTTATTTAGTCTTTTTTTTTTTTTTTATTAGTCATTTATTTAGTCATTTAGTTGTGATTTTACCCGATGACCAAATTAGTCACTTATAAATGACCAAATTAGTCATTTATTTTCCAAATACTACTATTATTAGTCACGTCACTAAAAATTTTAGTCACGTAGTCATTTATTTCTCAAATTCTACTAGTGATATAATGGGAGAAAAACACATATGTTATAGAAAAAGATGGAGTTTCCTACACCCTTACACCACTAAAGGATGAAAGCCAAAACCCACAACTGGAGTCTAGAGTGATGATAATGGGTACAAAGGAGTTTTTAAAGCCAATAAAAGAGGAAGAGGTAGGTAATATAATGGTGAGTAAGCCTAGGACTATTATGACATCAACAAGCATTGAAGGATCATGTAGACATAGCGGTGAATGAACTTTCTAACTTTTTGCTTCTAAGGAGAGATGCTAATCATTATATGGCTTTTGTACTAGAGGTCGGTTTTTCATGTACAAGAACCTATGACAAACAAATTACAAAATGTAATGCATCTAAAGAGAGAGGTGGTGTTAACACAAATGATGTACTTGTTTGGAAGGTTGCAAGTGAAAGAAATTTTGATACTAAGGGAAAGAGGATTGTTGAGAAAGAGATTGCATAGTTGAGAAAGCAAAGCTTGAGGGGAAAAGGAAGTATGGAGCAACATAATGATCAAACTGAGTTGCAGGTGAAAGATGGACAGTTAGACAAGAAACCACTACAAGTGGAGCAGGAAAAGAGAGTTGCAGATGTCAGTGACTATAATACTAAAGATACCAAGGTTATTTATGATTTACTTCTTTTAGAAGAGGTCAGTAACACTAATCAAGAATCCATACTTGTTGACATGATGGTTAGAGGCAAAGAGAGAAGAAAAAGTGCTCTTGATGAGATTACAAACTTCAAAGATAAGAAACCTAAGGTGAAAATGAAACAATCCATTACATGGGAACAAGGTACTATTGGAGTGCCTGAAATCCATCAAGGAAAAAGGGATCAGTTACAAGGAAGAGGTGTAGATGGGGAACATGCTTCTATTGACAAGTTCAACTACTTTTGTCAATTGTTCAAGAAACCTAAAGTGAAGATGAAGCAAGCATGGAACTATTCCAAAGAAGACAATTTGTAGATACTTTAAGACATTAGGCAAGGGATGTCAAGCATGGTTCTCATGTTATTACCCTCCATTCAAGTGGAGCTTGAATCTTTTCTTCCCCAAGAGTATGGTGTAGGGGCACCATAGGTTTTCATGCCCCAAGAGGGGTCAAAAGTTGATATATTGTGTTGGTTGAGTCATTTGCATGTAATAAGGTCTACTTAGACCATTTTTTGTTGGTATGAGTCTTGGTAGTGTCCTAAGAGTAAAAGTGTTCAAAGTTTGTAAATATTACAAAAGTTGCAAATGTTGTAAAGCAACTTTGCATTTTTTGGTCTTGGCAGGTAATATGGTGTTTGTTGAGTTTTAAAACTTGAATTTTGGTTATAAACAGTTGTAATTTGAATGTTCATGCCTCTTAAACATTGTGGCATCAACCAAATGTTTGTTGTTTAATTTTTGTTGCATTTTCTGAACATTTCTTGTCTGATCTGGTGAATAGTACAGACATGTACGACCTTCTTATGGTCTAAAACTTGTTGGATATTATGATGATGTGTGTCCTCTAAATCCTTCCTTTTGAAGAACTTAATTTCATTGAGTTTGGAGTAAATAGGAGCATTTTACCAAAAGTCATTTGAAACCCTAGGTCGGGTGTGCCCTGAGTGAAAATAATGGTTTTCTCTCCAATCCACCAATGAAAAATGCTAAAACTTGGTGGATTGTCTTGTAATAGAGTAGGTTTTATTTTCCTAAAGTTGCAGTAGAGGAGAAGGTTTTCACATGTTGGGTTACATTAAAGGTCTAAAATATTCATGCATTAGACCAAGAGACCATGAGAGGAGCATCAAAAAGGTGCTAGAAGAGTTGGAAATGTATTGGTGGCTATTGGAACATGTTAATTAATATGTGAGGACCCTATCTAAGTTAGGAAGTGGCTTGAAGATATTTGGAACCCTATTTTTGTGAAAGCCCTAGTTGCAACAAGCTTAATTTTTCCCTTTTAGGCCTATTCCAAAGTGGGACAGTCAAAACTAGGGCCTTGTGTTCCAAAACAACCCTAACCCAATTTTTAATATGTTGTAGAAGAGAAAAATAGGTACTCAAATATTCCTTTAGGTTTTTATTTCAAGGTATTCTCCACAAGTTAGGGTAGAAATGACTAGTTTGGAGGGCTACTAGGCCTAGGGGTGTCTAGGAAGGAAAACATTAAATTATGAGGTGTCCAAATCAGAGTATAGTTGTATTACATTGTACTTGGTTTATCTACCCTATGTAGGGTCCTCTTGGTGTTAGTTAGGGTGGTTGTTTTGTTTTGTGCCTCTTATGGAGTTTTGGTTTAGTGTGCCCTTAAGCATGGCTTTGATCAATGAACCTACAAATCTTGTTTTGGCATGTTGAAACCTATTCATCCTTCCCTACCTCTGCATAAAATTGGTATCAAAGCAAAGTTTGGATCAAAACAAGGGAAAATTTAAAGTGAGAAGAAGCAAAATGCCTCCATAAGGAAATCTAGTTACCAGAGAATTGAATGAATTGAAGGAGAAACTTGCAAGAGAGATAAGAGAGATGAAAGAATTGATGGAAGCCCTTCAAGCCATACTTGTTGCAGTTGAAACTAATCATAGGAGAGGTGTGGTTATAGGTGATATGAGTGACCAAGAAGAAGAAGAAGAAGAATGGAAAGAGGAAAGTTCCCAAGGGTTTGAGGAAGAGATGATCCCGATGAATTGAGGATGGCAAGGCTATTGAAGGAAGTCAAGGGAGAAGGTTCTAAAATCATGATGGATTTACCAGCGTATGGGGGGAAATTAGATGGTGAAGAGCTCCTAGATTGGATAGGAGCAATGGATAACTACTTTGATTATGAAGAAGTACAAGAAGAACAAAGGGTTAAATTGGCAAGACAAAGTTGAAGGGCCATGTGTTGCTTTGGTGGGATTATGTACAAGATGAAAGGAGAAAGAAGGGGAAGTCTAAAATCACCTCCTAGGATAGGATGGTTGTTAAACTCAAAGGAAAGTTCCTACCCAACACGATTACACTATGTAGTATTTCAAGAGGCTTCAAAATCTCAAAGAAAAAGAGAAGGATGTGAGTGCCTATACTGAGGAGTTCTACAAATTGGGCATAAGGGTAGGTCATGTAGAAGATGATGAGGAGAAAGTGGAAAGATATCTCAATGGGTTGAGATACAACCTTCAAGTTGAATTAAGCCTCACCACTCCAAGAAAAATGGAAGAATGTTATCAATTGGCCTTCAAGGCTAAAGACAAATTAAAGAGAAGGCAAGAGAAGAAAGGTAGAGGTAGAGGAAGGAGTTCTAGAGAAAGAGGTATGTTTGTTGATCCAGGACAGTCATATGAGAGCCAAGGAGAGGCAAGTAGAGTTTAAGAACAAACTACAGATTCAAGAGGTGCATTTAGAGGAAATAAATCAGATTCTAAGGGTAGATTTGGAGGCCAAAGAGGAGGTTCAAGTGGTTTTATAGGGAAATTTTATGCATGTAAAAATTTGTAGGCCATCAAGCATGGTAATGCACTGAAAATTAGTCCACTACTTCATTTGGAGGAGAAAGAAGAAATAAGATTATACAAGGCGAGGACAATGAAAGTGTGCATTCTTCATCAAACAATGTTGATCCAGAAGTTGATGAGTCTCTCATGGTGAGGAGAACCTTGATAAAAGTGCCAATGGACAAAGAACCTCCACAAAGGAAGTCTCTTTTTAGAACCACATGTAAATTGGGTAAGTGTTGCAAGGTTGTGATTGATTCAGGTAGCATTGATAGCATGGTTTCTCTGGAATTGGTAGAGAAGTTAAAATTGGAAAGAATACCACATACTACTCCTTACAAAGTCTCTTGGTTAAATAAAGGTCAACATATTTTGGTGAATTTGAACAAAGTTGGGTAGATTTCCACATAGGGGGTTATACTCGGATAAGGTTTTATGTGACATAATACCAATGGATGTTTGTCATTTGCTTTTGGGAAGGCCTTGGAAGTATGATAGGAATGCCAAATATGATGGCAGAAAAAACACATATGTTATAAAAAAGATGGAGTTTCCTACACCCTTACACCACTGAAAGATGAAATCCAAAACCCACAATTGGAGTCTAGAGTGATGATAATGGGTACAAAGGAGTTTTTAAAGCCAATAAATGAGGAAGAGGTAGGTAATATAATGGTGAGTAATCCTATGACTATTTTGACATCAACAAGCATTGAAGGATCATATAGACATGGTGGTAAATGAAATTTATGACTTTTTGCTTCCAAGGAGAGATGCTAATCACTATATGGCTTTTGTACTAGAGGCTGGTCTATCACATATAGGAACCTATGACAAAAAAATTACAAAATGAAATGCATCTAAAGAGAGAGGTGGTGCCAACACAAATAGTGTACTTATTTGGAAGGTTGCAAGTGAAAGGAATTTTGATACTAAGGGCAAGAGGATTGTTGGGAAAGAGATTGCAGAGTTGAGCAAGCAATGCTTGATGGGAAAAGGAAGTATGGAGCAGCATAATAATCAAACTGAGTTGCAGGTGGAAGATGGACAGTTAGACAAGCAGCCATGACAAGTGGAGTAGAAAAAGAAAGCTGCAGATGTCAGTGACTATAATACTAAAGATACCAATGTTAGTTATGATTTACTTTTTTTAGAAGAGGTCAGTAATACTAATCAAGAATTCATACTTGTTGACATGATGGTTAGAGACAAAGAGAGAAGACAATGTGTTCTTGATGAAATTACAAACTTCAGAGATAAGAAACCTAAGGTGAAAATGAAATAATCCATTGCATGGGAACAAGGTACTATTGGAGTGCATGACATCCATCAAGGAGAAAGGGATTGGTTACAAGGAAGAGGTGTAGATGGGGAACAAGCTTCTATTGACAAGTTCAACTACTTTTTTCAAGTGTTCAAGAAACCTAAAGTGAAGATGAGGCAAGCATGGAACTATTCCAAGGAAGACAATGTGTAGATACTTGAAGAAATCAGGCAAGGGATTTCAAGCATGGTTCTCATGTTCTTACCCTCCATTCAAGTGGAGCTTGAATCTTTTCTTCCCCAAGAGTATGATGTAGGGGCACCATAGGTTTTCATGCCCCAAGAGGGGTAAAAAGTTGATATTTTGTGTTGGTTGAGTCATTTGCATGTAATAAGGTCTAATTAGACCATTTTTTGTTGGTATGAGTCTTGGTAGGTTCCTAGGAGTAAAAGTGTTCAAAAATTGTAAATATTACAAAAGTTGCAAATGTTGTAAAGCAACTTTGCATTTTTGGGTCTTAGCGTTTAATATGGTGTTTGTTGAGTTTTAAAACTTGAATGTTGGTTATAAACGGTTGGAATTTTAATTTCCATGCCTGTTAAACCTTATGGCATCAACCAAATGTTTGTTGTTTAAGTTTTGTTGAAGAATAAGCAATTGAAACCTCAATTTTCTATATTTTTTTGAGTGTTTCTTGTTTGATCTAGTGAATAGTATGGACATGTACGACCTTATGGCCTGAAACTTGTTGGAGATTATGATGATGTGTGTCCTCTAAATCCTGCCTTTTGAAGCACTTAATTTCATTGACTTTGGAGAAAATAGGAGCATTTTACCAAAAGTTGTTTGAAACCCTAGGTTGGGTGTGCCCTGAGCGAAAATAATGGTTTTCTCTCCAATCCACTAGTGAAAAATGCTAAAACTTGGTGGAATGTCTTTTAATAGGGTAGGTTTTATTGTCCTAAAGTTACACGAGAAGAGGAGAAGGTTTGCACATGTTGGTTTAGATTGAAGGTCTGAAATCTTCATGCATTAGACCAAGAGACCATGAATGGAGTATCAAAAAGGTGTTAGAAGAGTTGGAAATGTGTTGGTGGCTATTCGTGTTAGTGTAGGATTTTTAATATTATTTTTCCTACACATTATTAAGCATACCTTAGGTTATAGAGACATGGTTCATGTGAGGACACGTGGCGTAATCCATCAATTACATGTGTTGCTCTCACCCACACTTGGGTGGTTGAGTTTCACACCCTCTTTTTCCCTTTTATGGCACCTCATAAAACCACTCATTTGTCTCTTTCTGAGTAGGTTATCCCACCTATTTAGTATTTTCCAAGTAGGCATAACTCTGACCTAATTTGGTTATTTGGGATTTATTGCCCCTCTTGGAGTTATTTGCCCATATTTTGCTATATATTCAACATTCACCTCTCCCTCCTATCAAGTCCAAGTGAATTCATATCAACTCAATCAATTCATGAGAGAGCTAAGGCAAATTGTATCATTTAGTGAGTGATAATAACATTGTTTTGTTATTGCACCATATTCCAGCATTTTATCTCTTGTTGCTCTTTTGTGGAAGGCTTATCTCAGTTTTGCAAGTGATCTTGGGTGCTTGAGTTCATCAGCAACTCATACATGGTATTAGAGCGTCAGATCTGCAAGCCCCTTCTTGAATTTGAGAGATTTGTGAGTGTTTTAATCAGTATTGCAGGTTTTAGCATGTCCTTGCTTGTCTTAGGTAACTGATTCTACCTTTGTATGTCATTTTTTGGTTGTTGGGGTCATTTTTTGTTGCTAAAGTCATCTATTTTACACTAGATCCACATTTTTTTGTATAGTTTAAAAAAAACACACCATTTGGGTAATGTCCACAGCAAAAAAAAACCATCTGGGTCATTGTTAGTTTTTGCATTCAGGTTATATATTTTGCAGAAATGAAATCAGAACGTTTCAGCTAACCCCCTCTCTGTTGGAGTTTTGCATTTTGCATCTGAATGTCAAAGGCCTCTAACTCAGTCATATGGGCTCCATTTTGTGAGAAAAAAATTTTTATTTGGGGTAGAATTTTATAGGCTTCATAGTGGAGTGATCCATTTTTTTCTCAAATGATCCATATTTTCCAAAAAAATAGGTTTTTCAACGTATTTGAAGGATAGTTCTCATTTTTGGAACTTCAAAAGGCTATAACTTTCACATATGACCTCAGATCGAGGTGATTCTTTTTTGAAAGTTGATATTTTTTTGAGCACTACATAATGGTGTTATTTTGAGGTTCTGATTCTAAGATTATTTTATACTTTCAATATTTGGGTCCAATATTGGACATTGTAAAACTCTAGAAAACAACTCCAAAATTATAAGCACTCTAATTATAAAGTGCCACCATTATATTTTTCTGGGGAGGATCATGATTGAGTAATTTGGTGGGGTAATCTTTGGCCTTTGAGGTGGCTTATGTCTCTTGATTGGTCTATTGTGTGACTAAAATAGAGGCTCATATAATATGGGAATCAAAACACATCCTGTTGTAATAAGGTTAAATCGATGGAAATTTAAGTCTTGGCAAGATGGAATCCTAACACATTGTAGGTGGCTTAATATTTTTCCCTATCTCTATGGACTAGTTCCTAAACCTTCATCAAAATGGAAAAGAGTTGTGTGGGACTTAAAAATAGAACATATCCTAGGAGTAATTGGTTGTAGTTGTGATATTGATACACAAATGGTCACTGATCGTATTGAGATCCCTCGTGACCTTATGAAAAAAAATTTGGAGATGTATGGAGACTCAAATGAACCTCCATTCCTAGAGGATCCTGTTGTGGATTGTCTTGTTCCACTTGCAGAGTTTTGACCTATTGATGATAAAATAGCTGAAACACTTTCTAATTGGAAAAGGTATGGTAGTTTTGATGACATAGAATCTTCTCCTCCTACAAAGAAATTTATTGAGACTTCAGTTTCTATGGCTCCTAATCCAGATTTAGAGGGTTCATGTCTTCTTCATCTATGAGTCAACATCTTGAAGCTAAGGCCTCTTCTATTCCAACATTGGCAGAATCATTTAGTTCATCATGTTTCGAGAACATAATGGAGGATGATAGGTGTAGTCATATGACATGCACGAAGATCTCATCTCCTTCATCTATTGTTGTACTTGAGGATGCTCATGATCCAACATCTTTGGCTCCTTGTGATTCAGTGCAGCAAGACATATATTGTCTTTCAAACTTGGCTACTTGTGATGAATTCTTTACAGGTATTTTAGACTTGTTTGTGGAGTCTCATATTGCAAATTTGGGAGACATTATTGGCAGTATTCATCTTCTCTTTGATGGAGATGATCCTTCTTCAGTTATTGTGAGGGGACACTCTGACCCTCTTGTTCTTTACCCACATGATCATTCTTTGCAGTTTGGCATGAGTGTGGATACTTTTGGACAACACTCAGAGGAGGTACCTTTGTCTTTAGAGGAGATATCTTCATCTTCAATTTTTTTCTACATCCATCTCCAGTAGGTTCTAGATTGTCATCTTCTGTAGTGTGGCCTAGAACACTTGATTTGATAGTGACAACTTTTGGCATTGACATGGGGACACTTGAGAAAATTTCAGAGACATCATACATTCTTCCTTCATATTCCTTTCAAGAATGGGAAGATATCCTACATACATCCTTGGCTTTCTTTCTTCTTAAGGGGAGGAATATTGTTTGGCAATCTTGGATCATCTTCAACTTCTTGTGTCGAGCATTAACCAACAATGTAGGAGATTCTATATTTGGGGACTATATGGTCTCTCTTCTTCTTCTCTCTTGGGGGAGAGTTTTCTCCTATAGGTTTTTTCTTTCTCATATTTTGAGAGATTTCATCATTATACATGGGTACCTTACATGGCCTTGTAGTTGGGACCCATCTTTGCATTGTTTCATCTTTTCACCCACCTAAGTTATGCCTAAGGGGGGATGTTAGTGTAGGTTTTTTAATATTATTTTTCTTACACATTATTAAGCATACCTTAGGTTATAAAGACATGGTTCATGTGAGCACACGTGGCATAATCCATCAATTACATGTGTTGCTCTCACCCACACTTAGGTGGTTGAGTTTCACACCCTCTTTTGGCATTTTATGTCACCTCATAAAACCACTCATTTGTCTCTTTCTGAGTAGGTTATGCCACCTATTTGGCATTTTTCAAGTAGACATAACTCCCACCTAATTTGGTTATTTGGAATTTATTGCCCCTCTTGGAGTTATTTGCCCATATTTTGCTATATATTCAACACTCACCTCTCCCTCCTATCAAGTCCAACTGAGTTCATGTCAACTCAGTTAGTTCAAGGGAGAGTTGAGTCATATTGTATCATTTAGTGTGTGATAATAACATCATTTTGTTATTGCACCATATTCCAGTATTTTATCTCTTACTGCTCTTATGTGGAAGGCTTATCTCAGTTTTGCAGGTGATCCTAGGTGCTCGAGTTCATCAACAACTCTTACAATTGGAACATGTTAATTAATATGTGAGGACCCTATCGAAGTCATGGAGTGGCTTGAATATATTTGGAATCCTGTTTGTGTGAAAGCCCTAGTTGCAACAAGCTTAATTTTGCCCTTTTAGACTTATTCCAAAGTGGGACAGTCAAAATTAGGGCCTTGTGTTCCAAAACAACCCTAACCCAAGTTTTGATATGTTGTATAAGAGCCAAATGGGTACTCAATTATGCCTTAAAGTTTTGATTTCAAGGTATTCTCCACTTGTTAGGGTCGAAAAGGCCAGTTGGAGGGCTACCAAACCTAGGGGTGTCTAGGAAGGAAAACATTAAATTTTGAAGTTTTCAAATCAAAGTATAGCTTTGTTACATTATACTTGGTGTATCTACCTTTTTTAGTTTCCTCCTAGTGTTAGTCAAGGTGGTTGTTTTGTTTTGTGCCTCTTATGGAGTTTTGGTCTAGTGTGCACTTAAGCATGGCTTTGATCAATGAACCTACAAACCTTGTTTTGGCATGTTGAAACTTATTCATCCTTCCCTACCTCTGCATCATTTTCCCTTTTATAAGGATTGATCATTCATTGTAATCATTATTCACCTTCATTATTCAAGATACAAAGTATACCAAATGCTTGTGTAGATCAATTCTTTCTCTCTTGGTTGCATATCAAATTAGTTGCTTTGATCTCTCATTTGTGATAGGAATTTTGGTTGCAGGTGATTTCTAGGAGATGTGGAGTTCACTATCAACTCCATCATATATGACCCCCCAAACATGTGAGAAGGAATGAACTCCATTCAAATAAATGATCCCTCCTAAAACTAAGATGAGAAGAGAAACCGTGTAACCTTCTCTCAAGATGATGCATGTAGTGCCAATAGGTGCTCGACATTGGATGTTGAAGTTGATCCTTGAATGTTGAACAATATTTCTCCCCATTGGAAGAAACACCACAAATGTGTGCGAGATGAATTCCCATTCCTAATAGGAATATGTAGGAAGAAGGATAAGGTCTCTAATTTTTGCACATGATCCAAAGACCTAGATGAAATCTTTGTAAATTGCTCAAATGCTCCATGTAAAGGCTATTGTCGAATAAGGGCCAAAGATGTGATGTGTAGAATGCTAATGCATGCCATATGACTACAACTGAAATCCAACATGATGTAAGTACTGTTGCAAAGAATGTCTAGATTCTCAGTGAAGTGTCTTTGAGCTTTGTGGTTGGGTAAGAAATGTCATCAAATAGAAGAATTATGTGGACTCAATGGTGTCTTCCAAATCTACAATGCGGGATTCTACAAACAAAGATGCAATATTTGGTAGAAATTTTTCCCAATGTGGAGGATTTGGAAAGACAATATCTTGGTGTAATGAATCTCTATAAGTTCTCAAGGAAGCAACTCTCAATTCTAAAGAAGCAATAAGTGATGAGATGTCAATGCATGTCAATGGACTACTTTTTCATCTCCAAGTGATGGTGCTTCACAAAATGTCTGAGTGAGACTGAATGTTATTGCAAGTGTCGAATTAGAAGAATTTGATAAGCTAATTCCATTTTAATGCAAAGTTGTGTTAACTAATGAAGTTTCCAAGCAAGTTCTAAGTCATCGTGTCACATTTTGTTCCCTTGCTTAAACTTAATTGAAGAAAATAAATCAGATTAAAAATAGATAAAAGATTATGTTCTCGAATATTAGAAATTTTATTAATTATAGTACTAATATGTAAAAAAAAATTTAAAAAAATTAATTGATAGATATATAAATAGTTACTTTGAAATTAATTTAATGATTTTTTAATATGAAACAAAACCTAAATTTAAGTTGTGAATTCAATTTGCATGAATGCAATTGATAATTAAAAGACATTAAAATAAATAAATTTATATTTTAACATTAATTGGAATTAAATGATATTTCACTTTGCCTGCAAATTTTACTGTGCATGTAGAGAAAGAGGAGAGACTGTTCTTTATTATGTAACTATTGCATGAATGAATTTGCCTCGAGTCTTTGCGTCTTAACTGAACTTTTAATGAATAAAAATGAGAGTTTTGCATGTTGGGGGACATACACCGGTTCCTTGTTAGATATGAAATCTGTGCCTTTTCTGAGGGAGGAATACGTAGATCATGGGATGCCTTTGTACCTCGAAACAAAGTTAACGTGTTGCTCCTTTTGGGAGTAGAGGTAGTGTGTGAGTATAAAGAGGAAGATGAAGCCACTCTCATGATAGTTGATGTTGGAGGGAAATCACGTCATCCAAGAACAATACAAGCATGAGTTTCTGAGATTATTAGAGAGAGCTTTTGGGATGAATTGATCTTGTGGACTTTTGATCAATGGAAGTTTCAAAGCATTCACTAAGCTGGTTGTAACTAGAAAGCTATTGCATCATCATTCATTATGATTCAAGTACTTCCTTTCATTCTCCTTGGGAACGAGACTGTCGGTGCACAGAAGCCCCCAAGAAAGTACGTATGTTTAATTTGGCACTGTTTGAATTCGTTTGGGTTATAGCCATTAATAGGTTTAATGCATGATATTTATCGTTCTCTTTAAAATTTCCTCAAGCCTTTTCAACAATTCTTTTCTGTGCATATATGTCTACCAAGGTCGCTGTTTCAAACTCCCATCTTGGCGCGGGCAGGGAAAACACTGGCAAAGGTTATGGAGTTTGGATTTTACAACACCAATTGCATTTACATGAAAGTTTTTGAAGCCTTTTAATAATTCATTTTGTGCTTAATCTATTATCCTTACCTTCCATGACACCACATTATTTGGTGGTGATATGATATTCAGTCCATGTGTATTATCTACACACCCATACTTTGTATGCATTTCAATTTTCTACCAAGCTTAACATATGGGTTGCACGGTTGAATCCATTTTGTGCTAATCCATGCGGGCCCCTTCTCCACGCTAATTGCTCATGGGGATTTACTCCCTCTGATCGGTTAGTGTGTGGAAGCTTTGGCGGCGCATTTCAAAATCATTATACAAGGGTATGCGGTGGTTTCAAATGCTTGTCAGCTCTCTTTCCCAAGAATAGATTTAATGTGGCCTACGACTATAGTTCTTATTTAGCCATTGTTTAATGAATCTATTGCAATCTGATGTGGCACAATTTGGAGAATTCGTGGCTTTCTTGCTTTGCTTTACTGCTTGCTCCTACTCTGCATTAATTGCTTTTGAGGAATGTCTCATCTTGATCGATTAGTGGAGGGTAGCACTGCGGTGAATGAGGAATTTGTTGGTATTGGTTTAGTATGGAATTCATTCCATGTGAATTTTTTCATTCCTAATGGTACTATTTTGCATGGTGGATGCCTTCTCTTGGAAACTCCAAATTTGGGACATGAATCTATCATGGAAATAGAGCCTTTTACTTTTTCTAGCAATGTTGCTAAATTGGGGATCATTAGTATTTTCCGTTAATCTTGTGTTGCTAAAATGGTCGCATCCACTGTGATTATTCTTGCACTTTGTGATTCGTGCGAATGTCGGGTTGACATGCTCAAACCTTATGACACCTAGGAAATATTAAAGGTACTCCATTGGCCATTTTATGTGGGTGCTTATCATGCATTAAACTTGGCATGTGAGTAATCCCTTGGGAGATCTACTAATCTAGAGCATTGATTTCACTTATATTCAAATGGTACCTTGCTTTTATATATTGTTATGATTATTCTTGCACTTTGTGATTCATGCGAATGTCGGGTTGATATGCTCAAACCTTATGACACCTAGGAAATATTAAAGGTACTCCGACCGCCATTTTATGTAGGTGCTTATCATGCATTAAACTTGGCATGTGAGTAATCCCTTGGGAGATCTACTAATCTAGAGCATTGATTTCACTTATATTCAAAAGGTACCTTGCTTTTATATATTGTTATGATTATTCTCGCACTTTGTGATTCGTGCGAATGTCGGGTTGACATGCTCAAACCTTACGACACCTAGGAAATATTAAAGGTACTCCATCCGCCATTTTATGTGGGTGCTTATCATGCATTAAACTTGGCATGTGAGTAATCCCTTGGGAGATCTACTAATCTAGAGCATTGATTTCACTTATATTCAAATGGTACCTTGCTTTTATATATTGTTATGATTGGTAACACTTGGCATTCTTTGGTTATATCATCTTACGGCTAGCTTTCATTTGATTCATTGATTTTCTTTTGCATCACTTCTGATGCAATGAGCTCTTAGTCGCATTTATGGATTTGCATCAACCGCCCAACTACATTCATGTGAATTGCTTATTTATGGGTCTTTTGCTCTCTTCTCACAACATTTTCTAGTTTTCATTTGCTTCTTCTCTGGTAGCAATAAGAAGAGCCATGCAAACCTCATTTAGAGTTTATATTCCACCAAGATACCTAGAACTAAGAGATGATAAACAGTTCTCCTCTGAAATGCTCAGACGAACTTGCATTTTGGAATGCAAGCCTATGGAAGACTCAATCAAAAACGTCTTGGGGAATGATTGGTTGGACTTTCATGCCATGTCTCTTCCTCACGAGGTAGCCTCTCGCTTTGTTTCTAATTTGATGGATGTACTTTAGTGTAGTGAAATGGTGAAATTTCTTGCAGGTTCTTATATTCTCCCTCATGTTTGTCCTCTTTCCACTTTGCAAAATGCTTTGAATGACTACAATATTTTGAATTTGGATGGCTATGATATTTTGAAAGGCTCCAATCTTGTGGGTGGCATCCTTTGTCGTCAATTTCTAATTTCTGATCGTCCAATTAATGATTTACTAAACTCTATGGCTAACGGATTATTGGATGATTATTCATATGACTTCGTAAGGAAGCTTCAGAGGCTCAAGCCTTGGTTGGGGCACATGATTTCAAATATGCTTTTAGATTTGTTTGATTCTATGTAGTCCCTGATAAGACATGCCCTCATGGAACCACACTCCATTCTACATTTTGCACCTCCTACTGACTTGGAATATTTGGAGGAAAGTGGTATTTACTCTTGATGGAAGCTCGCATTTTTTCTTCTTTCTTTAGGGTGGTCGACCATCGCTCCAGTTTTGAGACTTCATCTTCTGCCACCTTTTCTTCGACCTTCTACTTATTAGGTGAATCTGTGTTTATCACTTGGGAGTTCTTTTTGCCTTATAAATGATGCTCTCTATCAATCACACGATTATAATGTATACTCTTTGGGTGATCTTTCGTCTTAGGGTTCTCATTTTGTGTTATTTGTGTAACCCTAAGCAAAAAAAATTGATGTATACAAGTGGGTCCTCTGCTTCTTGTCTCGGTCCGTTTTAGATGGATTTTTCTCTCTCGGCAGTCTTTTGCTTCCTCTCTTCAGACGATTTTGGATATGTAGTTCTCTTTATTTTAAAAAGAGACGCATTGTGTCCGATTCCTGCCGGTAGGATTTGTGAGTTGTTGTTTGTTTGAGAATTGTTTAACATAGTGGTAATAATTGCATATACTAAGAAATATATATCAATGTAAATGCATAGCAAAGTGAAGAATTTAGATATTAAAGTAGAAATATATATCAATGTAATTGCATAGCAATGTTCATAGAAAACTAGAAATAAGTATGAGTGTAAATGCATAGAAAAGTCAAGAATATGCATTTTTCTGTCTATAGACCACTATGGTCAATATATTACAAATGGTAGTAGATAATTATATTATTTTCTGTTTGATAATTGATCCAACGCTTTCATTATCATATTTGCATGTATCATTCCTGTTTGGTATGCATTTTTATACTGCGGGTATCTTTTAAGTGCAACAACTATTGTCGATGTTTCATTTGTTGAACGTGGTAATGCTCGTTGTATAATATTAGAGTTAACTGGTACATTTATAATAGACCCGGTCAAACCTAATTGTGAATTTTTGTATCCTAATTGGAAAATTTGCGCAAATGCAATTCTACGGGATACTAGTCGTTCTTCTAGTTGTGTCAACATTGACACATATCCTAATGGATTATTTGTTCGGATGTAATCTGGAGTTGCATATTTTGGTAATTTACATTGTTTCAACAATGTTTTGCATTTGGAACAAATATACTTTGTTGTTGTCATTTGTTTATTTGTGGATAAGTTGTAATACATTTGCATTTCTTTGTCTTCCAAAGTTGTGATGTCCTTTTTAAAATGCAACATTTGACAAATTGAACGTACATATCTAGGTGTATCTTCAATTTTTTTTTTGAACAATTGAATGGCTGATTTTGAATTTCCTTTTTCCGACTTTGTACATATTGCAATATTTTTTTAATGTATTTGTTTTTGATTTTTCGTAGTATATAGCAGTTGCCATAGGACTAATTTACTTTTGCAAGATGATGTAATAAGTAAATTAAATATCTTTGATATAACTATTGAATGTAAATAACAAAATTGAAATCTATAAATTGGATTATTGACACGTATATTTTTAGACTATTTCTAATTCTAATTTATGAATTTGGTAAAGGTTGTATTAAATTCACATTGCATATTTTACATATATGATTATGAAAACTGATCTGATATTAACTATCTTATAAATAATAGAGAATCCATACACAAAACTATTTAACCACATTGTTATTTACATTACACAAGCTCGTAGATGGTAAATGAGATATAGTAAAACACATTTATAGCACAAAACTTTCCAAGTTGTAAATTATTGTACTTAGAATGTTACCCTCTCTACGTGATGAGATATGTTCATTTACAAAACCCTAAAAACATAAGAAAAGTAAAGCTAAACTTAATGAGAAGCATAAAATGCATAGCATTGTGTAGTTCAAAAGCAAAAATGAACAATATAGCAAATTGTTCAAATTACATAGAGCTTCCCTATGGAGAAGAAACACTGACATCTTCCTCTGAAGAAGTTGTATGTAAAGTGGATGTGGATACTGGAGATGTCACAGGGGCTCGAGGAGGAATATGTTTCTTTAGGTAAATGAATGCTCTAATGACCTGTAAGATCCTTGTTGAGAGATGTTGACCCAAGTGGGCAGAATGCGCATTCAAGGATTGCATGATTACGAGGTCACAGTTATTGTTCAAACCCAATTGTATAGCATTGTAAACACATGCAATTGCTTCACATTCCATTAACATTGAGTAGTGGAATAAACCTCCCAAAGGAGCATCACCAATTGTTTTATCATACTGAGCCACGACTTCATTGTAAACATTTGGTGGAAGTAGATAATCTTTGACATATGCATATGCTAACTTAGTTAGCGAGTCTGAATTGTGGACTAAGTCCATGCAATTTGATAGAAAGCATGAAACTACATCTGAGTAGTATTTCACTCCATTTTGACCATTAAGAAAATCTCCACCTAATATCAATTTGATGGCTTGCTCAACTTGTGGACATTCGATAAAAAAAATGTGTTCCAATACATTGGAATCAATTGGACCTACAATTGGAACCTCCCATTTCTGTCGTGGCATGTTAATACTCTTATTCTTTGACATCTTGCTTATTTTGACAGGATACGAAGTTCAAAGGATGACACATGAAAATTACAAAAATAAGAGATGATAAATCAGAACTTTAAAATAATTAAGAACATTTGAAAAAGTAGAAATTGTAAGTATGAAATTAGTAATACTTACAATGACTGAAGGAAATAGTTATGTCATTAATCAATTAAATATATTTTTGTCATATGCAACAGTTTAATACATGATAAATAAGAACTTCAAAATAATTCAGAAAAATTGAGAAACTAGGAATTGTAAGTATGAAATTAGTAATATTTACAATCACAGAAGGATACAATTATCTCACCATTGAAAGAAGATTTTGTATTACAAATATACAATGCTGTGAGATGGCAATTTCTGTCAATGCAATCTATATTGCTTTCTCAACATGCCATACAATATTCTTTGAAAAAATTCTAATTTGTGAAAAAATAGCATCAAATTTTACTACTGAATGTAGAAGTACTATAAAATTTATACTGATTACTAATATCATAATTGTCAGTTGCAAATAGATAATCTTCCAAGAGTGAGAACATACACTGGCTTTCAATTTTATTTGGAATAGTCAATTTTTTAGTATTCATCATTGAAATTGTATCATTGTTTGTTCTACTAACTAAGATAGGGCTATTGGTGGAGCTAAGATTGGGCTACTCCCATGTCGAGGGAGATGAAGTTGCAAAATTACTATCGGTGGAGTTTTGACATAAGGTATCAAAATTGACAGTTTCAAATAGACTTGGACAATGCATTCCAAAGTTTGTAAGAGAACTATCAAAGGCATAGTCTTGCAAATGGATTCTAGTATCAATATTGGGATTAGAGATTATACTAAAATCTTTTGTATCACAGATAGGCAGATCTAATTTGTTGAAATCAAGTTCAACAAGGTCTTCATTGTTATCGATGATATTTGCAAAATATTGCATATGGGCATCAATGTTGGTGTCAGAAATATTCTCATCACTCACAATATCTGATTCTAATTTTTTAATGCCTAAATTGGTTGGGCTATTATCAAGCATGCTTTGTTTCAATAATTTAGTTTCTTGTAGCAGAACTGTTGGGCTTGAATTGGTATAGTTGAAATTTGTGATTGCCTTATTTCCTTTTATGGACATTGCAGCCATATCATAAGCATATGCAGCGTCTTCAGCTATATCAAAACTTCCTAGCCACTATCATTTTTTCAATTTCTTGTTCCAGATTTCTGCAACATATGTACCCCATGGACGTTTTCTAACACCTCTATATGATATTTCTTTTGCAGATTGTTCAGAGTCATCAGAACTCATGCATAGGTCTTCATTATTTTGCTCGTTAGAGAAAGTTTGTTGCAAGAGCTTGGTCGTATGGTCAAAATTTGTGATTGCCTTATTGCCTTTTATCAATATTGCAGCCATATCAAAAGCATAGGAAACTTCCTTGGCTGTATCAAAACTTCCTAGCCATTTTCGTTTTCTCAGATTTGTATTCCAAATTTCTGCACCATATCGACCACTTGGACATTGTCTAACACCTCTATACGATATTATTTTTGCACATTCTTTAGACTCATCAGAATTGAAGCCTACATCTTTGCTTTCTTCTAGTACATGTTTGCATTGGTTAGATGCAAATTTATTCTTCGACTTCTTGGTTTTTTGTAATCTACATTCTGGATGACATAGTTTAGGAACAGGATCCTTGGAGAACTCGCTACAAAGATTAAAATTGATGTATACAAAATTAGTAGTTGCATTTCTGCCTCCAATCGCTATTGCAGCTTTATCATAAGCATCAGCTGCTTCTTCTGCAGTATCAAAAGTTCCAAGCCATTGTTGCTTCTTCAAGTTAGGATTATAGATTTCTAAACCATATCTACCCAACCGTTTTCTCACACCTTTGTATCTTTTCTCCATTGCTTCGTTTAATTTTCTAAATCACAATTGAGACTTTGTCAAAACATTTCCCTATTTGACATTAATGCATTTCTAGTGTTGTATCAACAACAATTACAAATTTATGTTGCATATTTGCTGACAAAGAATTATCAATACAAATCAGCATAAGGATGACTTAAACTAAGTATGAAAATGTCGCCAACACAAAGTAAATGAAAATAATATACATTTACAACTTATTTATCTAATCGTCTTTACCATTTTCATATTACTTTTTGAGTAAATATCATTGTTTCCTAAGAAACAATCAAATACCAAACAAATAAAATATCAGTAATACACTTGCTATAGATAATATAAAAAAATGAGAAGTTTTTTTTACTAAGACGAGCAATGTAAAGAGGATCAACATCTCTGTTATGAGTAGTGCAAATCCCATTGACATCATCTTATCAAACTCTTTGTCTACAATTGTATTACTTCTGCATAATTTGCTCATTCTCTTCTCTTGATGTCCTTCAACTGCAAAAGATGATTGGTTTAAACATGCATTGTAATAACAAATGACTTTGTTACAAATGACATATTGTTCCAAATTTACATTTTCTATAGAATGTCAATCACATAACACCTAAATATTAACTTGATCATCGGCATTACACTTGTGAGGAAAGCCAAACTTTTCAATTCTGGGTCATGTTGAAATTTGATGAAAATATGTTTTATAACATAGTCATATGTTTGAGCTTCTCTATGCATGCTAGAGTTGGCTGACCACAGATATATTGTTTAAGGGAGTAACAAAAAAATGCTTTCTCCTCAATCCGAGTTAATTACTCAAAATACCTTTCTCTATCCCTAGTGCGCTCCAAAGCATCTTACCAACAAATTCTTTTAACAAACAAACAAAAAATCAAAGAAATACCAATTTCTTTTGCTTTACACCACATAAATAAATTACAAAAAATGGCAGTCATGGGGGAGAGGTAAATTGTTAAACTATCATAACTTTGTTTTGTTGATCTTAGAGATTTGATGAAGGATGATTACTTGTAGAATGCAATTGACGATTGAAATCTAATTTCTACAATTGAATCAACATTATCTACACTATTATGAATATGCCTAGAAAGTTTGATATGCTTGTACATAAAGTCATGCATACTTTGGTTCTCTTAGCATAGTTCAACCTCAATGGTGTAGATTTTTTTTAAGTTGTTGAGTTCTAAAACCTTTGTGCTTGCACTTTTACTTGTGTCTAGAACTTAGTGATGTTGAAAGTTCTTGTAGGGTCCTAATATACGTAGAGGGGAATACTTTCAACTTCCTTATAGTAGTTAAGTTTTTTTGTTGATAAAGAAGTTGGGAAGACACACCATGCAAAATGCAAGATGTTTTGATGATAAATCAAATTATAGTATGTGCTAGTGTGAGTATTGATGTAATGCAGACAAGATTCTAATACTTTGATTTGATGTGTTCCAATAATATACTAATGACTCGGGCTTGTTCTTAAATACAAGACCCTTAGTCCTTAATTCAAAATATTTGCCATGCAAGTTAAAAATTGTGATCAAATTATTTGAGAAAATTGACTCATGAAAACAAATAAATTGTTTTGAATTGTTTTTTATCCTGCGGTCAATCGATTAAATCGAAAATTTTACTGGGCATCACTCTCCATAAAATCTTTTATCACATCCAAGCGCGAAAGAGGATATATTTTATAGAAAAGTGGATTTGGGGCCACAAAAAGTGCGTGCTTGCTTCAGAGCCGTCCGATCGCTTCGCGGAAAGGATCTGCGCTGTCCAATTTCCCTCGGCTTCAGGACTTGAGTCCATATATTGTATTTATGTTTTTGTTCCAGGGTACAGTTGCAAGCTACAAAATCTTCTCCTCTAGCTTAACTGGCTTGTACGTTGTAGGTAGGGAGAATGTACGCTGTAATTGACGTACTCTAAGATTGTCCCGTTGAAAGCAAGTGACGCAGAAGTTAAGTGTACTTACTGTTAGTGTTCTGCCGGTTCTGGGCCTCAGAATTATAGAATGATGTTAACCATGTTATAACAACTTTCATCATATAAAGTGGGGGAGTTCTTTATGGACGGTTAGTTGATAAATATAGGTGAAACACGGGAAATCTTAGGTCTCCCCTGCTATAACAACTTGTCTTTGGAAAATCCTTTCACGAAAGTTTTGAGTTCAATATTGAATCTTGTTTTGCCTTGGCGTGTCTCAATTGCGGAGCGGCTTGAGATTAAATTTAATCATGCATTTCAGCTGATACTTGGTACTTGAGTACATACTATTTTTTCTCATTTTATTTTTTCATCTTGCTTTTCTTGCATCAAGCTAAACGTATTTCCTACTTCTTTTGTGGCCCCTTGGCCCTTAAGACAACATCAAAATGACATTACACAACTTGACAATCTTAGACAGTGGTGTGTCTCGTTAGTGGCGTGCAAAGGAATGTGCCTTGGTTGGAATATGTCTATAAATGATAATTGGACTAGATATAAATCAGTATAATCAACCTCTACCAAGTGGCCTCCCTTTGGATGTGATGTAATCGTACAGAGTGGGGAAGTCAGTGACTGTTGTGATCAACTTGACTACGTCACAAAAGCAATCATCATGTTAAGACTGATCTTAGCTTTCCATAACCATGTTCTCTCTGTACTTTTGACAGTTTCTTATTACTTCTAAATACATTCTTTTAACTGCTTTTAAGGCATTTCGCTGTTTCACATGCTCCATTAGTTCTGTTGGTGGTTTCGAAGATATCGCTGAACTAGAATTTGTGGGTGATCTGAGGGGCATATCTAAACTAAAATAGAATGTTGATCTTCTGGATGGAAACGATCTATATTAGTTATTGTCGATAATAATCAAAACATTCTTAAAGTGAGGATTGCACAAAGATAGAGCAACGTGTGCATTGTATTACTAGAAAATCTACAAGGTCAGTACGATGATCCAAAAGTTTAGATGCGCGATCAACCAAAAGAAAAACAATATCAAGTAGGATCCTAATCGATGAATAGATGGTCTACATAGTCCTACATGATCCGTAGAAACGATTTTCTATGTCATATAACCATTACAGGAGAGGCGAATTCAAAATATCTTGCTCGTTCTGTGGTAGTTTCGACGGGATCGAGAAGGAGAGGGGCGGCCGTTACATTATAAATTTTCTACCATAGCTATTATTTTACTGTTGTCAATGTTAAGGTTTGATCTGGGCATTTAGGAAGTTCATCTGGGTATTGCTATTTAGGATTAGCATAGACTCCACTGCAACAATACTCAGGCCTGTCGAACGCCCCGCAGGCGCTCTTGCAGGCCAAAACATTGCTGTCGCCCGTACCCATGTAGCTGACTCCGTCGTCAAGCTGAAGCTCCATAGGGCAGTTACGATTAATGTCAGTGATACAGCCCGTGGAAAGGCAGGGACCGGTCCCGCCGTTGGCGACCACTAAGATGGGGAGATTGTAGCCGTCCACTAGACTGACATCATAGAAGTCCTGAGTAACCGGGTCGACGGCAAAGAGGGTTTTTACCCCAAGTTCTCTTTTCCAAATGTTTTGCAGCTTGGAGTGCCTGTGCCGTCCTTTTTGAACACTTCTGCAGGGCCGTGGGATTGCTTCAAGAATTTAACAGACGCACACAGGGGCGTCCACAAAGATGACATGCCTACTTTAAAGCAGTATTTTAAAAGATTCGGCTATTTGTCTGGCCCCAACGCTCAGAACATGATGGATAATTTCGACGACAGTGTCGAACCAGCCATCAAAATGTACCAGCGCAACTTCGGGCTCAGTGTATGCGATCAAAAGAGATTAAGGTTTGATCTGGGCATTTAGGAAGTTCATCTGGGTATTGCTATTTTTGAAAGAAATTCTTCTGGGTATTGTGTTTGTGATAGAGATAATCTGGGTGCCAAGGTGCCGGAAGACCTGAAGCCCTGTGTTGACAACTGTGGCTTCTTCGGCAGCCCGGCCACCATGAACCTCTGCTCCAAGTGCTACAACGAATCTGTGCAGCTAAATGTTAACACAACGCCCAAGTCGCCGTTTTCTGGGGTTTCAAGTTGCTAAGGAATATTGTAAGTGATCCCAGCCATGACAAATTTCGAAGGATCGGGATGACTAACCCTAGAATTCAGGAGAGTGTTGGCAAATCTAATTTCTAATATTCTAAAACTACAAAAAACAAACATTTTGTTCAAGCAGTCTGCATTTAACAAGTAAAATTCGAGAATCATTTACTATTAAAACAAATAGAAATAATCAAAAGAATTCTATAGAAATAACATGCACCTGATTCTTCTTATTCCCTCCAACACTCCAAAGCACTTTACCACGAACACTGCAAAACACCTTTACAACTCCCAGTCCTTCGTCAACACATTCATGGACTGACAACATCTTTTTATAAAGCTTTAGATTTTTTCGATAACTATGCAAAATCAATGGAAATTTCAAGAAAATCTGAATAGAATCTGTATACAGTTATATCACCAACAATTTGCTTCAATAATGCAACAAACAGTATCCATATTCAATGGCAACAGTGAAACATAGCACCCACCATTTTTATTTCGTTGTCAAACAAAAAGACAAGTACTATTGGGTAATAGTGTTCGGAAATAAATTTGAACAAACTATACAATATGGAAAAAATGATGACATCATGCAAAATATGACTATAGCAATCTATTGGCCAATAGAATTGGAAAAAAAAGCTTTTAAAAGTATTAATTCAATATGCAATCAATATAAACTTTGGGAAAAAATTTCCCACAAATTTAATTCGTCAATTCGATTGGTTGATAGTTGCCAAAGAAATAAAGTTAGGCGAAAGCATAAGTATACCTGCCTCCGGCAAAAACTAATAATAAATGTTTGTGGCTTGCCACTTTTTTAAAAAAAAATCTTCTTTTAAATTTATTAACTCCTAAATTCTTTCTTTTATTTTATTTAGTCTATATTTCTTCACAAATCTGGATTATTAAACTTACAATTATCTAAAGACTAAAATAAAATATTTTAGTTAGATTTACATGTGATGATTAACTTGAAACTTGCTAATTGCCAACTTACTAATATCTTTAATTTTTAAGGAACTTCATTAGCAAATTTTAGCATAACAAAACCTGGTTATTGATTTAATATAGACTACCTTAATAAGGGCAGTAAAATGCTTTAAATTTCTAAGAGGAAGGTATTTTATGAAAACATATTTTTGTAAGTAAAGTTAAAGAATAGGATGGGTTTTCTTAAGGATTAGAAATATAGTTTTATGGGCACAAATATTGGAAAAAGAACAAAATTACCCTACCAAAGTTAATTCTCAATTGTGGACTTCTTGAATAGTTCACGATCTAGTAATATTGAATAGTGAAAAAAATTAATAATTATGTACTAAATATAATATTCCCATGAATCCTTCTATTTCACATTAAATGGGGAAATAGACAAATTAATAATAAATGGAGAATAAACCAATAATGGTAAATGGGATAATTTTAGCATTGAAGTAACTCCTTACTATTCATACCATATAGAATAAACTATGATTGAAAATTAATATAATTAGTAATGCAAAAACAAATTACCAATAGCGTAATTGGATCTTGTCATGGTAAATAGAGTATTGTGAATAATTTAATTAAGTAATGATTATTTTAGAGATTTATAAGATTGGGTTCACATCTCATAAGTAATTTAAGAATATTAGGAAGAAAATCAAAATTTGTTTTATAAAATTTGATATTAATGTTAATAGATCTATATTTCATTATATGATTAAGGTATTAGATATAAAATAGTAATGATGGTTATTTGTTATATGTTTAGTAGAAATATTATAAAATAAAATAAAAATAAAAATTAATAGTAGCAATGAAGAAATCCAACAATTTAGTATGAGGGTCACTTGCAAATTTTGGTGTCATTAGTGGAATTATCTTTGTTCACAATAATATTGTTGGCAGTTCTTTACATAATAGAAAAGAAAAAAATTGAGCATGCCATATGTTTTGTTAGATATCCACAGCCCATTCCAAAAGTTCCATTTTTATATATAGGCTAGGAAGATGTTGAATCCACGCCTATCAATTGTCATCGCTTAAAAGATTCTACAACCATTTTAACAAATTATCTATTTTTTTTCATACTTTGTAATCATTAGTGTACCCGAGATCACCTCACCTCTTTCAAGCATTTTGTCAAATAGCTCATGTGACTTATCTTTACTCCCACATTTTTGCATAAATGGTTGTCACCTAGGATGTTGCAATTGCATTTGCTTGAATTTTATCTATCCCTTATGCTTTAGTGAATGTCCATAACCATCTTTCAAATGTTTCTTTTAGCATGGGTAGGGAAGATAATGGAAGCAAAGAGGTAATTCTACAACATCATATTAATTGTTCTAATGCTCAATTTTTTTTCTCATTGCAATTGTTGAAGGAAAGGGGGTTCGAGACGTTTGACTCTACTTACCTATGCTCTTTTTTTCTTGGGTTGGGTTTCTAGTATAAACCCCTTGTGTTATAGTGTGGTTTATGTGTTTCCATTGAGTTGATCTAATTTATTTATGAAACAAGATTATGACCAGTTGCTTCTAGAACCTATTTTACTCTATTTTTGGTTAATACAAGTGATAGTAGCAAATATTATTTATCATATACTTCAAATATTGAATAAGTTAGGAAATTTATATATATATATATATATATATGAATCTTAGATGATTAATCTTGACCATCATCTCTCCTACTTTGATAAAACTTAATAATATCAAGGGATTGATAAAAGAATTGGGTGCGTAGGAAATTCTAAATGTTAAGATTTTATAAGATTTGTATGGATTTTTTTTAAATGAAAAGTATTAAGAAAGAAATTGACTTTACTTATATTTTCATATACTTGCATGCATTTAAACTGAGCTGGCTATACATTCACTTCATATTCTAAGATTTTTTCTCATTATGTTGACCCAATGGCATCAAAGATGAATTATTATCTTGTTTTACGTGATTGATATATGCAATGTTCCTTGTTGTGTTTAAAATTCTTGATATCATTAGATGTAAATGTATCATGGTCCACTATACCATTACTCCAATCAATTTGCATTGCTAGTCTTCCTCAAGTTGGGTCAGGTATTCTTCTTTCAAGAATAATTTTGGGGAAGTGAATCACTTCATGGTAGGGTAGAAATGAGCTCCAACAATGTTCTCGCCCTTGATGTGGTCAAGGGAGTTAAATTTTGGAAGAATTTTGTTAGGAAGGTCTGTGTTTGATACATTGTATAATCTTGTTCTCGACCATGTCTAGTCCATTGTAGGGAATAAGTTCCCTTAAGGTTTTTTCATAATTTTGGCATATGTACTCTAAATCTCGTCTTAATATAATTCATTCTCTTTTTCTTGAATATTGGACATGTGTCACTTTTATTGCTTGATTTTGAATAATATGTGTAATTCGTTAACTTTAATTTTTGGAGGATGCTACACATCAAGTTTTTTAAACATGCATTCATCTACAGTATGCCTTAAATCTTCTTAGAATAATCACGTTTTATTTTCCAAGGAGTTGGAGACATGATTACTATTACACCTTCTTGTGTATTTACCTAATTACTATTACCAAGCTAGATGAAATACTTGAATATATGTGAGTGAAAATTTGTAACTTTGATGGAAATATATGTGTTTGTACTTTTCTTAAATATGCATCATTGGAAATATAATGAATAAATGGTTGATTCAAATTGGTGTTATATATATGTATTTATTCTAACTATGGAATATATGATGCAAATGATTATTTTGTGATCAGATGACTACTATTGCAAATGTACAAAGTTGGTTGCAGGTACAAGTTCATGCCTCCGGAAGGGAGGGGAAGTATCACTCAAGAGAAGAGTTTTGGTTCGGTAACCCATAGTGATCCTAACTGAGCTTTCACACACTCACATTTAGATTGGTCAAGTCGAGTCCATGGTAACAGGAAAAAGGTAAGATACTTTAGTCTTGTGCATGAATTAGGAGAGATTATATGGTTTAATTGTGAAAATATTCTTGATTTAGTTTATTTTTTTGAGTTTCTTTGTTATCTGTGAGTTCTTCTTTATTAGTTTACATTTTAATCGATGAGATAAATATATAAGATGTATATATGCATACATATATACATGTCTACGATGAACTCATATACATGAGTAAAAATGTACATGAGTATACGTAGATAGACGTATCTACACATGTTTATGAAAAGATTACCCATATGTATGTGAACATCAAAAGGAAAAGGTGACATATATATATATGTATGTATGTATTTCGTGTATATATGTCAGTCAATGTTTTTGATAATATAAGTAGGGAAGGGCCATGATCCCATGGAACAATAACATATCAAAAAAAGAAACCAAGGTGGGAAAAAACACCACCAGCCAAACCAAAAAATAGCATTATGTTGGCACACAGGCCCAAATTTAAAACCATCGCTATAGTCCAACCATTGTCTATCAAAAACAAGAAATTACTAACAACAAAATTTAAGCTACAAAGACCATTAATTAAGTCCATAGTATACCAGGTGGTATTCCACCAAATTTTAAAGAGAATATATGAACAGTCCCAGATATTGATGTAATTCAAAAAACCCATCAAAAAGCAAGAAAACAACAAGCCATTAGCTATCTTTTCTTAACAAGTCCCCATACTCTCCTAAGAGAGCCACATACTCAAGCCAGTTAGGTCCCTCTGTTTCATCCAGCAGCTTGAGGGTGTCATCCTTCCCTTACTTCTTCAATTTTTTGGTTATCTTCGCTTCTCCCGAGGCTGTTCCCAGCATAGCATGTCTCATCAGCCTATTAGTGAATCTCATCAGAGTAACCAAAGCCTTTTCCATATCCTCAAATTGGACCTACAAAAAGGTTAATCTACTTTCAAGAAAATCAATACTCAATTCTTCAGATTTATTCTCCAGACTAGAAAACCTAGCATCTTGTTCATTCCAGTTTCATTCTTTTCTTCAAATGGCTCCACTTGCTCCTCCTCTTCCTCATCTTTTTCTTCCTCCTCCAATTCATCTTCCCCCATATCATAGGCAGTTTCCTCAAAGTCAAAATCTTCATAATCATCATCTTCTTGAGCCTCGAATTCCTCATAACTCAGGATATCCTCCACATCCACAAACACTTTTTCTTTCCCCTTTTTCTCTTTTGAGGCCACCTTCGCCAACTAGGTGGACCTTCTTCCACCACTCCCGCCACTTCCCTGGCCCTGTAAATTCTCCTTGACCACCTCCTTTTGATTCACATCCTCTGAAATATGAATAACTTCACTAGGATTGACATCCTTTTTAGGTTTCTTTGCTTTTGGGAGTTCAAGCAGTAGGGAAGAGTGTCTTATCTTTTCAGGGGTAGCTCTGGTAAGCAACACGTCAACATTCTTTGAGTCCTCACTTTTCTAGGATTGGGGGATAGAAGGGTTGGACACATTTTCCACCGGAGAGGAGCTCTTTGGAGGGTTAAGCAAACGTCTTGCAACAACACCAGGAGGGTTGCAGGGAGATTGTTCAACAACCAGAGGTTCAATAACTTCAGGGTTTTCCACCCTCTATAGCTTAACATTTTCCTCATTAGATTGGTCAGGGTTCCCAACTCTAGCATTAAGAGGATTACCATGGGGATTTTGGGAAAGGGAAAATTTGTACAGAGTAAGCATTAGGCCTTGATGGAGCGGCGGGTTAGCACCTTTCTCAATATTCAGCTGCATAGAGGACAAAAGGTAAAACGACAAGTTTATATGTTCCCTATGTCTAATGTGGTTTAAAATAGAAAAGTGATAAGCATGAATAAACATATAGCGACCTTCTAGAGTAAAATAGCGCATAACAAACAGACTCACAAGGGAAAAAGGAGGAGGAAGTTCAAGTTTGGCATATACCCATTTGGAAACCACTTGAGATTTTCTCCATCATGAAGAAAATTATCCACAAATCATTGGTAATCAACTCCACTCTTTTTGGAAACCTTCATACTAGAATTTTGCAGCACCGTGGCCTCTGCTATGAAATGAGAAGTAACCTTAAATTTCACAACACCAATAGAAACACAACCTATCCTCCAAGAGTTTGTAAATTTCATCATTAAACTTTCATTATAGCCTTTGAGGGATTGGAAGAAGGATGCCATTCCCATGTTTTCAAACATTCTCCAAAGGTCAAAATTTTGTTTCAACGCCTAACAGTTAAGTGGTTCGGTTCTCTTTCTTGGACCTCCCATCTTGCTCGTCTATAAGTTCTTTTGCAAAGACTAGCTAGACTTCATACTCCCCTTGGAAAATTGCTTTCTTCTTGGACTGAAACTAGCGTTTGAAACCCAAGCTAAATACCAACTCACAAAAGAGTTGTAATTAAGGAAGTTTCTTCTTAGGGATGATAACCTCACATTTCCCAGAGCCCAAAAGGAATTATGATTTTTGCAAGCATTAACAACCATAATTAAATTCTTGCCATTTCCCTCTATAGAAATTTGTGAATAACTGACATAGGGCTTATCAACACATATTGAAATGACAGCCTTTAAGAAAACTAAAATCAACATGTGATTTTTTATCATATTCTTTAACGGGAAATTAATGAGAATATTTCCCTCAAGGATCCTCCTATGCATGCACGTACCACTTAAGCCATCATTACTGGGAAAGCTTGACAACACCACAATGCACCCTTCCATCCCACCAACAACCAAATTCTCAAAGATGCATTTGATATTCATTTTCAAACTTTTCATTGAGGATGATATCTCTAAGAGGCGGCAACATATTTCCATTGGTCCACCTTGTCCAACCCCTACACCCCAGTGCCACATTGGCAGCACAGTCAACTAACTTATTCCCTTCCCTATACACATGTTGAACCTGGCAGATAGTAAAAGAATTTTAATAACTTTACATCTGTCTATGATATTTTTTATTTCCCATAAGGGAATAGCAACATCATTTAAAATATCCACAATTAACTTTGAGTCCCCTTTGATGATAACATTTTTGAAACCCAACTCCTTAAGGAAATTGAAAATGCCAAAAGCAGCCATAGTTTTTGCTTTGTTGTTCAAACAAATACCTAGGCTCACTCCAAACGCCATTATGCAGTCACCATTCTGGTTTCTCACCAGGCCACTAGCTCCAACCTAACCAGAGTTTCCTTTCGAGCAACCATCAAAATTGCACTTCACCCAATCTTTCAGAGGAAGACACCAAATGGTACCCATCCTATTAAGCATCTTAGACCAATTCAGATTGGTTAAGTCTCTACCTATACCCCAATTTTGTTATATTCTCATCTCTTTGTAGTTTGGCCAGGAGTTGGAGAAGTTGTATCTGCTTGCCTCAATATTTTCCTTAAGTTGAGTTCTAATTATCTAAAACACCTCCCCACTGCTTCTCTCCACTTCTCTAAAAATTATATTTTTTCTTTCCTTCTAAAGCCCCCAAGTAACAAAGGGGGGAACTTGATTCCATAGATCCACAATAACATTATGAGAGAAAGGAAAATTTTACCATCCTTCAATAAACAACTTCATTGATTTGGGAAACACCCAATCTAAAGACAACAACTGCAACACATTGGACCACACTTCCCTTGCATAATTGCAATGGAAGAGCAGATGAGTTATCAATTCTTCCTCTTGCTTACATAGAGAACACCAATTAACCAAATAGAAACCTCTCTTAACCAGGTTATCAATGGTGAGGATATTTTCATGGGCTACAGACCACCAAAAATAGTTAATTTTAGGAATCATATTCTTAAGCAACACCACTTTCTAGAAGGAGCTAGGAATAGCATCCTGGGCCCTCGCCAAGTCTTCATAGGTCTTTCTAACTGAGAAACAGCTAGAGGAGCTACTTTTCCAGAGCTATTCATCCTCCCTTCCTCTATCAAACCACTTCGCCTCCCCAATCAAATTATGCAGATTGATGAGGAGAGGATCCCAGTTCACCTGTCTTTGGCCCCGCAGATTATTTCTCCTTAACAAGGCATCAAACTCCTTCCATTTTGGTTCCTCCCCTTCCCAATTTATGTAATCACTCACCTTTTTTCCACAAATTTTGTGGAGGCTGCACTTTAGTGGATTCAAATCCTCATTAGTAGATAGGGTGGCATTCTCAATCCAAGGGTCCTTCAAAAAATATGTGTTAATCCCATTCCCTATTCTCTTCCTTGCCCCCAACTTTAGCACATTCCTTAACCTGATTAGGTGGTTCCATAAGGCAGAACCAGAAGGGAGATTCGTTTGAGAAAGAAAACAACCAGAATTCTTGTTTCTCAAGTACTTGGCTTGGAAAATTTTGACTCAGTCTTTAGAGCCTTCCAGAAGATTCCAACCAATTTTAGTAGTTAAGGCTTTGTTTAGCATATGAATTCTTCCCATCCCTAACCCCCCACACCTTTTAGGCCTACACACTTTATCCCAGCTAACAAGGGATAGTCTATTTTTTTCCTCTGTTCCTGACCATATAAATTTCCTCTGAATTTGTTCTATCTTCTCCCCTATGTGAGCAAGAATTTTAAACAAAGAAAGGTAATACACATGAATATTCTAAAGGGAGGCTTTGAGGAGTTTGGTTTTACCTACTAAGCTTAGTAGCTTCCCCTTCCATCCAACCAATTTATGTTGAATCCTTTCTAATAACTGGTTCTAGTAATTATTTTCTAATCTCTTGGAAAACAATGGGAGCCCCAGGTAGGTATCAAGAAACTCAACTTCTTGACACCCCAGAATTTTTTTCACTTTGTCCCTTATTTATTGATCAGTGTTGAAAATGTAATTTTTCTTTTATCATAATTAATGCGCTGACCAGAAACAACAACATAATTGTTAAGTATATGTTTCCAAACTCTTGCTTCCCCCACTGAAGCATCCCCAAACAATAGGGCATCATCAACAAATTGTTGATGGGTCTCAAGCCTGAGAGAAGAAGCAACCTTAATACCTTTAAGAGCATGTACATCCACCAACCTTTGAATATTTCTTCCTAGGGCTTCAGCAACAATAATGAACAAGTAGGGAGAAAGGGGGTCCCCCTTCTTGAGACCATGACCACAAGAGAAGAAGCCTTGGGGAACACAATTAACCAAAACAGAGTACATAGTTGAAGTAACACAAATCGAAATCATCTTTAAGAATCTTCCATCTATCCCAAACTATTAAAGATGATGTCAGTCGATGTTATTGCAATTGTATGTTTAATTGTTTGGATGCATTGTTATATATACGATGTATATATGTATATATATATGATGTATATATGTATATATATACATGTGTATTATTATTTTGGAAATGAAAGAATATAAGTATATGCATTTGAATATCGAATGATGCATTCTTATAAATGTGTAAGTTAATATATATATAAGACATATACTATATATATTATAATATTTAAATAGCATTGATTATATATTAAAGCGCATGTCATATGTAAACAACATATATCATATATGTATAATGTAACTTGTGTAGTAATAAAGGATAGCACATAACACAACAGTGCTATGAGTATTGCATATAAAGTACATTAACATGTTGTGTAATAAATGCATGTAGTGCTATAAAAAGCACGTGGAAATGATTTGCAAGACATGGTCAAATGTTATGATAGAAATATGAAATGCATAATCAAGCTTTGACTTGGTATTTGAACTAAAACACCAAAATAGCATGCATGTGATGTTTATGTGGCACCAAATTATGAATAATTGCATTCCTTTAGAAGTTTGTTTTAAGAACTTTGTCCAACAATAGACACCAAATAAGAATGAGAGAATTAGTCAAATAGAAGTTGGCTTAAAGATAGTTGACCTATGAGAATAATTAGGTCTTGTATTTCTAAATGATATTCTTGTTGTCCATGATAGAAACAACTGGTTGTGCAATTTCTCAAGTCTTCATTTGCAAATCTGCCACCTTGTGGTTGATTCAAACCAGTGGTTTGAGATGTGACAAATTGAAGAGCTAGTTTCTAGCCTTCAGCTGCTCACATTTGTGTATAAATAAAGGTGCTTTCTACCTCAAAAGGACACATATCTACATTCTTATTGTTATTTTCTAAATTATTGCTCTATTCTTCTAAGTTTGTGAGAGATTTAGTGAGGGGTTTTGCAAGAGGTTTAGTGAGAGATTTTGTGAAAGAATTTGGGAAGAGTGGAAGTGATAGTTGCTAGGTTGTAAGAAGATTTTGAGGAGGCTAAGCTTGGAAACTAGTTAGTTCAAATTGGAGCTTTGCATATACAAGCATGTTGAATCTTACTCTTTTATGCTTTGAATATTTTTGGAAAGATTCTATGTTTTGCTTGTTTTGATTGGAAAATGTGTTATGTTGTTAGGAAAAGGTTATTTTCTTCCTATGTTAAATTGAAAGTTTCTTGTTGTTTCTAGTTTTGGAGTCTCTATTTCTTGAGTGTTTGTATGTACTCCATATTAAGGAGCAAGTGTATATATTAGTATTAATACACAAGAGGGTGGAGTCTATTTAGCTAAAAGCTTAATTTGCAAAGATAGATTATGGAAACAGTTGTTTACATACTATATGAGTCATAATGAACTTAAGAGTATATAGGTATTCCTGGGATTAGGATAATCCAATGAAGGGGGAACCTATGCATAAAATATGAATGGTCATAACAAATCAAGCTAGAATGGTGGATGAGTGTGTGACATCCATTCCAAATTAGGGGTGATGAATACTTTGGCAAAAGTGGTGTAATTTGCCACTAGTTACACTGTCAGTTCATTGTGTTACATTTTAGCATGCTAGTCGGGGATTGTCATACACGTAGAATATAGTTACTGTATGGGAAAGTTCTAGTTATGTAGGACACAACACCAAGCTTAGGATTGGCTAGTATTTTGAGGTTTTTAGACCAAACTCTTCGTGAAAGGGTAGGGCCATCTTACTTTATGTGGTACATGTGTGGGGGACTATAGTAAGTTTGTGGATGGTAGAAAATCATTTGAGTGATGTTTCTCCTCCTTAGTCAGCAAGCCAAGATTTGATGGGGGATTTCCTAGATCATTTATATTTCTAGTGCTAATGAAGCTCAAATGAGCTATGCATGTATCTTGTATCTATTTCTATGAAAGATAGAAAATGTAATCTATATCTTGTTTATGAAATCATTTCTTTGGAAAGATTGTAACATTTCGTTGAATGAAATGAAAAAGATGAATTACAGTTATATCAAATGTGGATATTATCTTATTTTGAAAAGAATTTTTTTATCGCTACATGTGTTTGAAAATTTACTCTATTCACTTATGGTAAAACATAGGAGAAATCATTGAGTAGAACAACGGGCATGTTACAATTACGACTTGTAAGATCAAAATCATAAATGAAGTGTAGGAAGATAAAACTTAGGAAAAGGTGGAAGTGTTCAAAGACACAACTCAAGACACTCCCTTGATTCAAGTTTAGATCCCCCAAAATGATTAATGCTAAAAGAAAAAACTAAGGGAAAATGTGGAAGTGTTCAAACACGACTCATGGAAGTTCTCAAAGGTATAAATCAAGACAAATCCCTTGATTATTATTTTAAGCCCCTCCAAAATTATATCCAATTAAGATTAAATACAAGTTTGTGAAAGATTGGATGCCTAAATCTTCCATTTATAACTCATGAATATTTTTATAATTTTTGAAAAAATGGAGAATCCAAATCTTTTTTTTTGATACATAAGAGTTATATTTATATTATTAAAATAAATTTTACAAACATCTGCTAATGCAGGAAATCTTCAACAACCATGAATGCCATACTGGTTTAACTGCTACTACCACCCATTCTAAACACCCAACCAAAAAATTTTGAGAGCAAGATAGAAAGGAGCCTCAACCCATAGGCCCATTACAAACATGACCACTTTCTACCCACAAAAATTGATAACCACCACCCATCTGCCACTAACTAATGAACACAGAAAGCATATAAACCATCCTTTACAAAATTTACAAAAAAACAATCTTCAAATACTAACAACACTACCCATACCCATACTTTACCAGGATGAAGACAGAGCAAAATAACCAAACCCTAAACATCCCATACTCACAAAAAGCCATTGGCCTTAGCAAAGGCCTCGAAGTCCACAATCCAGACAATATCCTACACAACCATGAGCTTTGAAATTTTTTTTCATATACTCCACAGCCATGGTGATGATCATTCGATGCCTCATGAGAGTCAAACCCTTTAAATCTAGTAGAAAAGGAAAAAACTTCATCGCCTCATCTAAATTCCTCATCAACTCCAAATCACCAAGACAGGAAATACCAGTCCCCACAATGGTGGCCTTCAACACCTCATCCACACCCAACAACATATCCTTTTTGAAAACCTTTTACAACAACACCTTAGCCTCCACCTTCGACACATGATTGTCTAAAAGAGATGCCAAAAACCTAGAAGTGACATATGTATTGTCTCTCCCAAACTCGCTTTTGGTTAAATACCCATCTCCCAGCACCATTTTCACCACCACATCTATCAAGTGATCATTATTGAGCATAATCCTTTTAAAGCGTTGGTCAGTTATCGCCCTAAATGTTGTTTTTCGAGTTTTGGCACCTAGAGAGATCAATGTGTCCACACCAAACCCTCTATCAAAACTTCAATTATGAAACATGGGCACCCTGCCATTACAAAGCTCTTCCACACACTTGACAAAACCAACACTACAAGAAGCACATAACAAACAACTAGAGCTAGGCATAAAGCTATGGCCACCACATCCACCGAGCGAATACATTTAAACCCAGAGAAGTCACTAGACTTTCATCATTAAACGATGCTTAATAGAGAATGGCATTAATGCCATGACACTATGCATGAGAGAGGTCATCCTCATCCTCAAATGCCAAACAAAACTACTCTGCAGGCTATCACATCAACGTATGATCTGGTACTCAAAATATGCCACTCTATCAACATGCCACTCCTTGTATTAAGTGCCCATTATGGGATCCAACTTGTTGAGCATCACATGGAACCCAACCAGCGTGTTCATCCAAGGTGGACAACTATGAATGCCACCCCTGGGAATGATCTCTCGATTGACTAGGCCCAACAATAATATGCCTCACCCTATCCGCTTCACCTGCCACGTGCCCTCTACTGCTCTTGGAGGTTCGCCCTCCCTTCCACCCACAAACAATCCAAATCTTATTTGTAATGTAAAATTTGAATTCCTTGTGAAATTATGATTACTTGTAAAAAAAGTGTAAAATTTCGACAATCATAGTGTAGTTATTTCCCATCAATTTAATTTACTTACAACTATTGACTTCAAACACTAAAAAATGTGCTAAAAGAAAAATAAATAAAGAAATTTGATGACACCACTATGTTTGTGCTAAGATCAACTTTTCATCGATTATTTATTTGCAAAAATTTTCCTCCTAGGGAAAAAGTTATACAAAAATGAAAAAGGCCTATTTTAGGTCTTGAAAGGGGCCTTAGTGGCCCTTGGGTAGTATGTGTGCGACTATTTTAGTTGAGATGGCCATTGGGCGATGCTAGATCTAAGCTTTTGGGTGACTAAGGTCAGTAGTTTAGAGGTTGGTAGGACTATTGTTTGATCTTCTATCATGGTTGGGAGTGGAGCCACTAACAAATTCTACTACAATTATTGTCTTATAGGCAACCTTAAGTGTTGGGTGCTTAACTATTGGGTGCAATGCATAGGTGATGGATTTAGCAATAGTGCTTGAGCATTGAGTGCTAAGTGTTATACATTGAGCACTAAGTGCTCAAAATAATTTTTTATTGATTTTTTGCAAGTCGTACTCCCTTAGATTGTGTGCTAGGGGTTGTACGACCTGTTGGATAATCCTTTTTAGCCTCAAATGCTCCCAACATTGAAAGTAGATGAATTTCATATCAAAATTCATGTGTTTGACCCTTAAGACTCAATGGAAAGGATATTTTTTCCTATAAGTGATCTTTTTGAAATTTGTTCACCAAATTTGTGCTTCAAACCCTTGTTCACTATTGTGTCATATTGTGGCCTAATCAAATGAAACGAAAGTCAAACTTGACTTGAGCCTTTCAAATGCATTAGATTAGTCAAAAATATTGTCAGTATAACCAAAAATTCTATAATCACCAAGTCTCACCAAAAACATATATGCAAATACAAGGTTAACAAATCTTCATAATTCCTTTTTAGTTCTTCATATCATTCAAAACACAAGAGAAGACCATACAAGAATTTACAAGGTCACATAGAAAACTTTATTATCTTAATTAAGAATTTATTAACTCAAAACTGGCAGGTTGTCAAACGTTAGGTCCTCACTTTAGTTGAAAAATGCATCAAATGTATCGACTGAGTAGTGTTTGGAAGCTATTTGCAATAGGAAACATCTCGACTAACTCTCTCATCCTTTTTAAAAGTTTGGAATAGTTGTAAATAAAACTTAACTAAAGGCCATTAAACTAGAAAGTGTAGAAATAATCTGAACTAGAAAGTAGGAAATTATTAAGCTAGAAAGCATAAAACGATTAAGCTCGAAAGCATAGAAATGATTAAACTAGAAAGCATGTAAAAATTGTTGAAAAGGAAATGCTTGTAATGAAACTATAACAACTATTAACTAACATCTAACTATCAACATATAACAAACTTAACAACCTACAACTAATGACCAGAGTGGGTACTCGGGAAATTCAAGAAAACAAAGCTAAGATTATAAACTCAAACTACAATCTGCAAGAAAAACTAACAAAGCTCAACACATACAAACAACAATTATTCACATTTACCATACAAAATGAAGATAATAGAATTATAAATAAAGATACTTATCTATCTATTCTATGATTCCCTCGAGTGGTCAACTCTCGATACTCCTACCCTGAACTCAGATCACATGAATTTCTACTTCTTCAAGATCAATTCATCCAAGATACCATCACACAATATACTAATCACTCATAATGAGAGAGGAAAATCTTATTTTATTCATATCAAAAGTATAACTTAGAAAACATAGTTTAAGAGCACATTATGATAGCATAATGATATCCAATGTCATTGTTTTTGACGGTTACATATTTATACAAAAAATGGTAACAGAATCCTATCATTCAGATGGTGAAGATCACCATTGAAAAAGTCTTCAATAGAATTCAACTAACTAACAGACTTAGGTCCATAACACAAAGCATTAAAAAGACTTGGAGTGAGCCATAAAGTCTTTAAACGAAATAACAAAAAACATTTAAAAGACTCGGTCCACCATGCACTTCCTAATTTCTGATGCCTGGACTTTTGATGCTTGTCTTCAACTGCATTGAAGTTGGCTTCAAGATCTACTTGGCTGAGCATAATGCATGACCGTGCATAATGACCTGTACAATACTTAAAAACTATACCATTATGTTAGCGCTGGTTAGCTTATTTCAATCAATTTCAGGAAATAAAGATTATACATTTTTTCATGAAAAGTAAGCAATTACTAATCCTAAAGATAAATAATTGGCAGGGTGAAAATGACTTGGGACAAACAAGGAAGGGTAATTGGTTTAGTATAGTTATAAGGTTATTTTTACCTCATCAAAAACTCTCAAAATTCTCTCTGATACCATGTTAGAAATATCAAAATAGATAAATAACTAGAAACTTTTTAAGAGAGATTATGTCATGCCCTAATTTTTTACATGAGAACATGTAACACAACCAACAATTTTTTGTTTAAAATCATTAATTAAGTTAATTATCTCACTAAATGTTTAGGGTGTAACAAAATCTCATACTTTAACCTTGCTAGCCACATAAGTATTACTATACCCTAACAAGTGCTAGATGTATGCCAATAGTCTTATCACTATGATTAACACTACATTCATAATCAACTTAGGTCCTAACTTATCCTACGTATATGGGTATCCTTGATTTCCTTGACAAATGTCCAATTTCCTTTTTCATTCAAAAGATTAAATGCATGAGCATGAAGTTCAATTGTAATTTAGTTTACTTATAAATTTTGTTACCATTCCATTCCCTTAATGGATTATTTTTATAAGAGAATAGAATGGTAACAAAATTTATAAGTAAACTAAATTACAATTGAACTTCATGCTCATGCATTTAAGCTTTTGAATGAAAAAGGAAATCGTACATTTGTCAAGGCAATCAAGGATACCCATATACATAGGATAAGCTAGGACCTAAAGTGATTACAAATGTAGTGTCAATCATAGTGATAAGACTATTGGCATACATCTAGCCCTTGTTAGGGTATAGTAATACTTATGTGGCTAGCAAGGTTAAAGTATGAGATTTTGTTACATCCTAAACATTTAGTGAGATAATTAACTTAATTAATGATTTTAAACAAAAAAATTGTTGGTTGTGCTACATGTTCTCATGTAAAATTTTTGGGCATGACAGATTCTAAGCTACAAATTGCAAATGCATAAAAGAAAACCAACGATTCCAAAAGACGCAAATGTCAATATGACAAAATTGCATTAAGAAGTTCTCTAAAAGAAGCTACAAGAAAAATGATGTATAAAGTACAATGAGAGCCTTGCTCATATAAGCAAAGAAGAGGAGGTAATAAGGTAGGACTAAATGACTAGCTACCCCTTCAAAGGTGCAACACATGTGAGCTCACTTGACAAGTGTGTGAGCAAGTGACAAGTATGCATGCAATGAGTGTTTCAAGTGATGAGGACACATGTCTCAACCATATGAAGTGAGAAAAAAATATGAAATAATATAAGTAAACTTAAATTTAGTGTGTATAGGTCAATCCTAGAAAAGTGATATCCTAACTAGATATATAAAGTCATTATATACACTAACACCTTTTACATAGACCATCCATAGTAGTAGCTTGAATTTTTCTCTTAAGGAAACTATTATGCAACATGACAATGCTAGCTATATAATTCTAAATGTTAGTTTTGCTAAGGATGACAACCTTGTCAAGGGAAGCCATCCAAGAATTTCATTTCTCTTCAAGCCTTTACATTCTTAAGTTGGAATCATTGATATTTATGGATAAAATTTTGAAGTTACAAGTCTTGGTCCACTCCCTTTTTGATGATTTTACCTTGACCTCAAGTTTAGTATCATCCCCTTTCACCTGTTTAAAAAGAGCATGTATATTTAGTTTTATTCTTTCATGTTCATTTTTAAACCACTTGAGGATGCAATGTCCTCAAGGGTTTTCATTTTAATGTCCAAGACATGGCAAGTCAAGCACAAGTTAGAATTGGTGATTTTCACCTCACTCTCCTACTTAGTTGTGTTGACATTCCTAGTGGCAATAATGTCAAGATCCTTAGAACCAAGGTCATAAATAATCACCCTTGAAGAGCTTGTAATCTTTAGGGATTTGCCTCTCCTATCAAAGAAATTGGCAAAATTATGAGTAGAAGAGACAAATAGGATCATGAACCAAAGAGGGGGGAGTGGGTGTAAGGGTACTAAAATTGATTCTCATAGTAGGTCTATTAAGGTTTGGGTAGAGAGAACTAAGAACAATAGGAAATGTGGTGGGAACAAAGGTCCCACATGGACCAAACACCATGAAGGATTTAACAATAAGAAAATTTGAGGTTGGTATTTTGGTAATCTCTTTTATTATATATGCATATTGATAATACAAATTCAAATGATTATCGGTTTATTAACTCATATAAATTCAATTCTAATATTTTATAATAGGATTATATAATAAATATGATAAATATATCATATAAACATTTAAATTTTCTATATTTTTTTTTTCTACTTCCCTACCATCTCTATAATTCTTAATGTAAGTCCTTCCCTACAACTTTTTATTGAACAAAGAATAGAGATATCACTGCAACATCTATGAGCATTACGGATGCACATTTATTTATTTATAAATTAAAATTTAAAACCATATGATATTTTATATTTCCATTAGTTGAAAAATACGGTTAAATGTGCAGAGTATTGGATAGACAAAACAATAGTTTAATGCCTTCCATTCAGTTAAGGAGGTTTTGTTAATAAAAACCCATGTTATCAAAACGTTTCTAATACTCACTTGATGTGTCTTAATTTCTACTTTTAAGCGGGATTCTGCAATAAGGGGGCAGTGGAAACCAATGGCACTTTATCATGGAATGCATAATTTATGTGGATATGGGTACTCAGCGGAAATTAGTTTGAAAGTTGATAATATGTACAAGGAAAATAAGATCAATCAGATGGTCAGCTTTCCAATCAAAATTAATAGTAGAAGATCTGACTTGAAAAAGAGCATAAAAACAAACGAGACCTGTTTGTCTGCGTCCCATAAACTGTTTAATCTTGTGAGCATCATTAAAAAATTTCTTTCATTCATTCACCAGAGCCATGTGAGTTATACTGTACTGTCAGAAGATAAAGTTTTTTTGTACTATGCTTTAGTCAAGCTGGGTAAAGGGCTTGTCTTTCTTTCTTCAAATCTAACCTAATCTTTCAATGGCAGTCACTAGTCCTACTCAGAGGCCTCCTTGTTTCGGTGGAGAATGGGTTTGTTTGTCAAGTAGAAATTTAACTCAGATTAGTATACCGACCTCAATTTTACAAAGCCCATCTACCAATAAATCTAGATGTAACAGGGTAATCACGATGGCTGTTTCTGTTGAAAAGAAATATACCACTCAAAAGTCTGAGGAGATCTTCACTGCCGCGAAGGTTGGTATTTCTGCCTTAATTGTATTTGTCAATTTCATTTCTTTGTTTACCGCGTTACTGTTTCATTGTTTATCTCAATATTCAATGGATACATACATACTTGACCTAAGCCATGAAAATGAGATGTTCATGTTGCCAGAGTTTTACACCTAAGCAATACGGTAGGAGACATAGATTTGATGTCACTCGCTGTAATGTAGTGGCTCGACAGTGTGTGATGGAAATATCATCAACATAGACAATAAGAATCACAATTTCATGACATCAAAATTAAACGTCAGAAAATCTTCTTCTGTATGATGTTGCCGTTCACAGAGCTGACTAATTGAACTTAAATTTTGTAGCAATTTGAAAAATAGATAGTTTTCATGACATGTTATGGGCATTCATTCAAAACTTCACCCTAGTGTTGCAAATCGCAGATTTTGATCCCAACGATATTTGGCAAGGTTTAGTATTTACTGCTCGTATTAACTACTAATTTCTAGTAGGTTTAAGAAGTAATCAAAACATGGTGACCCAGATGGAACTGGAAGTATGCATCTTTACCTATCACATGAAGATATTCACAAAAATGCTATGAAAATGTATGTATTAAGAATGATGGAAGCAGAATTTCAAATTACCTTAGTAAACAATGATCTAGGTTTTATAGAGAAGTTCGTCCAGCTCTAAATGAATGTATGATTGGTAGAGTACTCAATCCCAAGGATAATTCAACTGGTGAATACTTCCCCTTTGAGCACGGGCAGATTGTATTATGCTTTTTTAGTAAGATGGCTTTTGAGCTGTAGAGCCATAATGGCGAAAGGCAGTTCAATTAATATATTGAGGCCTTTTTGAACTCAATAGGTAGCCCGAGCCTACTTAAATGCTTGGCCCTCCTTGTTGATCAACGATTAAAATTAAAAACCATACCACACAAAGAAAACATTATTATGTTACAACAGACATTCATCTCAATCTTATTAGTGCACGGGGAATTCAATATCAAGCTTAAATTAATGCCTCCTTTGGCATAAGTTACATTGTTACTTCTATCCAGGTCATCATCATGGCAGTTACTTCTAGCTCTAAACCATGGCCCACTGGAGACAGTATCATTCTAAGGCGAATTTGCACAGGCTAGTTTTTCAAATTGAAGAAAAGTAGAATTAATTAACCTCTCACCTTGGGAGGTATTTATAAGATGTATTAAATTGTGCAGGATTCAGTCAAACTTAGCTGACTTTAAACTTAATGGGAAAAATTAACAGAGTGCTGTGCAAAATGGACAAGATATATGCCAGAGTTTTTATCATGGATATTCCATAAGGTTTAGCACTCCGTGTAAGGACAAACGACAATTTGAATTTGGTCTATTAGGATTTGTTCCAACAGGCTACATCCGGATAAGTGGCATTATGCAAAGGATATTTATTGATTGAAGTAAGCCTTTCAAGAGTAGTTACTTTGCACTGTTGCTAATGATCATTTGAATTTTTTTCAAAATATATGGTGATTATGTCTTAATGCTAAATAAGATTGCAAAAATCATGCAATAATGAAAACTTCAAATGCAGAAGCATACATAGATAATTACACTTTGAAATCTATTTTCCATTGCTTTGAAAAACTTACATGGAAATCTCCACAACTGAGACAACTCACAGCTGCACAGAAATTAACAACATGAACTATGCTGTTACATACAGTTTTTCAGTCCTTCGATGAACTTAGTCTTTCATTCCTTTGAAAGACAATTTGTATAGTAAACTTCTATCTTGCTCCTATCTTTATACTAATTCAGCTAAACATCTAATCTCTCAAAAATCAGCTTTATTTACAAAAAGCATCCTTATAACTTATAAGGGTGAGATGGAAGATAAGTCTAAGTCGTTAGTGATTGTCTACACTTTATTACACTTATTTAGTTAAATAAAAGACTTTCATTTTAGTCCTGAAAATTGAAATGCAAAATAGACTAATCAAACCACTTGAACTTTTCCATGCACGTTCACACTGAACTTGTGCAGAAGTTCCTATCCAAGCTGAAATCTCAATACTCCCTCTTAGCGAGGAAGGAATTCTCCACCGATCTAAGTTTGTCTCTGAAATCTTTAAACTTCTCTTTTGCTGAAGGCTTGGTTTGAATATCAGGTAACGAAGATGTATTGGAGCTTCATTGCTCCCTTTTGAATGCTGTCTTTGATGAAGTGGTATCTGATCTCTATGTGCTTGGTCCTGCCATGACACATTGGATTCTCCAAGAGTTTGACACAACACTGATTATACAGTAAATGACCATGGAATGCAATTCCTAATCAAAGAACCCTACAAGTAACTTGCAAAGCCAGATGGCCTCACAAATAGGAGTACTAGTTGCCATATACTCTGCCTTCGCTGTGCTTAGTCCACTGACGTTGAACTAGGATACCATTCCTGAACCCAAGCTAAAGCAACGCCTTGAGGTGCTTTTCTTGTCTGTTGCACTCCCTACCCAATTAGAGTTTGTATACCCCTGCAACTTTACTTCACTATCTCCAAGATATCTTAGACCATACTCCATTATACCCTTCAAATATTTCAGCATATGCTTTGTTGCTACCCAATGCCCCTGCCTTAGCTTTGTTACAAGCTAACTCAAGGTGTTCATTGCAAAACATATATTTGGTCTGGTGTTGGTCAATTACATCATGAAACCTATCAGCTGCTTGTACAACGTGGGATTGATCACCTCTGAATCTGAAGACATTACCCGCTTTAGATTAGTGATCATAGGTGTGGCCATAGGTTTATAATCCTCCATTTGAAATCACTTTAGGATCTCAATTACATACTTTGCCCAAGAGAAATCTCTCTTGGTCTTTCCCAAACCTCTAACCCCAAAAAGTAATGCATTAGGTTGATGTCCTTAATCTCAAACTCAGCAGAGCCACTTTGCACCTTGCAATGTGCTGCCTTGCACTTGTAATGAACAAATCATCTACGTATAATATCAACATAAGCAGATCAGTCCCAACAACTATGCAATAAAGATTAGAATCTGCTTCACTTTTGCTGAAGTCCATACTTAGCAGATATTCATCTATCCTCAAGTACCACGGCCTAGGTGCCTATTTGAGTCCATACAAGTCTTTCTTAAGCCAACAAGCATGGGATTCCTTCCCATTTGCCTCAATGTTCTGAGGCTGCTCTATATACACTTCTTCAATGAGAACATTAAGAAAAGTTGTCTTAACATCCATTTGATGTATTTTTTAGCCCATGATTGTATTAAAGTATTATTGTAATATTTAATGGTCATCTTAGTTGTTAGTTAGTTGCTAGTTTACTTTCAGTTAACTAAGTTTGTTTTAGTTAGTCTTAGCAACTTTCAGTTTATTGTTTTTGTCTAGGACTGTTTCTTTCTAGAAACATCGTCTTGTAAACTATTTATTAAGGAATATTCCTCTCTTTTGTTAATAACGAATAATAATAATCAATTAACATTTCATGGTATCAGAGCTTAGGCTAATTTTTGTAATAAAAATTCGTGTTTTTCCTAAGAAATTTTGGAAATATTTTAGATGTTTTTGTTCGATTTTTTGATAAAAATCGAAGGTTTACTTGACAGTTAAAAATCACATGTGGATTTTTATTTTTTTTTATTTCTTCTGAGGAATCGAGGGTTTTTGGCAATTTCTATGCAAAATTCATTGCTTGTTTTTGCTCGATTTTTAATAAAAATTGAGGGTTTTATTTGCTGTGCAAAATCATGGATCTGTTTCTAGGAATCACGAGGGTTTGTGCAACATTTTTTGGACAAATTTCTACAAAACGAGGGTTTATTTCTTTGCATAATCGCGGCCTGTGTGTTTGTTTTTGAGTGCATGTTCGTGGGATTTTTTGGGCGGGTTTTTTCTCTTGCACATGATTTTTCCTAAGTTCGTGACCTATTTCTGCACAAAATCACAATGTATTTCTGCGCATTTTGGGTCTGAAAAATCCATGCAACCAAGGGTTTTGGTTAGCTGTGACTAAAGTTTTTTTGCAACCTATATCTGCAAGATCACGTCTGGTTTTGGCACTAAAACATGAGCGATTTTTTTAAAATCGTGGCACTTAGAATCGTGTAGGTTTGTGCAAGGATTTCCAGCCTTCTTTGTGACAGGTTTTGTGCTTTTTTTTTTGGTGATTTTTTTTGTCTAAAAAAAAAATCGTGCCCTATTTCAGAATCGCGACTAGGGTTTCTACAAAATTTCATGGGTTTGCAGCTAAAGTTTTTGACATTTTTTTTCTAAAAAAATTGTGCCTAATTTTTTGACAAATTTTTGGAAATTCATGCCCAGGGTTTCAGACCCAAGGAACATTTCAAATTTTGCAGATTTTTTCTCTATTTTTGGATAAAATCGTGGGTTTTTAGCCTTTGATTTTTTTGAAGATTTAAAAAAAAAAAATCATGGGATTTGGGCAGCTGATTGCCTTGGGATCTGTGCTAGCTGATCACCTAAGGTTTGACAAAAAAATCAGATTTTTTGCAGTCAAACTTTTGCCTCATTTTCGTGCTTTTGGAAAATGGGAGGGATGGCATCTTTGACCAACTTCATGTTGGAAAGTAGCTAGAGGTTCAATGGTAAAAATTATAATACCTGGAAGTAGAGGATGCTTACTATTTTTGAGTATCGATGTCTAGAATCAGTTGTTTTGGGTACAGAAGCTCGTCCTACCACTATGGGAAAGGACCAAGACAAGTATGATGGTAATATCAAGAGGCGATTATGTTTCTCAAGTTATCAGTCACCAATGAGATGCTTCCAAAAATACCATCTAGTAAGATTGCTGCTGAGATCTGGAAACACTTGAAAGATCTTCATGAAACCTTAGACAAGGGCAGGACGTTCTTTAAAAATATGTTGTTCTCCATTATGATGGATGACAAGATGTCTTTGCAAGATCATCTTATGAAGATCAAAGACATTCGCGATCAACTGGAGGCCATTGGTCGCAAGATGGAAGAAGAGGATATGGTGGTTATCACGCTGAAAAGCTTACCGCGATCCTATGAGCACTTCATTGAAACTCTCATCACCTCCACCAATGTTGACCTAAAGTTTGATGAGATTTACAACAAGCTCTCAACAGGATAGGTGGAAGAAGCAGTTTGGGAGCAACAGTGACACTCCCAGTGTTGAACAAGTGTTCACTGCCAAAGACAATGGCAAAGGCAAGTCCACTCAGCAAAAAGGACAAGGCAAATTGGAGGAGAGCTCCAAGAAGTCTTTCACATGCCATTACTGTGGTAAGACTGGTCATATGAAGAAACATTGCAGGAAACAGTTGGCTGATCAGAATGCCAACTAGGAAGGGTCTCAGCAACAAGCCCATGTGGCAGAGCATACTGAGCAGGAGTCTGCCTCTTATGCATTCATGGCCAAAAGACTATTAGATTATGGGTAGACTTCTTTTAAGTTAGTAGAATGACACCATTAAGGGAGGGTATTAAAGTAGTATTGTAATATTTAATGGTCATCTTAGTTGTTAGTTAGTTGCTAGTTTACTTTGAGTTAACTTAGTTTCTTTAGTTAGTTTTAGCAACTTTCAGTTTATTGTTTTTGTTCACGACTATTTCTTTTTAGAAGCATCGTCTTGTAAACGATTATTTAAGGAGCATTCCTCTCCTTTGTTAATAATGAATAACGATAATCAATTACCATTTCATATTGAAACTAAAGACATAATTGTTCTAATGGAATTGTATTTGGCGACTAGAGAAAAGTCTTCTCATAGTCCATTCCCTTCTTTTGGGACCTCGCCACAAACTTCGCTTTGTACTTCTCAATGTTAGTTTTTAGATTAGAAATGTAAGCAATAAAAAATGCAACACATAGACAATGAACACAACAATTTACCCTACGAAAACCCTCCTACTCGAGGGAGAAAATCCCAACAACAATATTCTCTTTATATATTAGAAGAATAATAGGCCCTAGAAAGGGCGAATACAATACAAGGATCTGCACTTAGATCTAGTGCAATTTCATGAATACATTAAGTATTAACTCTTCTCCTTGATGCTGATCTACTGCTTAGGAAACTCGACCTACTGCTGAAGTTCGAATTGGAGTGAATGAATTGCTTGTGAAATGAGAGAACTTCATCCTCTATTTATACCCAACTAGGCGGCCTTCTTTCTAGGGCCGACCTAGTAAATACAAAATATTATTCATAGAATGAAGGCTGACCTACCTTATAGTAAATTATTTAAGGAGAAAAAATAACTCCCACAACTACAACATTAACACTCCCTCTTAGCTAGGGAGGTATTTTCCAGATATCCTCGTCATGGAGTCTCTCAACATGACGTCCACAATGGCTACACCCATTTGTGGAAAACCACCTCTCAGTCTCAGAGATGCCCAAGAGTTCATCACGGAGTCTCTCAACATGATGTCCACAATGGCTACACCCATTTGTGGAAAACACATCTCAGTCTCAGAGATGTACAAAGGTTCATCATGGAGTCTCTCAACGTGATGTCATCATGGAGTCTCTGAACATGACGTCCACAATGGTTACTCCCATGTGTGGAAAGAAACACATCTCAGTCTCAGAGACGTACAAAGGTTCATCACGGAGTCTCTCAACATGATGCCATCATGGAGTCTCTCAACATGACGTCCACAATGTGTAGAAAGAAACACATCTTAGTCTCAGAGATGTACAAGGGTTCATCATGGAGTCTTTCAATGTGATGTCGCCATGGAGTCTTTCAACATGACATCGAAACTCCTATGTGTAGAAAGAAACACATCTCAGTCTCAAAGATGTACAAGGGTTCATCATGGAGTCTTTCAACGTGATGTCGCCATGGATTCTTTCAACATGACATCGCATCTCAGTCTCAAAGATGAACAAGGTTTCATCATGGAGTCTTTCAACATGATGTGGTCATGGAGTCTCTCAACATGACATCTCATCTCAGTCTTAGAGATGAACAAGGGCTTGCACCTCATATTTCTCTATCTCAGAGAAATATACATTACAACAAATCTTCATGATGATGTGACTCCCTCTGAAGCTCCAAGCACTTGCATCAACCTCCTGACCTCCTTGTCCAAGATTGCCTGCAATGCTTGCCTTAGAGGAATGATTTCCAATGCACACCTCCGACACTACTAACTTGCTAGAGTCCAGGACTGCCTTCCTCGACCTCATCCCAGATCACCCTATTTTGGATAGGTTTGTAGAGCTACCAATGTCAAATCCAGATTGACTGTCTTGTGCAATTTTCTTCTCAATTGTTGAAGAGGTTTGGCCTTGCAACACTACAACCTTCACTTCTTCTCAGTGAGTCACAAAACTCCCTCTTGATCCCTGCCTCAAAGATTGCAAAGAAATCCTTTGGAAGTGAACTTCCCTGCATTGATTGATCTCAAAACCTTAATCCTTTTCCCGGACATGCTCTCAACTCGTGCCTTGAATTCTCAGAATTTAACTCCCTCTAAATGTCATTTCCTCCTCTTCAAAGTAGCTGATCGCAATGACAAATTGTATAGGTTCTCCGTTGTTTAGTGTCTTCATCTTTCTCAATCTTCTTTGCAGATGCAAACTCTCCATCCAAGGCTGACCCAACCTTGTGCCCTTGAGAGATGTCTCTAGTGAAGTTATGTGCCACCAACTCAGTCTCATGGTTGCAAGCTAGGTCTTCATGTTTGTTCATTTCTCTAGCCGGCATGACTTCCTCACCGAATGCCTCAAGCTCTTCCTCCCTTTGAATTCTTTATGCAATCTCTCTCCACTCTACATTTTAGAGAGATTAATAATAGTTCATAAAATCAAAACTACCTCGATGCAAATGTAGTCATCTAGCAAATATCATTAGATAGAACAATTAAAGGAATAATAGAACTTATCTTTGTTGATCCAATTGCAGCCATTTTTTCTCCTCCTAACAACCATATCCTACTATAATTCCCTGCTTGACTCCACTTTCCATGGGAGTAGCACATTTTTCATTATACAGATTGATGACCTTATCCTTTGCACAGGAGGAGGCAACAATCTGAATGCTTCCAATAGCATCATTTGCCTCTTGACAATGGTCTAAACTGAAGTTGCACCATTGAAACAACACCTCCAGTACCTCATAAACTGACTGCTATAATTGTGATGGGGTCTGCTATACACTTTTGAGCATGAAATAGGTTTGTAATAGGATGACACCCCCAATGCACCCTCCAACCTCACCAAAGACCACCACCAAAGTCACAAATCAACCCAATATCAACTCAGCTGTCATAATCCTCAAAATTATGTATATGTTAAACTGAAATTGTTCTCCATAAGCTTTATATTATTCATGAATATAATAATTAAAATTTGGAGTTAGAAATCAAATAATCTTGTTATTGTTGTCCTTATAGAGAATTCGATTTACTTTGCATAACAAACTTTAGTCTAAGATAAGTTAGCGATAATGGTTGGTCAAGCGACGCAACCCTATAAGGAATGCGACTTCCCCGGAAGGGCACAACTTTGACTAACACCTCTATAGGCCCTTAAAGACTCAGAGTCAACGTAAGGAAGAGAGGCAGATACGCGGGAGAGAGGAGAGAGCAAATGGATTACATAGCCACGATCTAAAGCTGACACCAGGCGCTAATCAAAGGTAAGTGTTCTCACTGTCGAAGCTCATAGAATAATACATAATGTTGGTTAGTAAGGTTAATGTATAGTAGCAATATTTCAAGGAATACCAGTGATCGATTAGTACGCTCAAACCCGTAACAATTAATGAATTCAATCTAAATACAGATAGAAAAATGATTACACATTAAATGGTTCATTAAATGAATGTATGTCAGTATATTACATTCATTAGTATAGCAAAACTAAATCCACTATTAACTTCGTCTAAAGATCAATGAATCTACTTAATTTGTCAATACTGTAGGAACATGGTAAATAAGTGAACACATCTTAAACGAATATATGTCAGTATATGTATATATCGAACAATGCAGCCAAATTAAGTTAATGATTAATTCCCGCGTCTGAAGAGACATGAACACTATCTATTTAGTTGTAAAATCACAGTAATGTTGTTGTTAGGAATTATTACCTTCCACGTAAATTATCACTGCTGGTTGAGTAGATAGATTTAGAGCCAACAAACTCTTTCACTGACGCTCACCGAGGAGAGGATGGTTGTGGGAGGGAAAGGCTGGTAAGTTTGATCCCATGTTGGATGTCCCAAGATGGTAATGAATCCTGAGGGAGTCTACTTGGAGATTGGTCACGCGCCCTCGGCACTATAAGGCGTCCCTCCTCCAATGGGGTCTAGAGAAGAGAGGTAAAGGCGATGATCTATTCCGGTCAAGCGTGATAAGTTACGATTAACTATGATGAGTATGGATTCATGAAATTTGTATCATATATGTTTGTTAATGGTAAACTATTTAATGCATTTATCTCATATGCTATTCTAAATAGAATCAATGCACTAATCTCAAATGTTAAAAATGGAAATAAATGTGTAATTAATTAGTGAAAGGCAACAACAGTCTTTTGAAGCAATTTATATAAATTAAATTATATGAACATAGAAGCGAACCTTTACCTTGACTTGTGCACTTCATTTCTTTTTGCTAGGGAAAATTTAATAAGGGACATTACATCAGCATTGTTGTATAGCCACAAATAGACAAAGAGATGCAATTTTCAGGTCTGAAATGAAATGCAATATTTGTTGCAGGTCTGCTGTCATAAATTGTAAGACCTGGCAGCCATGGAAAGACCCTCATATGTCTAGACCATTCCATGAAAGCACCGCCCAGCAATAACCATCATCAACTATTTGCCTAGCACTTCAATTTAACCTCATAAAAGCAAGAAGGAACCAATTTACAAAGCTGATGACAACCTACAGGTAACCCAGTAACTAATCTGGCACTAGAAAACAAGGGCGATTTGTTTCAGAAATTTGTATCTACATTGATAATCACTCAATCTTCAATATAACACCTTCATTCTCTTTTAGATCCATCAAGGCACTTCTCTCTCTACATCGACATATTAATATCCTTAACAAAATCTTTACCCTGAATTTTTTTTGTCATTTCTTCCAATTTATCAACCTCCAACGATCCAGATGTCTCCACCCCTGAATTCTTCATAGGCTTCCCACCGATCTCACAAATTTTCGTATGTTGAAGAATCTGAGAAACCTGTTTAGACCATAAATGTGTTCAAATGCCCTCACCCAGGACTAATAAACTGGAACGCCCTCCATAAAGTACCCTGAGACTGAAACCGAGTCTCAAAGGTTGTTGAAGATCATCACTCCTCTGAGATGAACGCGTTTCCTCTTTTGGAGTTCCAAACCTCCAAAAATAACCACATTATCCCTCAAAATGGAAGAAGAGTTCAGCGCCTAGGGTTATGTGAACAGTACGGCCTCTAGGAATGAAAACCACCAATAAATGCATTGATTTTCTGATGTCTGAAACTCAGAAAAAAAACAAGCCGTCCAAGTTTGATCAAGACTCACAATCAGTTTTCAATGCTCTGCTCAACTCCTTGACTGAATATAATCTAAAAAAAAGAAAACTCCAAAAATCATGATTTTCCCAGTTATATTGATGCTCCACTAATGGAGAATTCAATACCTTCTTTTCACTAGAAATTCAATCTCCATTTTGGCAGAATTTGCACTCCTTCAAACTGAGAATGAAATTTTGTCTTGACTACTTAAACAAATCTGATCAGATCTTTTCTTAGACCCGCTTTGATACCATGTTAGTTTTTAGATCAGAAGTGTAAGCAATAAAAAATGCAACACATAGACAATGAACACAACAATTTACCCTGGGAAAACCCTCCTACTCGAGGGAGAAAAACCCAGCAACAATATTCTCTTTATATATGAGAAGAATAACAGGCCCTAGAAAGGGCAAATACAATACAAGGATCTCCACTTATATCTGGTGCAATTTCATGAATACATTAAACATTAACACTTCTCCTTGATGCTGATCTGCTGCTTAGGAAACTCGGCCTGCTGCTGAAGTTCAAATTGGAGTGAATGAATTGCTTGTGAAATGAGAGAACTTCATCCTCTGTTTATACCCAACTAGGCGGCCTTCTTTCTAGGGCCGACCTAGTAAATACAAAATATTATTCATGGAATGAAGGCCGACCTGCCTTATAGTAAATTTATTTAAGGAGAAAAAATAACTCCTGCAGCTACAACATTAACACTCAATACTACCATTTGCAACACACTTGATTTTGTAGAGCCACTTGAAACTCACAACTAACTTCCATGTCTTAGCATGATGTCTCACACATCGTTTGTGATGATAGTGGTGCACTCCTCCACCATGGCATCCCACCAAACTTATTGTTCTACAACTTCTGCCAAGTTGGAAGGCTCTAAATCATTGATGTTACCCATAAATGTTGCTAGAATTGGCTCACCTTGTAACTTGTAAATATTGCTTTTTCTAACACTTATGCTACATATAGGCTTGGTTTCTTTAGCTTGACAAGAACTTGCTGATCGTTGAGTTCAATTGCATAGCCCTTATCATCCATCATCGAAAATAAAAGCAAATTCTTCTTGAGACTAGGAACAAGCAAAACATCATCAAAATCTATAGAAATTCTTGACTGCATTTGAAAGGGAATTATTCAAACTCCTATTACTAGATATTTGGCATCATCAGCAAGCTCAACCTAAACTCTAGAATTATGTTCCTTGAAATTGGTAAAATACTCCTATGTGTATGTCATATGCCTAGAGGTTTCACTATCCACATACCAAGCATTCCTTGGAACCAAGTTGGTAGAAAGACAAGAAACCATTGAGAACTATTTCTCAAATTAGGCAACAAACTTAATCATGTGAATTTCTACATACCTCCTTTCGTTCTTGCTTTTCTTAGTTCTTCTTGTTTAGACATTGTGATGCATAATGGCCAAACATATGACAATTGAAATGCTTGATTTTACTCAAGTCCTTCCTTTGCTATGAGGATCCTTCCTCATCCTTTCCCTTACTTGTGATGTTTGATTCAATTCATATTTCAAAACCCCAAGTTATGAATTGTTGAAACCCTAGCTTTGTGGCTGCCCTAGCCATTGTTAAAAAACCTTAGTTTGCCACTTCCTAGCTGGAAAATTTTGTCATTAGAAAACATCTTGAAGACTAAGGGCTCCAAGGATGGGGTTAGGAGTAATGGTTTGTGTGGACTAAGGTTTGACTTGGATGAGGGATGAATCAAAGGAGAGAATAAATTTATGCTAATTTGGGATGATGGGTATGCATTAAGGTTTGGAATAGATGGTTTTGGCATGGTTTAGGGGAAGGAATAAAGTTTGTGTGACTTTAGGTTTGAATAAAATCCACCTATAGCAAACCCTAGTTGGTCCCTTTGTGTGCCCTAGTCTGCATTGCTGCAAACTGGTAATTTTTGGTGCCAAAAAAGCCTAGTAGCCAACTTGCAATCCTTGGCCATCACATTACTCTAGCCATAATAAACCTTGGTCATGGATTTAAACTACTACTATTGCGGTCTACAAATGCTTTAGTTGTTGTCTTAAAAATTGGAAAACAAACCCCAAATTTGTTTTAAAATTTGCCGTTGTTTTATCTTGCAAATAAGCCCACGATTTTCACTTCTCCTAGTCACAATTTTGCACTTGCAATTAACCAACAATTTTTAATAAAAATAGTTGTGCTTTTTTGCCTTGAGAAAATGACATGAATTTTCTTCTTTCCAACTTGCAAAATTGATGAAAAACCTTCACAATTTCGTAGCAAATAAGTCCACAAACCTACAAACAAAGTTTTGCTATGATTTTTATCCAAAATCCTTAGGCCATGCAATTTTTCTCCAAACACCTTGCAAATTTCCTCATGAGGGCAGTGTTGGTGTGCGTTTTATTACCCACCGAACACAAAATAAAATGTCCAAAGACACTCTATCCTCTTTTGAAAAACCACCGCGTATGCTAAGATTGCGAGAACATCATATGGCGGTTCCAAGGTTTCTTTTGTCAGGTCATGACGTATGGATAAGCTCAATGGGCGTTGTGATATGTTGGTAATATACAAAGGGACTTACGCTAGGCTTGTTCAATTCACAATGAAGGTATAGACAATGAAGCCCTATTGTTTGTGTTTCAAATCAAACAAAATGAAAAAGGAGATAAGGGTTTAGAAGTTCTAATCTACTCCTAAGAATTCAAGAGACGGTAAAGATTTGGTGAAACGAATAACCATGCTTTGCTTCGCCTCCCTGGGACAACTACACAAAGTGGGTGCAATCTTCAAAGGGTGTGATAATAATTTTCATGTCTTGAATAAGATTGAAGTTAAGCATCCACAATCACGAGCTGAGGCTAACTTTACACATTGAATGAAAATCATCCATCCAAAGAAAGTATGAGCAATGTTTCACCATAAATCTATACTATCAAATCTTGCATTCACTTAACAAACATTCAAAGCAAGTTCTGTCTAATTCTAAATCTAATTCTATCTATGGTTGAAGAAGTTATGCAACCTTGCACACCACTTGACAGTAAAAGTGTAATGAAGAATTTCTTGTTAGCTTCATCATACAACCTATAGGCTTTGGATGATTCAGAATAGCCAAGAAAAATGCACTTATAACTATGATTATGCAACTTACTTCTTTTGTCCTTAGGAATTAAAGCATAGCAAGTAGACCCAAAAATCCGAAGATGTCGAACGGATGGAGGATACCCAAACCAAACTTCATATGGAATGGCCTGTTGAAGCGCAGATGATGGAGATCTATTATGAAGATAGACTACAGTTCTTGCTGCTTAAGCCCAAAAATATAACTTGATTCCTTTGAAATATAGCATTGCTCAAACCATGTTCATGATGGTTCTATTCATTCTTTCAACCACACCATTTTGTTGAGGAGTACCTGGAATAGTGAGATGATGTTGAATCCCATTTTGACGAAGATAATCCTCAAAAACTAGAGAAGTAAATTCTCCACCATTGTTTGTTCGAAGAGTACCAATTTGAAATTGGGCTTGATTTTCAATGATGACACGAAACCTTTTAAAAATTTCAAAAGCTTCTGATTTTTGCTGCAAGAAATAAATCCAGGTCATGCGATTGTAATCATTAATGAACAACATGAAATACTTAGATCCTCCAACAAAAGTTACTGGTAAAGGCCCACATAAATCAGAATGAATGAGTTGCAATTTTCTATGTTCTCTCCAAGTTGAGCGTGGGAATGGATTTCTATGTTGTTTGGCAAGAATACATGCTTCACATTTTTCAATTGTTTTAGGCAGAATGGGCAAACCATCAACACCATTCTTTTGCATGATATGAATGCTATCATAACTAATATGTCCAAATCTTGCATGCCACAAAAGACTAGGAGATAGACTAGCTTCTTCAGTAAGATATGCAAAACTTCTAGAAAGAGCAGAAGTACCATTGAGTTTTAATAATCTTCCATCTTCACAACCAGTAAATGCAACTTGATTATTAGATATTTTTCTAACAACTTGTCCATCTTTTAACAAAACAGAGTAGCCTTGTTGTCGAATCAATACTAGTGATAACAAATTACATTGCAACTAAGGAAGAAACAACACATCATGAAGCACTAAGTCTGGGAGATTAGGCAACTTAAGTCTAACAGTTCCTTTTCCAACAGGCTTGAGGCTTGATTTATCTGCAAAGTAAATTGGACCACACGCACCTTCATGAAATTCTTGAAATCATGCCAAAATGTCATATGTTGCATTGCTCCAGTATCTAAGACCCAAGAATCATACCATGAGGAATTAGATGCAAAGTCTGAAACAATAAGCACCTATTGATCACTATCATTGTCACAAGCCAATTAGGCTGCTCCTGAAATTTTATCATCATTGTGAACTTTTCTTTAGGCTGCTCCTGAAATTTTATCATCATTGTGAATTTTTGTTTTATCTTTTTGTTTAAAAGAATTTTCTTTAAAATTTTCTATCTTATCCCATGAGAGCTTGCACTCATGTGCTTCATGACTACCTTTTCTACCACATCTTTTACAATATAAATGTTGCCTATCATTTTGATTATCATTTTGTCTCCATTGACCTCTACCTTTTTCTTTATCACTATAACCACCTCTTGAAGAGTTCTTATTTAGGGGTTTTTCTTTTTGATAAGTAATACAAACATTTTCACTAGTATTATCTATTTTTCTTCCAAAAGCTTTTTCACGTTCTGCTAACTTTTCAAACAATTGATCAAAGGTAATGGTTTTCAATTGATTGCTTGCTTGAAGGGACTCTAGATAAGTCATAAGTGGAATGTGTTGGAAGAAGCGCCTTAATAAAGGCTGTGAGATAGATATCAACTTTCCCACCAGCAGCATCAACATCTTGTTTTATGGCTCTGATTTCAGAAGCCAGACTCATAACAACACCATTATTCAACTCAAGATTAAATAATTTTAACTGTAACTGAATAAACTCTAATTCAGAATGAGAATCAAACAAATCTTTTAATTTATGAAGGGCTTCCCAAGCATATGTGCATCCTTGTATATGACAATACACATCTCCATTAACAGAAGCTATTATTAAAGCCAAAGCTTTTGAATTTTTATATTGCCAAATTTCTTTTTCTTTAGCATCAGTTGGTTCTGTAGGTTGGGAATTTCCATCACAAATTTTACACCATAAATCATTAAAAATGAGTGTATTTTCTACTTTTCTATGCCATTCCAGCCAAGTATCTTTTCTAGTTAAAGTTTCCCCAATCATTGAAACAATAGACTGCATTGTGAATCTAATACACACTGCAGATTTAAAATGACTGCTCAATTTTGTTGCTCAAATTTAGAGATATGAAATCCTTGTAAAAATAAATTGATTAATTTCACCTGAATCAATTTATTGTTTCTATAGAGCGCTCCAATCTTCAGAAGCTTCACATATCCCTGTGCTCTGATACCACTGTTAACCCACGATTGAAAATAAAATTGAAATAATGGCAAATTGGAAGTTATATTATTTATTTCATAAAATGAAAACCCTGTTCTACAGAAATAAAGAAAAATGACATAAATAGAAGAAGCAACAATAAACAGATAACAGTTATAAAATGCTATACAAAACTGCCCGAACAAAAAATTAATAAAGACTAAACTAATAGTTAAGAACCCTGAAGATTAGACATTAACACAAATCAAGTCCATACCACACATGATTGAAACAATGGCGATGCCTAGATCTACCTTGTAAACTACAAAATTGATCTTGTAGACCTTGTTTGTGCAAATCATTTCCTCCCAAGGTCTTATTCTCCTAAGTCATCCTTCTTGATTAGAGTAACTCTACATTCATGATTAAAAATATAGGACATCAATATTAGGAATACATGTGCCTTCGATAAATTTGATACAAATCAAGTTACACCCATATTTGTTACATTTTAAGTTACATTATGGGCCCATAACCCACAAATCCCATGATCATTTTCACCTCTTAAACTTTGGGAAAAAAATTGATGTTGTTTGAACTAGGAATATGCTATGTTCCACGGCCTTTTGGGGACGGGGATGGGGGGACGGCTGGGGACACGTTTCCGGGACGATTCCTAGGGGCAAATTTTTAGGGGACGATAGGGGACGGCGATATACAAATTACATATATATATATGATTTTTTCAAAAATTATTAATATATTATAGACAAAGAGAGGGAAAGAGAGAGATATATGTCAATAAATTAATAATTGATAACAACAATATCAATATATAAATAAATCGCGAGAGTAGTAGCATAACAACATATGAACATGATAAATCATAAATGTCATTAAACTTTAAACTTTAAAGCATTATAAAATTTATCACAGCAATATCAAACATAAATAAAACCACTATGTTCCACGGCCTTTTGGGGACGGGGACGGGGGGACGGCTGCGGACGCGTTTCCGGGACGTTTCCTAGGGGCAAATTTTTAGGGGACGATAGGGGACGGCGATATACAAATTACATATATATATATGATTTTTTCAAAAATTATTAATATATTATAGACAGAGAGAGGGAAAGAGAGAGATATATGTCAATAAATTAATAATTGATAACAACAATATCAATATATAAATAAATCGCGAGAGTAGTAGCATAACAACATATGAACATGATAAATCATAAATGTCATTAAACTTTAAACTTTAAAGCATTATAAAATTTATCACAGCAATATCAAACATAAATAAAACCATGGTCTATCAATATCCAAATGTTTCAAACATGCATCCAAAAGTCTCAAAGTTCAAACATGAAAATCAAAATACTAAATACATTGTCCAACAGTCTATGAAATGCAGCTTGAGTGGAGAAAACGCAGTCAAATAGAGGTGCCCAGCCGCGACTTTACCCTAGGTGTGTAAAACAAAAACTTGAGAAATTTGTTTCATGTGTCCTTAAAATGCAAAAACGCCTCTGTCAAATGCCCAAACGCAGGAGTAAAATGGTAAAAAAATGATGCTGAGAGTCTGAGACAGATTTTTGTTTGCTGTGTGAGCTGGGAGTCGTCGCCCTTTGCCGTAGCCTGCTCTTGCCGTGAGAGCCAAAACAAAGAACATTTCAATGTTTTGAAACTTTAAAGTTTCATTTAATTTTTTGTTTATGGACTTTATTCATTCGCCTTTACTTGTTGTGGGCCCACGTCAGAATTATAAGCAATATAAAATGTTTAAAAAACCACGATTTAATGTTATTTTATTTTCTGGGCAGTCCATATACGCGGGCTAGCCGTCCCCGGGGATGGCGGACCGTTCCCAGACAAGAGGAAACGTCCCCCCCCCCCCCGTTTCCTGCGAATTTTCTTCATTCGGGGACGGCAGGGGACTGTCCCCGATGCGCCCCCCTGTCCCCGGGACGGGTGGGGACGGGTACAGGGGGTTTTGGGGCAGGGGACGCGTCCCCGTGTAACACAGGGAATATGTCAAATCTTTACAAGAGGAGTGACAACTTCCCATTGATTGGATGTTAGTGTCAATCCATATATTCAAACTCTATGAAGTGTTCGTGGGTGATATCTGTTTGCTAGGGATTCTAAAACTTTTGTACATCCAATAATTTGTGCTTGAGGATTATCTAGGGAATATATACTTAGAAGATTATAACATGTCATTAATGAGTCTATGACAAGATGATATATGTTTAAAAAATGTTTGGACTAGATTAAATGTTACAAACACCTACAAGCTATTACATCCTCATTAGAATCAATCCTACCTCAAACCTCGTTTGAATGATTAGGTAAAATAAAATATACTTTATTTAAGAGAAATTGTACTTACTCCCAGTTGATGGTGTAGGAAAAGAAGGTACAACCCCTAGTAAAGGATCTTGTTATTCACAACACCCCCATAATCCATCATGATGCAACATTTTTTCTATCATTGTAGATTTCAACAAGGGGTAATGAAGAATTTGTATCATTGCCTAGGATCCTTGAGGTAATGAAATGAGAGAAAACTTGTCTTAAATAATAGGTCTTCCCAATTTCCAACTCTTGGTTTTGTTGTGGAGGGTTATTGGGAAATAGCAATACATAAGACAATAAATTGTCCTCATACTTTAGAGGATGGTATTAACCTTATTGGTTGTATACTAACAATCACTCTCCAAGAACCTCATTGTAGTATTAAGTAGGACATAATTGAGACAATCATGACTAGCTATAATGTTTTCAACTTCTAAATACATCAAGTATCACAACAAAAGCTAATTACATCACAGGGAGGAGCACTACAATTCTACAAGGTTGATTTGGGATCTTGGTAACTTCAGGAGCATCCTAGAGCATCCTAGATTGTGACTGCTCGCGGATAAGCAATCTTGGGAAGGGCAGACTGTCATGCCCCCAAAATTGTAACACTAAAGTATACAAAAACCAAGCGTTGAAATGCAATAAATAACAATATAAATATTAAAAATATAAATATAGATATTAACAATTTAAATATTATTATAATTATAATCATAATAATATAATACTATAAATATTAAAAAATATATTAACAATAAATTCAATTTATAAATATAGTAGTAAAATAAGAAACATATAATTATAAAAATGGTGTTATTAAGAGCAACGATAGGGAATGGATAAGGCAGCAGTTCATTACCAAAGACAGCAATTAAACAGCAGCGATTGAGTTTGTAATATGCAGCGATTAGGATGTAACAAAAAGACAGTGATTAAAGGCAGCACTGGAGGATAAGACAAAACATCACTTAGTTTTAAACAAAAGTCATGTCTTTTTGATAAGAAATGCATCATTTCACGTAGACATGGGGATATATGAGGGAAGTAAAATCATTTGCAAAGGACATCATGGAAAGGAAAATCAATGAGAAATCTGGAATATATTCCTGAGTATAGCAGCAGATATCTGCACTCAGAAAAGCAGCAGCCATTGCTGTAATAAGTGGTTGGTATGCAATTGAATGTATATGTATTTAATATATAATTTTGATAGGCATCTGAATTTATATATATTAAATTTCATAATAACTAATATGAGAGATATGATGTGTCTAAATTGGTAAATGAGGGAATTAGTGAATTTATTTATATTATTATAATTTACATCTCTACTTTAAGCAATCATGTGTAAGGTTGGCAAGGAGACATATTGGAAAAAGGTGACTTAGGGATTGTCTTGGTGGATGTTCCTAAAGGAATTTTCTTGGTGGATGTTCCTAAGATGGAAAGGGATCATCTTGGTTGGATGTTCCTTTCCTGGTGCTCTACCATGCTTTTCTCACCCATCCCTACCATGATTGGTTATTGTTAAGGAGTCTATAGATTAGATTCAGATTTAAGTTGTTCCTTATTTCATAATGTTAATAGTCCATTTATTCTTAAGTTCAATATCTATTGTATAATTTGCTATAGAATATTATTTGTTAAACAATTTTATGTTGTGTAATTGTCCCTTAAGGCAAATTCATGCATACTCCAAGTAGGGGACATTACAGATGAATCCTGACTGGGATCAATTTGTTTATGATTCACTCTTTAGATTTGTGGAGCCACATTCCTGTTGGATTTGTGACTGCCCAACTAACATGATTTTTTGTCATTCTCAATGAAGGTTGTTTTAATTAATGTATTAATATCTTTTCTTTCCGTCAAATTTTAATATACATTTTCAGCAAGAAGATAGCAAACAATCTCATTTTTTTATTGTAATGGATGCTTTTATTGAATAGGCATCTAAAACATTTAACTAACCACATAAGATATTTGTTTATTCTCCACTTTTTATCTTGTTTTAGTTTGTGGTGTATAGTGACATGACAGAGTCATATCCAGAGGTTTTCTCCTCTAAGTATAAGGTACTCTCAATTATCTATTTTCCAACATATCATATCTGAAATATCATAAGTATTGCCATCTGATTTATGTGAAGCAAGAGATGTTCAGGGCATTCGAATAAAAAATCACAGAGCAAATTATGGATGCCAAAATCTAGAATAAAACAAAAGGAATGACACGAAATAAACCCTAATCTTAAACTTGCACACACCTCTGTAAGAGCAAAAAAAGTAACATAACAACTTAAGAACATACAAATAAATTTCACTAACACTCTCTTTGATGACTTGGATTTTCTCTAGATGTGTTGATAAAGATGTTTTGACATGTAATTGCTCTTTGCCAAGTATTTGGGCAGCGTATTCTTGCCCGTCTTCAACTTATTAATTTAACTAAGCTTGAGGATGGGGGTTTATAGATTTTTGGATGGAGACAAAGAGGGGGTGAGATTAGCTAAAGGGCATGGAGAAATGAGATGCTTACAATTGGTGGTTTGGGATAAGTGCATGTAATGTCCCTTGCCCTACTTTGCCCTGGAATTTGCTTGTTGATTAGGTTTAGGGTTTATTCTTTTCAAATGAATGTTCTCTTTACGAAGTAATCTTGGATTGAAATTTGCATTTAATATTTCCACATATACATATGTCTATTAGCATTAATATCTAGATATCCAAATATAAATATAATCACAAATGCAATAATGAAGACATAGGAGGAGTGGCATGGGTAGATCCGCTCGAAGTCCTTTGCCAAGCCCAAGAGGTTGTATACCACAACCCTCTCTTCTCAGCGACTTAGTACCTACTTTCTCTACCCATGTCATCACCTTGGAAGACACTTAACCTATTGGGGGAAGCCACCAGAGCTTATAAGTGGCCTAGGCCCACCACACCCCCATGGCCTCGGCAGATCTTGAGTGGGACCCCCACGCCTCCATGGCTCACCCATACCTTTGGACTAGGCGGATCTTATGTGCACTTTCCACTCATCCATGGCCTATCCTTGCCTTGGGTTCCGAGGGCGGATCTTGAGTGGGGTTTTTAGGCACCACTTTTCTCAGGCCCTTCCTCCCTAGTAGGTTTGCAAACACTCAAAAGACAATCTTTAAGCAATCAAATACATTTGCATATATCATTTATTCCTCTAAGCCAATATCAAGTCCATTTCCATTTCTAGAACAATGATAATTATGGCCATACTATCAAAATCATCTTATTTATGATTAGATGGTTAACAAGGCAATATCTGGTCTCTACATATATCAGAAATAAGAGGGAAGAAACATTTTTACATGCCTAACATTAATCTTATTACAATGCCCCATATCACAAGTTGGGAGTACATCTGCTGGTAAGAAAATAGCATGAACAGACAGGTACCTTTGCTGAATGCATTCAGAAGGATTCAATATTTAGAACTAGAACTAATCTGATGGCAGCAATGTAAATACACTTGTGTGTCAGCTGGTTTATTAGAAAGTGACTATCAATGGTGCATGCCGATTCTAGTCAGATCGCATATTACGGTGAATATAATCATTAGACACTTAACACTTCAGATTGCATATATACCACTCAAATGATGGGGATGCAAGAGCAGGTCGCATTGGGCAGTCTACAGGTATATGTGAATCAGCAATTTCCAGGCACCTATCGCTACAGGGTTTAGTGGTTCAGAATTTTGGAAATCAAATTATTAATAGATTAAGTGAATTTCTTCACCTGATCTGATGTGTCCTCCAACGCTTCGGTATTTATTAATCTCCTTCTCACGATACTATCCAATTCCTACTTTTTTCCCCTTTCCCTCTTTGCTTGAAACATACCTCTTTTTATATCCACGGTTGATGGAAAGACATAGCTTACGATCGCAACCTTTCAAGGGATATGTCTCTCTAATGTGCTCACAACCCTCCCTTAACTAATCTATTATTTTCTCTAAACGCACTCCCAATAGAGACAAATATGATGTTGAGTGAGGATGCTGGCTCATCATATTTTCGAGGGATGAGGTAAAGCTACGCCATTCTTCGAATAGGCTACGACAATGTTAGTAGATGCCTGGGTTGCTTGACTGTTCAGACTTATCTAGCTCCATGTATTCACCAGCCGCTGATAAAAAAAGCGTTCCTCCCTCAATAATCGCAGTACTCATCGATTATGTTTAAACAATAATTATAATCTTAATGGCCTGATATGTATACTAAGGCAGTAGAACTCTATAGTGAATTCATTCCCTTCGATAAGCATCCTGACGGCCCCCTGATAATATATATATCCTCGGTGGTTGATTATATTCTATAATATTAAACCCAATATATGGAATATTCAATCTTCATATGAGAAGGTCGATAGATTAGTGTGATACCTAAATTCTCTATTTAAATCCCAATTATAATGTATGAGCCTTCGTATGCTTTTGGTGTTAATTAGAGGCAATACTAATAATTGCCAAAAGGTACTTTGATCAAATATAGGCTAAATGTGTGCTCGTTGCTTATGATGTAGCGCCCCATTATTGAAATTTGCATTAGAATATAATAATGATTATTTGCTTAAAATTTATAATTATATATTTGATAATTATAATATTATTTTATGTTTGTGTATTATATTAACTATATATATTTTTTTAATATTTATTTTATTTTATTTATTTTAATGTCATCTTAGCGATATGACAATGCAAATAAATAAGATAAGGATTGAGAAAAATCGATGGTGGAGATTACCTTGATTTGAGTGGAGGGTGGAGATGCAAAAAGGTGTTTTTTGGATTCTAGTGAGGGTTGACTTTTTACTATTTTTAAATTGAACTGGTGGAGGAATGTGCAAGACAATTAATGAAATAAACTAATTTCATTTAATTAGCTAATGGAAGAGGATAATCTTAACTAATTAAATAATAAGGTTCATATAAATAATTAATTAGAAGAAAGGCTAGGCTAGGGCAATTAAATAAATAGGGAAGGGAATTAGTTAAATATGATTTAAGTTGTGTTACACAGGGATGCATCACCCCCCCTCAAACCCTACGTCCCTGTCCCCTATGGCATTTCGGGGACGGGGACGTCCCCCAGGTGTCCCCCTTGATTTTCAAAAATTGGGAAATGACAAGAAACATGTCCCCAAAAAAGGGGACAGCTGGAAAATAAAAGGGGATGCCTAGGCGTCCCCGAAATGGCTAGGGGACGACTAGGAGTCCCCCAACTATATTGGGCGTCCCCTTTTTGGCAAATTAAATAAAAATTGCTTGATAAATATTAAATATTCCATTATATTTGATAAAACATTTAATTTTTAAACAAACTATTTAATTTTATTGCCAAATTAAATAAGAATTGTTTGATAAATATTAAATATTTCATTAAATAAAAATTGTTTGATAAATATTATATATTAAATATTTCATTATATTTGATAAAACATTTAATTTTTAAATTGATAATTGATAAATACTAAATGTTTCATCAAATATCAAATATTAAATATTAAATTTTTTATAATGAAATAATTTCATTATATTTGATAAAAATGTTTTATCCCCATTCGAATGGCATTGACTAAATAATAAAATATTATTATATCTACTTTAGTCGTTCAACCTAAAATTGAAATGAAGACTTTTAACTTTTAAGTTTTATACAATTTTTTTTTTACTTTGCAATGCACTCATGGATAGGAGAAAGTATCACTATTATACTGTTGTTATACTCTATCTATGCACATATTGTCATATTGATATAGTTGCACATATTTGATATTTCAAATTGCTCTCTTTCTCTCTATATATATAATATATTTTTAAAAATTCATATATATTGAAAAACTTCTATATCGCCATCCCCAAAAATCTACCCTTGGACTGCCGTCCCTGAAACGCGTCCCCCGCCATCCCCTTGTCACCATCCCCGTCCCCGAAACGCCGTGGAACATAGGATTTAAGTAATTGATGATGGGGGGTTAGCTCAATTAATTAAATAAATAGGATTTATTTAATTAACTAAATAGGATTAATTAAATAAATAGGATTGATTTAAGTAATTTACAAGGTAAGGGAACTAGCTAAATATGATTTAAGTAATTGATGATGGGGGTTAGCTCAATTAATTATTGGAGGAAAGTTTATTAAATAATTTTATTTAATTAATTAGTGAAGATATGATGTAGGATGTTAGGTTAAAATGTAGAAGTGGATTTTCAATGTCTACACAAATAAGCCAATACCATGTTGATGCCTATTGTCTATGTTCTCAGATCCGTCGGCTAAGTTGCCAGATCTGAGTCCGGTTCATATTCATTATATTATATATTTACATGTCATTGTACAGACGAACCCAAAACAAACCCAACCCCAAATTTTTTTTTAGCTGAATCCACGAACTTGAACTAGGATCCATACCTGAACTGGCAACTTAGCCTATTATCCATTCATGAGTACATATTGATATTTTGTCTAAGAGTGTGTGGAATGAGACACTAAAAGCTGTGATTTCCTTATTTTTAGAAACATGTTTAAGATGTAATAAAGGTAAATTGCAAGCTTTAAAACTATTGGATGCAAGGACTTGAGCTTGGCCCTATGATCTGGATGGCCAATTGTTTTTCAAACTTTGGGAAACTTCTAATCTAAAAATATGAAGTCCACGCTTTTATTGGGCTCTGGAAACTTTTTGTCCTTGTATTGCCACGTTGAAAAATTGAAAGTTGGAGGGTTTCTTTCCATCAACTGATGGACATAGACTGAAAAGCTGCAAAATTTTCAACAATTTGAAGACTAAATTTCTTTTATTGAAACTCCTTCATAATTAAATATCTTGGGAAGTTATTAATTTCTAAAATTTTAGAAGTTTATACCTACTCCTTTCTTTTCAATATAACTTGGTGTTTCAGATCATTGTTTTTGCATTTTGTCCTCACTATACCAATTGTTTCATATGAATATAACGATCTTGGTGGATACCTTCTACTGTTTTTAAGTTTAATTTGGTATTGTGTTTTTCCAGGAATTGATGCCAGGTGGTGTGAGCTCCCCAGTGAGGGCTTTCAAATCAGTTGGTGGGCAACCAATTGTTTTTGATTCTGTGAAAGGTTCACATATATGGGATGTTGATGGAAACGAATATGTTGATTATGTCGGCTCTTGGGGTCCAGCAATCATTGGTCATGCAGATGAAAAGGTACTCTTTGCAAGATCTGCATGTTTTTCTTTCAGTTTGTATCCTAGCACAGTTAAACTCCAAGAAAAAAGTAGAATAATGAAATTGGTATTATCCAAATTGTGTCCCTATGAACAAAACTCTGATTTGCAATTATGCACTGATACTCATTATGCCAAAGTTTTTCTATTCACACTCAGAAATGCTTCCAGATGCTTCCAAAGTCACATTTCTTGGGTTAATTACTTGTGTGTTAATGCATTTTTGGTACCATGGAATAGAACTGCTGTTAGGTGAAGTCAATAATAATAAAGAAATCACACAAGTTGGAACTAAAGGGAACATTAGAAAAGAGGTACAGTGGCTGCAAAACTTTGGAGCTAGTGATAAGTGTTTTAATTAATTTTGTTAACTAGGTTCCAGTTTTGTATCAACCATTAGAAAGCGTTCAATGTCTTGTTAATAATCTCTTATACAGAGTCGCATGGTGCACATAGTCTTGTAGTTGCGGAACACATATTCTTGAGTTTTGGTTGGGAATTACCAAAAGGTGAGCTTTATTCTATTTCAAGGATAAACTTTCCCTAGGTTGACAATGCCTACTAGATTTAATCATGATGGAAATATTGATTCTACAAGTAAAGTTCTTATTTGCAAAATATTATTGGTCAGAAAATGAATATTTTTTAAGTAAAGCTGCTATAAGACACATTAAGAAAATTGTGATACTTATCAGTGGTTTTGATTGGTTACTTACAAAACTATGGTAAAATATAAGTAAAATAAAACAAGCCAGTAGCTGGCTGAGAGGCCTAGGGTCAATTAGGGACATCCAGATACAACAGACATGGTTGAATCATGTACCATATTACAACTGATTATTGACTGAAATTAACTATAACCAGTGGATACTGGAAGCTATAAGTACACAATGAAAATTCCCAATGTTCACATTTTTTTCTCATAATTTGTAGTAATTAAATGGTTGGTGAATAAAGAGTAGTGCTGGAGGAAAAATAAGGGCATTTAATATTTGTTTCCCTTGAATGATGCCGATTACACTCCAAAAGATGTTATCTGGGTTAAAGTGCAATGATGTCAACTCTGGATGTGATTTGATGGTTTGTTTGTAGCTTAACATCAACGATCTCATGTTTGAATGTGCATAATTTTTTAGTCCAGGGTATCAAAGTTGGGATTTCTTGTGCATGTGCTGTGAATAGTTAATTGTATTTTTAGATATAAAATAAATAAATAGTTGCCATATATGTGACCAACTAGAGATTTAACTGCCGTTTATGAATCAACTTACTCTCCCTAGAGAAGGGTAATTATGGAAGGTGAATTGGCTCCAATGGGCGTTTCTTTATCAAGCATTTTGAAGATAGCCACCTGCCCCTTTCTGTTAGGTAAACATAATTATTGATTGGTCCACTAGGAGACTTGACTATGTTTTACATGCTCTAATCTGGTACATAATACTAGACTTCGGTTGCTCACACCATAGCAGATAGGAGAATCCATCTTGGATTGTTGAATGTTTTAAGTTTGAATACAGGGATGTAAATCATTGTTCAAGTTGAGGAGGAGAATTGTTACATGTGATTTTGTACGATTTTTTTTCTCCTTTCTTTATATCTTGCCCTAAAACTTCTCTCTTTTCTGGAAAATTATTTAGACTAATATTTTTCTGACCATCTGTCATATGAGCATTACATGTGAGCTCTCTAATAGCATCCCAAAAAATGACATGAAGACAAAGATCTAGAGAGTGCATTGTGGTGGACAAATTGTTCAAATAATATATTTATTATTAGTAGACTTTGGAGGGATAGATTTATGATTTTCCCATGAGGAAGATCTGTAATTTCACCATCATTATTGATATGGAAAACAAGTATCCCAATGGACAGCTAGATGATTATTGCTTTGCCGAGGCATTTGTACATAGAAGGGTCTGATGTGGAAAAAATACTAAAGACGGATTCATTTTAGGTTGAGAGAGAAGTTAGGCAGGTTGTAGGGATGAATGATGGTTTGGGTGTATTGAGTGACCAGGAGCGACAACATAACAAGTAAGAGTTAAGATATGGTTGCAAAGGTGCTCAAGGCACTGGTATTTGGGATGCTTCAAGATGCAAATGCCAAATTGCAATGATGCAAGGAGATCCCCTTGTTGCAGAAGTATGATGCTGTAAAAGCGGAACAAATCTAATCCTTGTATCCTGTTATGCATATGGTGTTGTTGGGTTGACCACCTTTGCTGGTATATTAGAAGAAAGTTTGGCAAAAATTAGACTATTTATGGGGTTCACGAGTGGAAAAATACAAATAGGTTGCGATTTGTGGAAAAGAGGAATGAAGGTTTAGGCAGGATTACCATGAAATTTGTAAGAAGTAGCAGTACGATTAAAACATTAAGTCAAAATATAGAGAGGTTTAAGAAGGTAGGTTAACCAATAGTTTTGTAAGTTGCATAAAGGGTTAAAGTGCAAGAAGCTTAATAGGCAACAGAGAAGGAATGCAATGGTCATAAGAATGCATAACTAAGTTGGTGTTGATTTATGATTTTCCACTGAGGAGGAAAATGCAGAATTTCACTATTACCATTGATATGGAAAACAAGTATACCAATAGATGGCTAGATGATTATTGTGTTGTAGAGGCATTTGTATGCAGAAGAGTCTGAGAACTGAGTGCAATAGAATATGTGTTAAAGATGGATTCAGTTTAGGTGAAGAGAGGAATTGTACATGTTGTAGGGTTGAATGGTGGTTGGGTTTTCTAAGTGGCCAAGGAGGACATCATAATAAGGAAGAGTTAAGATATAGGTGCAAAGATGCACAAGGTATACACATTTGGGATGCTGCTAAGATGCAACTACAAAATTGAATTGATGCAAGAAATTGCCCTTGTTGCAGAAGTATGATGCTGTAGAAGTGGAACAAATATAATATTTGGCATTTGTATTCTGCAATATGCATGGTGTTTTTGTGTTGGCCACCTCTCCTGGGATATTGGAGGAAAGCTTATCATAGAGGTTTTGAAATGTCGTGAAACCACATTACTGTCACGAGGATGAGAAAAAAAAAATTAGACTATTTATGGAGTTTGCTAGCTGTGATACACAAGTAGGCTGAGGTTTAGGCAGAAGTGAGATACCATGAAATTTGTAAGAGAGAAGCAGCAAAGGTTAAACCATGTTTAAAAAGGTAGGTTAACTGATAGTTTGGTAAGTTGCACAAAGGGCTAAAGTGCCAGAAACTCAATAGGCAACAGAAAAGGAATGCAATGGTCATAAGAATACCTAATTAGGTTGGTGTTGATTCATGCTTTTAGATTCTAATGTTTCTGGTTCTGACTTGTCACCCTTGTGTATCTGTGTTGTGTTTAGTTTGTACAGGATTTTGTTATATATATATATATAGCTGTATGTATCTGTATCTTGGTATAGGAGGAGGCCCTTAAATAGACCCACATATTTACAATTCAAAAAAATAATAAAAAATAGTACGGATTCTACCAGTAATGTCAGTCAACAAATATCACAAATATGGAAACCACTGTTATGTATGTAGGCTAGGTTTGCATTACTAAATATAAACAATTGGTCCTAATATCAAACTAAAAACAGAAATCAGCCCATAAGATTGTCTTTTGGCCAATTTTGGACTGATAGTTTAAAATGGCCTATAGTTAGTGTACAATGCCTATTATTATGTTTTGATAATATGTTTTATCTGACTATGTATTAATTGTTTGTCAACTTCGGGTAGTTATAAGAGTTAGTTGACAGTTGTGTTACTCTTGGCAACTGTCAAGTACTTTAAATAGATTTTGTATTGTCAAGGAAAGCAGTATGATCTAGTTGGATCGACTATGATCCTTGGCTGACCATCTCTAGTCTACTCAGTTGATAACTTCATGTGCAAATAAAGATATAATTTTACTCCATTTGATGCATTATTAATTTTGTTCATCATTTCAAGTATTCATTTTATCGGATAGGAGAGTAAACAGCACCCTCAATTTTTTTCCTTGCCAACAGACCAGGTCCAAAACAAAAATCAACCCACATTACTTTTTTGTGAACTGATTTTTTTAATAGACATTGAAATATCTCCATAAAGAAAACAACCCACAAATAATGTCAAGAATTACTATTTAACATAGACATTTTTCTGCCATGCAGTTTAATAGATATCTTGTCACTTGTTTACTTATACCTTTTGGTCAATACTAGTAGTACAAAACTTCATTGACAAAAGACTAGCTAATAAAATCAACTATTTTGTCTATCCAATCTCCAATTTTAGGTCATGATAGCTGATGGGTAGGAACCTTCTTGTGGTGGTAAATTTCATCATATCAAACTCTCAATGGGGGACTATCAGCTGATTTCAGATATGTTTGCTATCCCAATTGGGGGAGCAGGTGTATTTTTGGAATTACAATGACTCAAACTACTGGAACAGTGTCCTTCAATTTTCAGGACTTATTCATGACTTTTAGTACAAACAAACAAAGTTACAAACTTGTCTGGATGGAATCACCACCAAACGAAACTATCAGCTCTCATGGGATGGAAAAATTGCTCCAAAAAGAATCTTAAAGCATAGTGGTACAACTTCATTTCTTAGAAGCATTGGATGTGAAAACTTAGATTCCACTAGAGTTTCAAACTTTCAATAGATTATTCAATGTCATTGTTACCTGATTTTCACGAACCCAAGGGCCTACCCCTAGTTAGAGGTCATGACTATGGCATCAAATTGAGTACAAGAATTACTCTACCAAACATCAAACCCTACTCCTACCCTTATAAACAAACATTTGAAATTGAAAATTTGGTCAAGGAAATTTTAGAGTTAAAGCACTTATTCATTGGTATAGTGGTGGAGAACTTGTACTCTTGAAAGAGAGGTCACAACTGAAATCCAATAGGGGGTAAGGTATGTATGTACCTTGTATTGTGGATCATGAGTTAGGTGCCTCCCTCATATTGGGAGTACAAGGAGCCCCATATACTATAAGCCATTTGTAGACCCAAAAATAGACCACTTGGTATTGTGGACTATAAAATGACCTTTCCTTACCTTTCCTTTTTTGGTGGTTGTCATGGTTAATGAGAAGGACGATTCATGCAAAATGTGTCCAAATTACAAGGAACTTAACAAGCTCACTCTCAAGAATAAGTTTCCTATTCTTGTTATTGATGAATTACTAGATGAGCTAAATGGTTTGGTTTTCTTCACTAATTTAGATTTATTTTTGGATCAAATACGAATTAAAGGGGGAGGATATCCATAAGATGGCATTCAAGACCCGTGAGGGACATTATGAATTCTTAGTTATGTCCTTTGATCTTATTAATACCCCATCTTTCAGAGTCTTATGAATTCCATATTCCATCGATTGATTTTGGAAATCTATTTTGATCATTTGTGATGACATCCTAATCCTTATTAAGTCATGGGAGGAACATTTGTAACATGTAGAGAAGGTATTGCAAGTTTTAGAAGACAATCAACTCCATGCAAAAGATCCAGATGTGGATTTAGAGTAAAAGAAGTGGAGTACTAGGACATGTATTGCATGAGGGTGTTAAAGTTGACCCAAAGAAGATCTCATTGTCAAAGATTGGCCACTACCTAAAACATCAAGGGTTTAAGAGGAGTTTTTGACTTGACATGGTACTCTTTGTTTGGCAACCACACATGAACATAACAACATACTGATGAGAAAATAAACATTAAATATCCCTAATCACCATAATTTTAGTGTCATGATTTCCATTACTTTTTAATATTTAGTTTAATATTTATAATCACTAATGTTACTAATGTCAATGCCCTTGATTTCTTGATAACTAATGATTATATTAATACTACCTTTAACACTCAACATTAATATTTTACTTCTCAAAACCTTTCCTCATTAGTACCAAGTTAATGCTACTCATAATATCTATTAATATTATCTTTCATATATAATTCTAACTTTACTTAACATTATTATTCATAGCAACATTTAAATTTACTATTATTGCTATTTCAGCAGCTGTAGATTTCACTTATCAAAAAAAATTCACCCACCACTTGTAAACTCTAACAATTCAATTTTTGACGTTACTCCTATATTTAGTATTAATAATATTGATATTATATAAATCTCTAACTAATGAAGATATTATTGTGATTGAAAATCACAACATTTGTATCATCAGTTGATAAGATGCTCATTACCCCCTTGACATCTTCTTTACAATAGTACTAAAAATCATGCTAATTAAGTAATTAGGATTCTATATATCTACATCATTATCCCATGAAAATAAGCAACTAAAAAAAACACCATATTCAAATGTAACCATTACGTAAGGACAACTATTCAAATCTTTAGAAAAGGTTCATGACAACAAGTTTGGCGACCTTAATCCCAAAGGACGTTATTGCTACCCTTAAATTAAAAATTGAACTTTACACATTAAATATCGCAAATTAATTTTTTAACTACCAATGATTTATGTTTACATTAAATATAAATTAAAATATTATTGTATTTCTTAATTTCTTTTTTCCCACAATTATTAATTTTAAAGAAAAGTTCAAACACATTTTTATTTATGTGGAATTGCATTCACTACTAGTGTTACAATGAAATTATGGACTACTAGATTGAATTGATTTTCTTTTGTTCTTGAATTTCCCCTAAAAAGAAATTGAATCAATTATAAAAATCAAATGGAGTTCCTCTAAATAACAAATCTATTTTATTTAAATTAACTCTTGATTAATTTATTATTTTGCAAACAACAGTTACTCCTCAAAACTAACTAGTTTCATTATAAGATTTCCAGGTTTATTCTTCCAATATCTTCCAAAGGTTTGTAGATTTCATAAACCTTGCAATTCCTTCATTCAATCTCTTATTTATCTATTTTCAGCAGGTCAATGTACAGAATGTGGAGAGAATACAATTTTACCAGAGATCTCTTTTAGTCCATACTATTGAACTTTCAAATGGTTTTCCTATTTAAGTTTTTTCAATGCTTCTTTGTTTCAGATTTATTTCCCCTATTCAACTCTTGATTTTGAGGGTTAAATGGAAGGAGATAGTGCCCCTATTTTTCCAGATTTATAGAAACTGATTTCAAACTTATAAGCAATCCCTTAACTGCTTCCTTCTCCCAAAGTTGTGATCCCTCCCACTGTCGGCATTCTAGAAATTACCTGCAATTGCCAAATTGATTGTTTATTGTTCTTCTAGTTTTCATTCCCGATTTATTGCAGATCCATTGTTTTCAAAACTTGTTCCAGACCTTGCAACCACCTGAATTTCCCTTTGTACGCTGCCCTCATATTTCTTGCTTCCCATTTGCATACCAGATTGGAGTTCCGTTTTTCCATTTCTTGATTGCCTTCTCAGATTTAAATATTTGTCAATTTTTTGACCTATGGTTTACTACAGGGGAGAATTACTCCAGATCTGAAGCCACATTAATGTTTGACCTATGGTTTACTGCAGGGGAGAATTACTCCAGATCTGAAGCCACATTAATGTATGACAGATTTTATATATTCATATATGTATATACCCTTATATTTATTTTCCTTAACCAGATCTGCACATATTCAAAAACCAGAGCAGAGGTATAACCAAGGTTCATCGGTTATGAACAAGGCATAAATCTATGCATATGGCGGTTTTATCTAAAAACAAGCATCAACTTAAATTCTGTTTGGGGGGAATCTCCTATGGGGATCGAGGCCCCCATGGGCACCCCCAAGCCGTCCATGATGGCCTGAGCAGGGCCGACTATATATATATATATATATTTCTTTTCTTTAAATTCTAACTTTTTAGTTTATTAACTTTTAATTTAAGCATATAAATATTTTGTTTATCAAATTTCTTTGTTCTAGACCATTGCTTATAATTGTATATTATATGTTATAGATGCATGTTTAAGTATAAGAATAAATCATTATAACATTTAATCAATAATTAATGATTAACTTATATATAAACATCTTGTTAACATGAATATTATTATAGATCAATATAAAAAAAACTAAGTAATTCTTTAAATTCAGAATCTATGAAAGCACACACATACACGTATTTTCCTTTAAACTTATAACACGAAAGTTTTGATAATTTTAAATCCAACCGAGGTTTAATTCCTTCCCTTAAAATTCCTCATACAAATTAGGGAAAAGGTACCTTTTTCTTGCAGATTAAAAAGATACCACATGTTAAGTTCACATTTTCCAGCACATTCGTTTATCACATTAAGATTTGAACATGCCTTTAATCACACATCTAGTTGAAAGTACACACACACTTACACAATTATAACCATTCACCATATACACAACCTAAGTCACAAGGTTCGAATTCAAATTCAAGTTCGGCAACATTGAAATTTGGATGAAGTTCGGCAAGGAAAACATTCGAAAAGTAAAAAATTCAGATTAAATTCACCTTATGAAATTAAGTAATATTAATAGTATATAAAAACTAGTAAATATTATATATACTAAAAATATAAATGATGTAATACATTTTCTTATATATAATAAATAATAGATATAAATAAAAATAATTTATTACATATAAAATAATATTAAAAATAGAATTCTTCTTGGGAGAGGATGGCACTCGGTCAGTGGTATGCGGGTGAGGCTGCCCGCGGCCTGTGAGGTTGTGGTGCATGGTCGATCCCTCCCGTGCATGCGTGTTCTGGTGCTTGGATCGGTGCTGCTTGGTGGTGGGGGGTGTGTGCTACTTTCCCATGTTGTGTGTGGGCGCTTTGAGGGTGCGGGTTTTTTGTAGGCGGTGATTCTTCTCTTCTCTCTGCTCTGTTTTCTTGGTGTGGTGGGTGGTGGCCATTTATTTTGGTTTGGTGCATTTCTTCCTGCTAAGTTCTGATTTTGAATGGTGTTCAACATGGGGCTCTATTCCTCTGATAAGGATTTGGTTGATCCTTTGTCATTGTTTTCTTTGGCTATGAAGATTTTTAAAAGAAATTCAAATGGAGAAGGGCCTTCTTCAAAAGGGGGTTTTCCTAGGATTAAAAAAGTGAATGGGTGCTTGGAACAAAGCGAGGATCATCCTATCTTGGTGATTCAACCAGATTCTATTGCGGAGGATGTTACATATTTGAGCAATCATGCTTTAATTTGCAAATTCTTGGGTTTATGCCTTGCCTTGCTGACATTGGAAGTCTGGATTCATCGGATTTGGAGTCCTGAAGGAGATATCGAGATAATGTTGGCAGCCAATAGCTATTTTTTGGTTGTCTTTTCATGCATGGCGGATAGGAATAAAGCTTTTGAAGGTGGCCCATATTTCTTCAATCAGATTGGGCTTTTCATCAAACCTTGGCATGAGGATTTCAATTTGGCTAAAGAACTCCCTTCGCGGGTGCCAATCTGGGTTCATCTGCCTCGACTTCCATTGGAATTCTGGAGAAGTGATATTTTGCATATGATAGCTCGTCTGCTTGGAAAACCAGTTGGGCCTGCCTAGCAAACTTTGGATAAGAAGGTAATATCTTATGCTCGTATTTGTGTTGAAGTTGATTTAAACAATCCTTTGCCTGATTCTATAGAAGTTTGTGTTGTGATCCTCTTCATGGATTCAACAACTTGATTATGAAACTCTCTTTTTCGTTGTCATGTTTGTCATGAATATGGGAATTTGCAAAGGAGATGCCCTCGGTTTAATTAGGCAACTGCTACAGCTAATAAGAATACTCCTAAGAATGATAATGGGAAGGCCCCTATGGTGGAGGGGGTTGCTGATAAAGAGGGATTTGTTCCTATTAAGCCTCGTAATAAGGGGAGGGGTCAAAAGAGAACTTTCAAGGATAGACAAAATGATGAGACCTTTAATCAGTTTGATGGTTTGGATGACTTGGTTCAAGAAGAGGGTCTTCCAATTGGGATTCCTCCTAGTTTTGGCTCGTTAGAAATGATCTTGCAAGAGGAGGAAGTAATTGGGAATCAAAACTTGGCCAAGGTGATCTTGCAAGATGATCAGTTGGGGGTTGGTCAGATGGAAATGAATGATCCTCTCCAGCAGTAGGATGCCTCCAATCTTGGTGGATCTTCAATTTCAAAGGATGATAGAGCTGTGGTTATTTCTTCTCCCTCATAGGTGGATAAGACTTTGGACTCAAAGAAACCTGGGGGGGCAATTCAAGCCTTGGGGCTGCAACAAAAGCCCCTTAAAAAAGGGCCCCCTGAGAAAGCTTCTAAGGTAGGTCGCAAGAAAGACATTGAGAAGGTTAAGTTGTTGGCTGAGACTCTAGTGGAATTTGGGTTGGTGAAAACCCTAGACTCTCATTATTCCCACCCCAAAAATGATTGTTATTTCATGGAATGTAAGGGGTTTGAATAGCACCCCTAGACAAAAGGTTGTTCGGGAAATGATTGGTTGTCACTCTACTAATATTGTCTTTATTCAAGAAACTAAGTTATCAGTGGATGGTATGTTGAATAGAGCCTCTAGTGTTTGGCCTTGTGGGTGTTGTTAGTGTGTGGGTTCTTTTGGTAGCTCTAGAGGTGTGGCTTGTTTGTGGGATCCAAGAAAGGTTGTTCCTCGGTACTGGATCGTGAGGCGCTCTTCTATCTCTATGATTGCTTCTAGTCTTGAATCTGGTGAATCTTGTCTTTTCACTAGTGTCTATGTTCCCATTGATCTAATGGGTAAGTCCCAACTTTGGACTCATCTTAGTTATGTCCACTCACTTTTTCCTTGGCATCCTTGGATTATGGCTTGAGATTTTAATGTTGTTTCTTGTTTAGAGGAGAAGAGAGGGAGTATTGCCAGGCTAGACCCTGCTGCATTACTTCTTATAGACAACATGGCTAGTCTAAATCTTATTGATGTGAAACCTAATAATGGCATCTTCACTTGGAATAATCGAAGGTGTGGTGATGCTGCTATTTCTTAGAGACTAGACAGGTTTCTTGTCTCCTATTTTTGGGTTGCGAATAGTTGGTCTACTAGCTCTGAGATTTTGGATTGGTGAGGTTCGGATCATTGGCCGATTAAAATTTCTATTGTTCCTTTCAAAGCCCATAAAAATCCCTCTTTCAAGTTCCAACTCATGTGGCTACGTGATCCTTCTCTCCATGATCTGATGATTGATTAGTGGAGTATGGGGAAACCTGCTTTTGGTACAGTTATGTATACCTTTGTCAAGAGATTGCAATTTGTGAAATATAGACTCAAGAAGTGGATATGCAGTATTTTGGGAATCTTCACCAAAATAATTTGTCAGGTCAAGTTCATTTGGATTATATCACTTGCCAGATTCGAGATCTTGGTCTCACAGTTGAGCTATGTAGTGAAGAGGCTAAAGCAAACTAAGGCTCTTGATGAATGGGAGCTGAGGGAGGAGATTTTTTGGAAGCAAAAGTATCGTATTGATTGGCTTCAAGAGGGAGATAGAAATACTGCCTTCTTTCACCACTCTGTTGCTACTAGGAGAAATGGTAATCTTATCAGTTATCTTGTTTCTTTCGAGGGAGTTAAGCTTTCTTCTTAAGCTGACTTTCCCCGGGAGGTTGCTCATTACTTTTCAACTCTTTTTACTGAGGATTCTCCCCCTACGTGTGTTGAAGAAAATTCTATTTTGGCTTGTATTCCTTCTTTGGTGTCTCGTGAGATGAACGAGGCTCTTTTACAATCCATCTTCTTACAGGAACTGGAGACTATTGTGTTTCAAATGAAAAAAGGTAAAGCCCTTGGCCTTGATGGTTTTCCTACTGAATTTTATCAAGCCTTTTGGGATATTGTCAAGGAGGATTTCTTGGAGGTTGTTCAAGAATCTCAGAGGAATAAAGAAATGTTGAAGGCCATGAACTCCACTTTTATGGCTCTTATTTCGAAAAAGGAAGGGGCTTGTTCCTTGAATCAATTTCGCCCCATTTCCCTTTGTAATGTGGTTTATAAGATCATTACTAAGCTTATTGTGGAAAGACTGAATCCTTGGCTCAATTCTTTGATTTCCAATGAGCAAGGGGGATTTTTGGTAGGTAGACAAATTATGGATGGGGTTGTTATTGCTACTAAGGCTATTCATTCTATGGAAGTCTCTAAGGAGAAGGTTATGTTTATCAAGATTGATATGGCAAAAACCTATGATAGAGTCAAATGGGCCTTCTTGCAGAAGGTTCTCTTAGCTTTTGGTTTTGGTAGAGAGTGGGTTAAAATATGCCCCTTAATTTTTTCTCTTGATTTTCAATATCAATTACAATGCACATGCACCCGTTAAGGTTAGCTCCAAACCAAAACGATGCAGAAAATAACTCTAACCAAAAATACGCCCTAAAACAACTTAAGGACGAGGGGGGGCATATGGTTAGAGGATCCCTAGGATCTAAACTCATAACTGAAATTGAATACAACTGGAAATGGAAGATAAAACTCAACGCCAAGAATGTGCATTCAAGATCCCTTTGAAGGCGAGGTGTTAACATATGGCAGAGTAATTATTACAAAATTGAAAGAACTTAGGTGGTGAACCAGCCATGAAGATTTCCACTCAACCACCAATTCAGTGGGGGGAAAGAATTACAAAACAAACTAATTCATCCACTGTAGCGGGCATCCACTCGTGATTGGGAATTCATCACTTTTCAGTGGGTACAAAGAGAAATTAACAAGTTATTTTTCCACACTGGCGGTAAACCATCCAGGGGTTACAATGTTTGAATTAAAACATAAAGTAAATGCTAAAATAAGAATGACTAGAATAGTACTACTGTTACCAGCATTTACAATGAGCTTATTGCAATGAATTTACAATAGAAAAATGCTCCAAACTTCTGCAAGAATAATACTATACTTTTGATCACAAATGTGAGTTGAAAGACCAAAGAAATATAGCATGAAAAGAGAATAACCAGGTCTAATATTAAGACCAGCAAACTGAGAGAATCAGACCAGCAACTTAAACTTCCCCTAAATTGTTCATATCATCATCCAAAATGCTTCTATTCCCTCAAAAAATGAATGCACATGAAACTAGAAGCATAGACGTCCAAGAATTATAGCATAACATGGAATGAGTCAAGTCCGATATGAAATGCCATCAACTGAAAATACAGACTAGCAAACTATACATCAATGAAATACTCATAACTCTTTCAAATTACCTCTGAATGAGCTGAAACGAAGTGCAATGACTCACTAGGAGGTTGGCGCCTAATTTGCAATGATAAAACATCTAAACTCAACCATTAACTTATGCACAAAACCCAATGCTCTCCAAAAAGGTACAACCTCCTTGCAAGGGCGATTTTGTTTGATAAAATATGAAACTTGGAATTAAATTCTAATAACCTCCAAATATGGTTGTCTCTATCATAGAAATGCAATGGTCAAGTACCCAAAACCAAATAAAATTCATACTAAAAGTTGTATACAAAGAACACTTTCAGCCATGATAAACCAACAACATGAAAACTGAAAATATCTCACCAAAACTCCACAATAATGCTCAATATGTACTTCTGGATGAAGCACACTCTCATTCCACCATCTAGGGAACCATGGTTTCAGGCTCGAAGAATGGAGTAAATTTGCTAAGCTATCCCTTAGCCGGATTCTGGATTTCAAACCAGCAGCATAACTTTACAATATTTCCAAAGATAATCAACTCTTCCAACAGCAACAATATATAAGTTTCAATTGGCAAATGAAACACTTCAAATTCCAAGAAGTTGAATCACTTCAACTTCCAAGAGGGACACCACCTTGAAACTTTTACTTTTTGAAATAATAAAATATTAGTCAACCTCTTTTAGGCGTCCAACTTCACTTTGCAACAATAAAGCATTTAATAATTCATTAAATGCACCATTGACCCCTTAATGACCCCCTTTTAAAATCAACATGAAGTGATCATTCCTAGGTGTGGGGGTACAACTAAGAAACATAAAAATGACTAAGTATAAAACTTAATCCATGGATAACCAAACCAAACTGAAACTGAAGAAGGATAAGATGACTTGAGCTGAATGCAAATGATGCCACTGTCAAAAATAGACTTACTAAAAATAGCTAATTCCAAAAATAGTAAGTTTGCTTCAAAACCATCAGAAAGCCAAACTGAACTACCAAACTGCAAGGGAAAGAACTGCTGCTAAACAGATACTGCCAAAAGATAGACTTGCTAAAAATAGCAAACTGCTATAAATAGCAAGACTGCACAACAACCTCTGAACACCAGCTGAGTAGTATCTGAAAGAGGAAACCCTAATTTTCTGCTACAGCTTAGCCTATGGATTTTCAAAAATAGGCTAAATCCAAATGAAGAGCGTAGGGCTAAAATGGGGAAATTACATGGGTTGACTAGATATTGAGCTATGTGACTTCTACTTCCTTTTTGATGCTTATCAATGGAGAACCTTCAACATTATTTGGAGCCTCTAGGGGTCTTCGACAGAGGGACCTATTGTCCCCTTTTTTGTTCATCATTATGGCTGAGGGGATGGAGAGGTTTATCAAGTCCTATGTTTGCAATGGATGGATTTAGGGGTGGTGTTGGGGTAACATATTGTCGTCTCTATCCCATCTTCAATTTGTTGATGATACGGCTTTAATGGGGGTGGCCAAAATAAATGAACTGTGAATTTCAGGAAGGCTTTGGATACTTATTTGGCTGGCTCAGGTCAAAATATTAATGATCACAAGTCCTCTATTTACTTTTTCAATACTCCTCGGCTTATTCAGGCAACGATTGCTCAGATTCTTTGATTTCAAATTGGCACTCTCCCTCTAGTTTATCTGGGGATTCCCCTCACGATGGGCCTCAACCAAAAGAGATTTGGCAGGATGTGTTGGATAAATTCCGTAGGAGGGTTAGTCATTGGACTCACAGGTGGTTGTCTTCAACAGGTAGTGTGGTTCTGCTGAAATTTCGGGGTTCAGTCTCTTCCTATTTACTGACGTTTTGTGCAAGTGGCTCCTACCAATTTTGTTAAGTAGTTTGATGCCCTCACTCGTCAATTCCTTTGGGCGGGTAATCTTCTTAATTGTAAGTGTAGTTTGGTGAAGTGGGAATCTGTATGTAGACCTAAACAAGAGGGGGGTCTTGGTCTCAAGTCTGCTAGTTTGATGGGTCAGGCTTTAGCTGCAAAGCTATACTGACACTGGTGTACTTGCTAAGATCAAGTTTGGGCTAGAATTTTCAATCTTAAGTACCTTGGTGGAGTGGACCCTGATGATGTTCCTTGATATTGTCTCCAAGGAAAAGGGTCTATGATCTAGGATACTCTTAGAAAAGGGGCTAAGTTGATTAAGGAGGGCTTTTTTTGGATCTGCAATAAGGGATCTGAAGCCCTCTTTTGGTTTGATTCCCGAGATGGTTATCCCTCTATTATTTCTATGTTTCCTCATTTGCAACCTCTCTATGATAGCTTGACAAATGCGGGTTGGTGCAAGGTGGAGGACTTCAAAATTGTTTAGTCATTGGGTCAAGTGGATGTGTGGCATTGGAAGGATCCCCAAGAGTGGCCTCCAAGAGGTTTTGAGCTAGAGAGGTAGGAGCTTGCTAGCATTTTGGCTGGTAGAATGTGCAGTTCTCTTCAAGATAAGGATATTTTGGCATGGGGTCCTGATCCAAAGGTAGATTCTTGGTTGCCTCTGGATATATGGAGCTAGATAAGCAAGTGTATAGAAAATTTGGGGTTCAGTGGAAGCAGGTTTGGAATAATTTTTCTTGGCCAAAGTGTAATTTCCTTTTGTGGTTGGTTGTTCAAAATAGATGTCTTACTTGGGAAAATCTACGGAAAAGGGGCTTTTAGGGTCCATCCATCTGTGTTTTGTGCAATAATAATGAGTGTACTTCACACCTTTTCTTTCAGTTTCCTTATGCTAGGTATATTTGGCATTCTTCGTGGGGAGTTTGGGGATAGCCCTGTGTTCATGCCTCTTCTCTGATAGAATTCTAGGAAAGCTTGGGAAGATCCCCTGCTAAGATGACTTTTCTTCAAATTGCTTGGATTATTGGCCCTACCTTTATTATTTGTCACCTTTGGCTTGAGAGAAATAGGATTTTTCAAGATGTGAAGCAGGTAGGGGATCTTTTATGGAGGATGGTCTTCAGCAAGATCCAGGAGACTATTGTAGCTAAGTGTGATATGTCAATGACTGCGGATCCAAGTGATTTTTCCTATGTGAGGAAGCTTCATTTGGAGGGCAGTAGGTCTAGTTGCTTTGCTAGTAATGGCCCTTAGTAGGTCAAGAAGAAGGCGCATTGAGAGAGTAGATGGCGACCACCCCCTCAAGGAGTTCTAAAGATAAATACTAATGGATCTTCTAGGAGGAATCTTGGGCATGTTGGGATCGGTGGTATTGGCAGAGATAGTAATGGAGGTGAGGTATTTTTCTTCTCTATTTATAAGGGTCACCATTCTAACAATTTCATGGAGGCTCTGGCTATTTTTCATGCTATTGAAAGAAGTATGATTTGTTGATGATTGTGGATCCAAGTGATCTATCCTATGTGAGGAAGCTTCATTTGGAGGGTAGGAGGTCTAGTTGCTCTGCTAGTAATGCCCCTCAGCGGGTCAAGAAGAAGGTGCATCGAGAGGGTAGATGGTGACCACCCCCTCAAGGAGTTCTGAAGATAAATACTAATGGATCTTCTAGGGGGAATCTTGGGCATGCGGGGATCGGTGGTATTGGCAGAGATAGTAATGGAGGTGAGGTATTTTTTTTCTCAATTTATAAGGGTCACCATTCTAACAATTTAATGAAGGCTTTGGCTATTTTTCATGCTATTGAAAGAGATTGTTCTCTAGGATGGAAGAGGATTATTTGTGAATCTAATTCACATATTGTAGTTGATATCCTAAATGAGTAGAGATTTGATGGTGTTAATTGGAAACTGGCTATGGTGATCAAACAGATTATGAATCTGTGCAACTCTTTGGAATTTGTTTCCTTCTATCATATTCCATGGGAATAGAATAGAGTGACAAATCTTCTGGCGAAGTGGGCTTCTAAGCACGTGGAGAGGTGGAATGTTGATGATTGGGGACTTTTATCCTCAGAATTCTCTATCCCTCAAAAAGGTGATCATGGAAGACCTTCATTTGTAATTGGTTCTTTGGTTGGGTTCCTTTGGGGACTTTTGTTGTGGGGTTGGTTGGCTACTTTTATGAGCATTTGCTTGTTGCTTTGTAATGCTTCTTTGATTCAATAAATTTTTACCCCCTTTTTAAATATATATATATATTAAAAATATATAAATAATATATCCACAAAATTATAATGTATAAATATTAAAATAATATTATATATTAAAATAATACTATATTAGTTTCTGATTATGGGGAAAACAGGTTTTGATGGGGACCTGAAACCCATTACAACTGGTTTTGAAGGGATTTGTAACCCTGTCCAAGAAAAGCAAGCGATAGATAAGATAAATCACATGCAATCAGTAGCAAAATAGTAGCAGCAGTTAACAAGAAGACATGACTACACAAGCTACATCAAAAAACGAGAGAGGCACAATCCCTAAACAACTAGATTTTAACTAGGACTTGGAAACCTTAAGTGAGCAAAGAATCCACCTTCATCAGCCAGGCAACAACAAGCCATCTGCTCAAGAAAGACATCACTGAGCCAAGAAAAAAAGGAAACTTAATGGTAAGGAACACCATCAACCCCAAACCCATAATCAAAAACACCAGCAACTCCAAGATCCCCACCTCAATAAGGGAGTTAGAGAGCACATCGAAACACTGAAGCACATCCATCTTCTTGTAGCAATATCCTACCAGAGCCATTCCCACCTCCACCTCAATAGGAGAGAGCTACCCTCTATAGGAGAAGAAGAGATGAGAGCCCCACCCTCCAAAGCCTTCACACAACTGCCCACATAAGCTCCACCTCCATAGGAACAAGCTGACCAAAATCTCCATCGAATCTACAACAACCATCTCCACCTCAATAGAAGAGGACTTCATCCACCTCCATAGAAGACCCCACTAGTAGATCCAAAGAGAAAACAAAGACTTCGGAAGGACAGACCAACAAATCCTCTTTAGGCATAATAGAGTGCAGATACAGGACAAAAAAACACACTTCAACCAGTCAGACAAAACCCAAAAATATCTGAGCCTTCAGAATAAAAACATGAAGTTGCTCAGCCCAAGAATGAACCTCAAACCCCTGTACACCATATTCAAAACTCCTCATAATAGGGAGGCCAAGAGCCACCAGAAAATGAGCTCCAACAAACAACAACCTAGCAAAAAGCCAAAACAAAAACCCCCCATTGAATAAAGAAAAAGGGGCACAAAAATCCCACAAGCCTCCTCAAAAAAGAGGACCCAATTGCACCCAATTGGAGAGAAGGCACTAGCAACCCAGAGAACAAGCCAAAGGACCACAATGAGCAGAGACCCAAGCTCGCAGTGAATGGAAGCAAGCAGGGCCCAAGAAGGAAAGGAGAGCCCACACAAGGAGACTAAGAGAAGACTAAACCATAAAGCACCCCATCTACCCCAACACATTGGTTAGGGAAAAAGATAGGCCAAATCTCCATAGAACCAACCAGTGTGAAGCACCACTAGCCTACAAGAGGGACACCCGAAGCAACCAAAAGACACCTAGAACAAAAGCTGCCAAATAGGCTTCACCAAACAAGTAGTAGAGAGGAGCAAAGGGAGACCAAGAAGAAACAAGAAAGAGGACAAGCCAAAACAAAGAGCCCCCAAGTCGTCCCATTAGGTTGAATAGGACCAAAAATAAACCTAGCCTCCACCCAGTCCTCCGTAGAAAACCCAAAGCACCCACAAACCAACTGCAAGGAAGGCAACACAATCTTGAACACAGACCACAAAGAAGCAGGGCTAGCAAAGGTAGCCACACCCAGAGCAGGCACTAAAATCCAAAAGCCAAACAAGGGCATCGGCAAAGCAACACTTGAAACAAGGAAGGCCTGCCCAACGCCACACGCCAGCACAGAGACACACAAGGAAATGATCGCAAAGGAAAGAAACAACAAACCAAGCTCATCCACATCATCCTCATTGTCCAAATCACCCTCTCCAACAAGCGATCCCTCAACAAAATTTGAAAAACCTCCACTCCCACTCATTGCTCCTTAATAATACTATATAAGTAGATAGGTTTAAAATTTTAATTTAAATATTTAAATTTGTTCATTTTTATATATTAATAATTTTAAATCTAAATTTAATATATTAAAATATTAAATGTTAATATTAACAAATAAATAAAAATAAATAAGTAAAATAAAATATATTAAATGTTAATTATAAAAATAAAATGATATTAACTTTTTTATGAATGTCAATTATAAAAATATAAAATACAATGTAAAACTTTATAAAATATAGAAAAACCTTAAATGCAAATGAAACCACGATGGCGAGGGTCATTGTGACTTTGAACAGCTTGCAGGTCCACACCAAACTCAATGCCCATCATTCAAAGTGATTCCTCTCACTCACTGTTCCTTTGCTATCGCGCCTTGAGACCTATTGCAGCTAAAAAAAATTGTATGGAAAAGATATGTTCTATGTGCCCTAGTAGCAGGAGAAATTACATACTTTAATAGGGATCTCGTCATGACTGATACGGGATACCTATCAAAAACCCTAATAAAAAATGCTTTGCAAAATATTTTAATAAAAATACGGTAACCTTTTCCCAAAGAATTTAGCCACGAATTTTAACGAATTTCATACATTTTTTTAAATGTTCGCCGAATTTTGAACTTCAAGCATGAAATTCGGTGAACCTTGTGACACAGTACACAACCATTACATTTTCTCACAACTCCACTCTTGGAACCCAAAAGCTTTCCTAATTCATGAGACTCACATCTACTTTCTTGGATCCTAAATTTGAAAGGCTTTCCTTTGATCTCCAACTTCAATATTTTCACTTGAAAGAAGAAATCAACAAAAAAACAATACAGCGAAAAAGCTCTCCTCCCAACCATAGGATTGAAAATCCACCACCCCAAGCTCTAGGGGTCACACAGCTTTTCATTACACACACCACCACCACTATTCACAAAGGTTCCTTTAACCAATTTCAACACATCCTAAGCATAAAACAACACACATACTATAATTCGTCTCCTTAGCCCTTAATAGCTTTTCACATAGAGAGATATTGAAACAAGGTGGAACCCCAACAAGACAATACCAAACACACAATCTCAACAAATACCCCAAAAAGGTTCTAAAATTAAATTGCACGCATGTTCAAAGCATAAACAAGGATCCTTTACATCTTTAAACAAGTTCTACAAGGGTAGACCTTACCAAGCAAGTGCAAATCCAAAAGGTGATAGCCTCTCCTTCTCCGAGCCCTATTCTTCCATTCTTCCTCTCCCATAAATGACGAAAGACAAAATCAACCAAAACCAAAAGGAGAGAAGCTAGGCAAAAAAAAGAAGCCCCTTCTCCTTTCAAAGAGAAGGAATATATATAAGGGAAAGGGAAACCAACTCCCTATAACTTCCCAACCACTCAACCAACTCCAATTTTCGCCACTTCTCATAAGTGGGAAATTAGAGTGGGTTTTAGACTTTATTTAAGGGGTTTTATGGAATAAAAAGACCCCTAACCCATAGACCTACCACCTAGGAAACATTTTATATACGTAATACCACATAAAGACTTCTCAAAACATACAATTAGTAATCACATTTAAAAGGTGACTCAAATTTCTAAAAAAACCAACCTTTCACACATGTACAATACTTACAAAGCAAGGTTAAAACACATATCCTTGACAAGATAGGAATTCACAAGGGAAGTAGCTATGTGACCCCTCCATTGACATTGGCCCATTTTAACATGTTTACTCAACTAGAAAAGGGTGTTAGTATTTCTCATAATCAATAGTAATTGAAACAAATAGTATATGAAAGATAACCTTCTGAATTAATAAACAACTAAGAAATTAAATCTACATAAGTAACATATAATTTAACTCTTTCTACTTGCATAATACCTTTTTAGAGTCCAGCAATAATTGATCATGTTATTTAATATCAAAATATCATGACTTATCAATAATCCATTTATCCTATAATGAATACTACTACAACCAAATATTGAATTACCTTTACACTTACTCACACTCATAATATAAAATCACCTAACATGATGAAATCCATTTAATATATATATATAATGATATTACCAACAACGAAACATCCTGATCATTGCATACTTACACAGATTAGGAATAAAACTCATCTAGAGCTATCACATGAACTCACAAAACCCATTAGTTAGTTAGTTAACAATCAAAATATAAGCAACTTGATGTATAGGAACAATATTCACTAAAGGATATTGTGCAACATAAAAGAACATAAAATATAAGACATGAACTATCAATGACTAATAGGATCAATAAGGCCACAAGGGACGAGATTTTACATTTGCCACTATGTGTGCAAAGCAGCACCTTTAACAACATTGTTGAAGAAGGATTATTTTTAATGGTTCAAAGCAGCCACACAGGCCATTATTGGGCTGCTTGATACCACTTTGTAGGTTCTGTTGAACTTAATTTGATTATAATCTTGGAATCTGTTGACGAGTGTTTTATGACCACACCAACATAGAATAAAGTTTTCAACAATCACTCTATCCTCTCTTCATCAAAATCTCCTGCATGCTAAGATTGTAAAAGATCATGCATTCAACTCCAAGGTTCCTTTATGCAGTGGACGTAGACTCAATTGGCTTGATGTGATTTTCTGGTACTTCAAGGGTACTTACGCAATTGTTCACTCAAAGAGAAAGGGATTCTCCATATTCAGAAGATTTGTCGATGAAGCCCAGGTTTCCTAAACTAACCAGAAAGTACTGAATTTGAATGGCTCAGGATTAAAAATGCTATGAACTACTCTAGGCACGGGATGTGGAGCTCAACTCTTACAAACTTCAACCGAGCTTTTCTTTTCCTCACCTTGGACAGCTTCCACAAAAACTGGTGCAATCTTCAAAGGAGTAACTAGAAATATTTAGATTATGATTCAACATGAAGACACCATCACAACAACGCACACCAACATGTAAATCATAATCGAAGTTAGGTCCAAACTATTCCAGTCGACCACACAAGGCAAACCCACCATCAGTGAGCCCACTAGTGGTATGGATTAGCAAAGCTTGCTCAAATCAACCACCGCATTCCACAACTATCTACTTGCATGAAATGAAATCTATTCTATTCTAGGTTCTACTTTAAGATTCTATGCGAATTGGAAGGATGAAGAAATCTTGCTAGCTACCACAATAAAAGATGAAACCACAAACAATGATAACTCTTTTTATTATAGGAGTGTTCACAACAATCTCTTACAAAGCATTCAATTTGAAAACTTTCCTTCCTCTCCAATCTATGTTATTCTATCAATCTATGATATCTGTCTCTCTATGCTCTCTATGTCTATTATATCTCCTATTCTATGATACAAATGAGGGAGGATGCCCCTTTTATAGCTGGCCAATTCCAACAAACGGCTCAAATTGAATTACAATGAAGGGATCAGATTGAGCCACATAAGCCCTAGTCAAGATTTTTCCCTAAAAACTGCCAGAAAGTGGGAGAGTGGGGTAATAAATAAGCCTAGAATACCACTCTCTCCCTTTGACCACTATGAGCATTTAATGCCCACTATCTTCTAGAAGATTCTCATCTAGAAACGTGTTCCCATTGTTCTTCTCTTTGACTGCAAATTTAATGAATCTGGCCAACGCAACTTCTACTTCTTGAACTGACATGGTAGGCACGTTCTCAATCTAAAACTCCAAGACTGCAACTTCTTTCTCCTATTTGATGATGATTTTCCTCCTAGCTGTCATTGCATCTTGGGTTGTGCAAAGTATGTTGGAGAACATTTTCTGAATCAGTGTCAAAGGACTTCACACTTAAGAAGAATTCCTCTACTTTGTCCTTCAATCCATCCTGTTGTCATTCTTTAACTTTGAAGTGCTTGAGGATGATCTCTAATGCTTGGGCTTTCATTATTTCTCCATCCTGATCTTGAAGGATTTTCCTATCTTGGACTCAACCATTTCTTCCTTGCCACCTGCCTCACCTGAGTTGGGCACGTTTAGATTCTTGTGGAGGAATTTCAACACTTAGTCATTTCTTCCAACATCTCCCTTCATGGTTTGGGGGCGAATGAGACATCATGGAGGAACTTCAAACATGTAACTTTTCTCCTTCCAAGGTTGTAATGTTGTCCTGGAGTATTTGCTCCATCGCCTCAAGTCATCATGCTTTGGTCCTGGCGTTCATCTTGCAAAACAAATAAAGAGAAGAGCATCAAAACACTTTATAATATAAATTCTCTTCACTTACCTGATCTCCATGTTCTAATTTCCAAGGTCTGATTCATCATTTTCTCCAGCAAATTTTGCCTCCATGACTTTTCATCATGGGAATTTTTAAGGGGTTGTTCTCTAAATTTGTGCCTTAGAAAATTCTTTACACCACTTCCTCATACCTAGGTGCATATGGAGCCTTATGCTTTCATCTTCCACGCCTTAGAAAATTCTCATGTATTTCCTCTCATGCCTTGCTTCATGGGTGCATATGAAGGGTTGTGCTCTTATCTTTCTTGCCTTAGACAAAATTCAACCCATCTTCTTCTTTGGGCGTACATGACCCCTTGAGGTTTGATTTCCAATGCCTTAGAAAAAATTCCAGCCACCTTCTTCCTCCTAGGGCGCGTTTGGAGACTTGAGCTTTCATTTTCATTCCTTAGAAATTTTTATCTCATCTTAGCCTCCCTTGGGTGCATTTCCTTCATCATATCATGGGTGCATTTGAAGAGTCCTACTTTCATTTTTTCCTTAGACAAAAATTTCTTCATCTTGAGGGGGCATTTGAGATCTCCTCCTTTGGGCGCATTTGAGGGGTTGTAGTTTCATTTTCATTGCCTTAGACAACTCTTGCATCTTCTTCAAGGGCGCATATGGAGGTCTTCTTTGATTTTTCTATGCCTTAGGCATATTTTCATTCAACTTACTCATCTTGTTCACCTTGGGCGCATATGGGGGTTGTTGCTTTGAGTTCACGTCTTAGAATGCTTTTCACCTCCATCCATTCCACTTTGGGCACATTTAGACCCTTATGCTTTCATCCTCCATGCCTTAGAAAAAAATTTGTTCTAGTTTCTCCTTTGGGCGAATATTGAGGGGTGTCATCTTATTTTCCTCTGCCTTAGGAAATTTTCACATCTTCTTGGAGCTTGGGTGCATTTAGAGGGGTTGTAGTTTCATTTTCATTTTCCTTAGAGGATTTTCCATATCTTACTCTATGGTGGGCGCATTTGAGGGGTTGAGCTCCATGCTTTTGTGCCTTGATTTACCTTGGGCACATATAGGAGGGTGTCCTTAGAGTTTTCATGACTAAGACAATTTCTCACCCAACCTCTTGTCTCCTTGGGTGCATTTGGAGACTTGTGCTTTTATTTTCCATGCCTTAGGCGTTCTAAAGTTGGTACTTGAATGCCTTAGGCGCATTTGCATCTGGAGCTCAAAATTTTCATGACTTAGCCAAATTTCAGCTCACCTGTCTTCTCTAGGGCACATATCCACCTATGAGGGAGAAGTTTTGACACTCAAAAAGTTTCAAACACTTAGTCAATTTTTCCCTGCTCACCCTTGCTTTCTATTTTTAGAAACTTCTGAAGTTTGTGATTTTCATGAATTTTCAACTTTCTCAAGGCTTGATTTTTTCTCACCCTGATCCTCATGGCATGACTAACCTGCTCATACCAGCCTTTTGTGTGCACATGCTATTTTAGGCCCTGTTTTGGATATGACTTACTAAAAATAGTAAGTGTGCAGAATGTGCTCAAATTTTACCAGTAGATTCCTTGAAGAATGTCAATCGCAATGGTATACATTGATTTTTCATAGATTCTCACATTTTTCCCTTCATTTTAGGCACAAAAGTGGCAAATCCTAATTTTATTGCATGCGCTTCTAAAGACCTCCATTTGATGTTGTTCTCGTTGCATGTTGCTCTATTCTGAAAGCTAAAGTGCTAGAGTTGCTTCAGTGACACCATGCCTGCGAAAGATGGACCTGCTAAAAATAGAAAGTTGTCAAAATTTGCTCAAATTTTGCATGCAATTCCCCCGAAAGGGTCTAAACTCAATGATATGGTCAAAATTTCCAAAACCCTAGAAAAAGGCCCCAAATTGGGGCACCTACTAAAAAATAGTAATTTCTCAGAATTGACTCAAAATTTGCAGGTAAGTACTTTGAAGGGTTCTCAATCTAATGTAATAGTCAATTTTTTCAAAAACCCTAGCAGAAAAGCCTCAAATAGGGGACTTACTAAAAATAGCAAGGTGTCCAATTTCGTTCAAATTTTGTAGGTAAGAAGCTCAAAGGGCTCCAAACATGGTGTAGTAGTCAGAATTTCAAAAATCCTAAGAAAAAGGTCCCAAATTGAGTACTTACTAAAAATAGTAAGTTGTCAAAATTCAGTGAAATTTAATGGGGACCTACCTGAAGCCTCCTAATTGCAGTGTTAAGCTCAAATTTCAACTTACTCATTCAATTTAACCCCAAACTAGCTTGAAGAATAAAACCCTAATTTGTCAAGACGCACTTCAGACTTAGCCAACATTCCAATTTAGTCCAAAAGATAGGTACATCCCTGGAAGATAGAAGGAACAAAGAGAGATAACTGCAAAACCACCCAAAAACCAAAGCCAAAAGACCCGAATGAGACAAAAATTAGGGGGTCCCCATTTTGAATGGGGTGATGTGTGAAAAAGTCACAACATAATCCCCCTCGATTATCAGTTGTTTGACATGAGTTTTTTGTCCTCTACACTCCTTCCAATAAGGCTCTGAGTTCATCAAAGTTGTTTGTATGCTTGCCTATGTATCCACCTATGCTAGTTTCATCAAAACTATGTTTTCCATGCCATTGTAGTTCAATTTTTCCCATCATTTGGGTGGTAGACTTCATTTGTGTTTCCATGCCATCATAGTTCAATTTTTCCCATCCTTTGAGTGGTAGACTCTATTTGGGTTTAGGAGTGAGAAAATAATTGAAATTTCTAGTCGAATGGAATACTCCATATCTTGAATATAACATCTTTTGGTTCTTGAGAATGTAACCTTCCCTAAGTGAATGGGAGTAAATTCTGGTAAAAGTAATAATTTGCTGTCTGATTGTCTTTGCTATGTGCTCCCAATTGCTTTTTGAGTTTTTGAAGATCCTATTATTTTGTTTCTTCCATGTATACCGGAAATCAAAGTTCACTGTAAGCTTGTAGAGGTGCTCAACAGAAAGCATTTGGGTGGTTGCTTTTGATGATTTCTTGATTCTTATCCTAATGGTTCATTGTGTTTCCTCCATTTTGTTGAAATTAGTTGCTAGAGAGCTCCATAGTTTTTGGGCAAAAGAGCACATCAAGAGAAAATGGGAGTTACTCATCATTCCCCAGATAAAGAGGACAGATAAAAATCAAAGCTCGCTGTAAGCTTGTAGAGGTGCTCAACAGAAAGCATTTGGGTGGTTGCTTTTGATGATTTCTTGATCTCTATCCTAATAGTTCTCTGTGATTCCTCCATTTTGATGAAATTAGTTGCTAGAGAGCTCCATAGTTTTTTTGGGAAAAAGAGCACATCAAGAGAAAATGCGAGTTATTCATCATTCCCCAGATAAAGATGACAGATTGTGGGCCTAATAATACACTTTTCTGCATTTTGATTAGCCATTGAGATTTTGCTATGCTGGATCAACCATAAAAAGCATTTGAGTTTTGGCCACTCTGAGGAGTTTCAGATGTGGTTCCATATTGAACCCATGCTCCCTTGATCACCACATAGAGCTTTGTAAGCTGAAGCTACTGTTACAATTCCCTGAAGCAGTGAATCTCCATTTGATTGAGTCCAATTGCCTTGAAATCTTCATTTTCTTCTATCCAAGCATACTCTGAAGAAGTGTAGTCTGATTAGGGAATTGTGTCCTAGTAGTTAAGATCATTTTGTGATCCCAGTGGGTGTTTCTCAAAGGAGAAAAAATAGCTTAATTATCCAATGTAGTTTAGTTTGTGGAGAAGAAGCTGACTGTTCATTCCCTTCAGTTCTTCTTTGGTGATATTTGGATACTCATTCTAGTTGTCTTTTCAGAATTTGGTTGTTTTAACTTATAATATTGTCTACTGCCCATGTTTTGACAGTTGACCTTGCTGGAGATTTTTATTGGTTTTTTGAGATGCTTTGTGAGGGAGGATAGACTGGATTTTAAATCTAAGTTTGTTGAATTGATCATACCATTTGGTCAGTACTTATGATGGTGGATTTTTGCCAAGTAGATTTTCATATGAGAAAAGAGTATCCAGGCTTGGTCAAAGAGACAAAGGTCTCTTATATTCAGCTCTCTTTTTGTTTCTCTTGTGTGATCTATTGTTGTGAGACCAATGAATGTTGGCATTGTGTTTGTATGTTGCGAAAGACATATCCATTGCATGGAATTGATATCTTCTTCAATATTGTTTGGTAGTGTTAGGAAATTCAAGATATATATTGGGACTGTTGTAGGACTTTTAATGGGTTCTACCCGCTGTTTTAAGCAACTTGTTTGTCCATTTGCTATGTTATTTGGTAGAGTTAGGAGATTCATGATATAGCTTTGGACTATTATAGGACTTCTTTAATAAACTGGGTTCCACCGCTATTTTAAGCCAGTTGTTTGTTTTCAGTTTTTCATTTAGTCTTTTCCCATATACTAGCTCTATGCTTTCGATATATTGTGAAAGTTTAGATGAGGAACATCTCTTCTCTGAGGCTGAGAAATTTAAAGATTTTTCGCTTCCTTTATTGATTGACATTACAAAAAAATCAATCTGAGTTTAGCTTGATTGTTGTATTATCCTATGGCAGTTTAATAACTTTGAGATTTGTTATTTCTTGTACTAAAAAGGTTGACAAAAGAATAGTATCATTTGCAACTGGCATCAAGTATGCCTTTTTCTTCCATTCACAGCCCAGAGCTCACAAGTTTTCCTTTCTTATTATTTCTCAAGTAGCCTTAAGAGATTAGCACTCATTATGATGAAAAGATGTGTACTGAGTGGGTTTCCTTCCTTGAGTTCTCTTGTTGATTTAAACCATTGGCTTTGGTGAGCATTGATTAAGACTTTGAGTATAAGATTGGTGATACAACTGCCAATCACTCTACAATTTCATCTTTGAAGCCATGCTTATTGTTTTCTGTATCATCTCCCAGTTACCCGTCGAAAGAAAAACTTTGGCTTGCCCAGTTTGACAGATTCTTAGCTTTTTTAGCTGTTTTGTTGAATGGATGAGCTCTTGCCCAGCAGGTATGTTGACTTTTTGTTGGTTTGGCACAAAAGTGATGGTTGTCGGATATCATCTTTGATAGAAAGATTTTTAACCTGCTGCTATGAGCTTTGATATGATCTTGTAGGTTATATTACATAGGGCTTGTGATATCAGGGCCTGCATGCATCCTTACCGAGCCCAAACTGTTTTGCTCCTGGTTTGGATCCTGAGCCAGAATCAATTCAGGTTCAGGCAGGACATGTCATGTGCCTAACCATTGGCCTGGGTACATCTGAGATGGACAGGGGCCAAATGGCCTGGACCAGGGATGCTCCCAAAGCAAACCTAAGAAGAACCTGGGTGAACTAGGGAGGACCCTCAAAAACCAGGGAATTTTAAAAAAGCAGATTTTTAATTAAAAACACAGAATAAGTTAAAAAAGAAAGCTAACCCACATTAGATAACCCTTAAAGTACATTTTTTGAAGAATTTGGAGCTAAAACATGACAAGGAACATGCCCTGTGTGCTGCCTCCAGACACCTCAAGAGGTGCTGCCCTTGAATCCTGCTGGGGACTGCTGACAGACCCCCCCTGCATTGGTTTTAGAAACAAAAAAACAAAAGCTGTTTTGGGCTGTGCTAGACAGAAAAGCAGCATTTTTCACTTGCTATTTTGTCTGATTAAATCCTAAGTAATTGAATAACGAATTCCGTTGATACTTTTGGTTTGCTGACTCAGTTCCAATTCTAAGGAATGCTAACTATGATATAAGAACATTTTGACTTATCTTTAACAATTATTTTCTGACAAGTGACATTGCATTATCAATTCATTTTTGTGAAAATTATATATATTATATATATACACATCCAAACCTGAACTGGTAACATAGTCGTCCACAAACAGTTTACCAACACTTACCTCACAGTTAGCTAGCTCAAATTTTTCCTCTATTCTTTCTTTATATATATATACCCAAACCTGAACTGGCAACATAGTCATGCACCAACAGTTTTCTAACACTCATCTCATGGTTAACTAGCTCAAATCTCTCCTGTATTTCATCTCCTACATGAACTTATATGCTACAACACAATATCAATTAGCACAAAAAGGAAAAGGAACAGTCAACTCAAAATGACAAGTTCATGAGCAAAAACACACTAGAAATCATGATTCATAATCTCTCAAAAGGGAGAATTTGTTTTGCATTAGCAAAAGTCAAGACCAAGTTGGAAAACTAAGGACAAAAATGCAACAGCAAGGGGTCCTTTCACTCTTGAGAGTTTACACCGTTAAAATTGCTCACATCTCTCAAACTCTATGTAATTTGGTTGATGTATAACATTGTTGAATTAATCAGTTGTACCATAAACACATTAAATTCATTTCCAAGTTATACAAATCTAAGCTCAAATCCCCGTAATAAAATTGCTTTAAAATTTTGGTTAGATGGAAATGATGAATATATTCTCCAATGAAAAGATGAAGATTAACTTCTCACACATAAGATCTCTAGGTAGTGATTGGTATTGCCAGATATGGCAGTGTCTATCCTTGCCATTACTGTCTTAGCTGAATCATTGCCTATAGTGTTTCCTTACTGCGAATTTGATTATCATTATACTTTAAAGCCTGAGTGGCCCTAATGGTGAAGCCTTGTGTACTCCATAGAGGAGTCATAGGTTCAAATCTAGAGGGTGCTATGGTATTTAGGTTTAGTTTTAAGTTTTAAGAGTATACGAGGTAAATGGAAAAAGAATCATCTTGTAGGCTTCTACAAGTGGAGTTTCATACACTTCGGTGTCTACCCCAGAAATGACCTAAAAGACTAACTTTACCTTAAGAAGTAAGTTTACTTTTCATTTTTTAATTTTCCTCCATGCATGATTGTGATTCCCATTATTATATCTCATCTGTTAACTCTATCTTACTCGCAAGCTGAGAAATCTCATGGATGTCGTTCCTACCTTGTTACTTTTCAAGTCACTGCCACACCTGCGCTACACTGTTACCAAAATCCATCATGTAATATGTTGTTACGTAACTCTTGACATGAATACCTCACTTTTGGCATATATTTGCTCTGATATTGCTATTTATAGTTGTGGTTGGGTTTGCACCTTTGACTTACAGAGACCCCAAATATAACAGACTGACAACTACACTTGGAGTCTTGGCTAAGACAAACAAGAACACGTACTTGTGCACAAAGCCAATAATATCAAAATACCCATAGATGTATATCAATCACAAATAACAATGTGAAAATTAATTGTTAAGTGGCACTGCCAGGCAACTTGCATAAGGATCTGTCAAATTTCTCCACTGCCTCTGAAGCCCTTGCCTCCACCGGTGGGACTGAATGAATAGGGTGGGTGAAACCTTTGCCTCAATGGGGTCAGATACATACCTCAATACATTAGACTAGAATTATGATAAAATCACATGATATAACAAATGTCTATGTGGAGGTAAATCAAAGTAAGTCTAGCCTGCCAAAAGGTAGAGCACTATATCATTCTTCTTCCATATGCCCAACTTTATTTATCTATTTATTTTTCAGAACCACTCATCTTAAATTAATTTTTAAGTGCAAGAATCACATAAAAATGTGGCTTTGACAGAACCCCCTCCAAATGGTGAGGAAAGCAAGCATCTCTAGTTTTGCAAGTATTGGCAAAGAATCTACATCTTTTCTATCAGCAATAGCATGTTCTGCTAAATCGTTGCTAAAAATGCCAAGTTATCTTAACTATTAAGAATAATAGTCTACTTGATAGGTTGATTTGCAATGCATTTTCCAGAGAAAAGAGATTGCAAGAAGGTGAATAAGTGCTCTTAATCTAGCTGGTTCTTTTGTTGTTCCATGTTGTTTATGTTATCATTGTACGAGTGAAGACACACTTCTGTTCTTGCTTTGATTCCTTTTACTTCCCATTTGGCATCTACATTTATTTTTGTTCATTCTAATTGGATGTATCAGCTGCTCGACCAAGGGATTTGAGTTTCCTAGGCTTTTATTTATTAGCTGTTTTTCATTGCTGCCCAATTCTCGAAATCTTTTTTATCTAAGGATATGTTTCCATTTCATCTCATCTATGTCGTGTTACTGAGGCTTCTTTTTAAAAGTTCTACATAAACAATTACTTCCAAAGTTGAAAAGTTTTTCTAGCATCCTGACGAATTCTGCCCTTTCGTTTTTGGTTTTTGGAGAGTTAAATCCTTTGGTTGTATTATAATTTCCTTTTTATATAGCAAATGTGATAAATAGATAGAAATTTGTTTTTCAACCACGCCAGCCGTCATTTCTATACTCTTTATATGCTTTCTTCTTGTGTGCATTGTTCATAATTTTTCCCTGATCTTTTGGAGTCTATTTGAAAATTTAGATCTCTTTGTTAATTATTTATAATTATGTTTTCCTCTACTTTGCATTTATGAGAAATGTGTAGAATGTTTTCAACTAGCCTGCTAGTAGTTGCTTCTATAACTTGCTCTCTCTTTATGTATTATCTACTTTTATACTAACCAATTCAGTACTGCTATGACCTGCAAACTCAATAACATCTCTATTTTGGAGTTGCAAACTAAACTTTTTGTTTTGTTTCCAGCCGTATTGTGTGGATTTTCAAGTACCTCGCTCAAAAGTTTTTTGTAAGTAGACTTACTTTTGGAGGTGTTCTAAATATCCTTTAAAAGTATTTATTCTCTGTTGACAGTATATTGGTCTGTCAGGTATGGATTAGATCATGGGATGTTTCTGTTCACGTTTGTGGTTGTATTCTTTGGAATGAGGACTAATTGATAAAATCGAAATGGAAAAAAACTATTTTCTACATCAGGTTTCCCTTTTGCAAAAAGCATTGTAAATGGGCATTGTTGTCGTATTAATGATGCCCTTTGCAGGTGAATGCTGCTCTGATTGAAACCCTAAAGAAGGGAACTAGCTTTGGTGCCCCATGCATTGGAGAAAATATTCTAGCGGAGATGGTTATAAGGGCAGTGCCTAGCATAGAGATGGTCCGATTTGTCAATTCAGGAACAGAAGCATGCATGAGCATGTTACGCTTGGCACGGGCATTTACTCGGAGAGAGATCATAGTTAAATTTGATGGTTGTCAACATGGTCATGCAAAACCTTTCTTGGCAGCGGTGTTGCAACTCTTGGGCTTCCCGATTCCCCAGGTGTCCCAAAAGCTACTACATATGAGACTCTTATTGCACCCTTCAATGATATGCAGGCTGTGGAGGAACTGTTCAGTCAAAACAAAGGAAAAATTGCTGCTGTGGTTTTCGAGCCTGTGGTAGGCAATTCGGGGTTCATTGTTCCTAAAAGAGAGTTTTTGGAGGGGCTAAGGGAGCTTACAAATGCAGAAGGAGCACTTCTGGCCTTTGATGAGGTCATGACAGGCTTCAGGATAGCATATGGAGGTGCCCAAGAGTATTTTGACATCACCCCAGATCTTACAGCACTTGGGAAGATCATTGGTGGAGGCCTTCCGGTTGGGGCATATGGAGGCAGAAGGGAAATAATGGAGATGGTAGCCCCTGCAGGCCCAATGTACCAGGCTGGAACATTAAGTGGAAACCCACTTGCAATGACTGCAGGGATAATCACTCTTCAAAGGTTGCAAAAACCTGGTTGTTACGAGTACTTGGATAAAATAACTGGTCGTTTAGTACAAGGTCTGCTTCAAGCTGGGAGGAATGCAGGTCACAAAGTCTGTGGTGGACACATTAGCGGAATGTTTGGCATTTTTTTTACAGAGGGGCCTGTGTACCATTTCACAGATGCAAAAAAGAGCGACACTACCAAATTTGCAAGGTATTTTAGAGGCATGTTGGAACAAGGTGTATACCTTGCCTTGCTCCCTCACAGTTTGAAGTTGGTTTAACTAGTTTAACCCACAGTGAACAGGATATAGATTTCACCATAGCTGCTGCAAGAAAGGTTTTTGAAAGTATATGAAATCCTTGTTGAAGTATCGATACCGTTTAAATTGTTTTGATTTAGTCTCCTTTGTCCTTATTTTACTTTCTTGAAGGAGCTAAAATCGGTTGGAATACTAAAGTCACAATCATTATAAGTTGATGGCCAAGAGTTAGGTTGAGATTCCTTATAAAGTAATGGTTGACAACAACTCGGAAAACTATTTTATTGTGGCTTGAATAATTGAGCAGCACTTACTAGGCTAGGATGAAAACAAAATAATAAGGGAGAGGGGCTTTGCAACAATTGTGATTATAATATCTAGTCTTACCACATATTTATACTATATATATTGTAAATAAATAGTCCAAATTTAAGTAAAAAAATAAATCAAATGTTATTAAAAGTAGACCCATATTTTAACACATGAGAACTCTTGAATGTTACATAAAAAAAAACATAAATACATCCATGAAAAAGTGAAATAAGTATTTTTTTGTCTCAAATAAAATATCATAACTATCCACTATAAGTGTGTCATTTAAAAAGTAAAATGTTCATTTAATAAAATAAGACACTCATTTAAACAAGTATTGTTATCATAGTGAAAAAATATTATTCTTATGTGTACAACTATTGAGGTAGCAATGTACAAGCATTGGGGTATTTTATATTAATAGTTTGTTATATCACAAATATAAAAAGTGAGCACAATAAATCCATGTATTTTCCCATTAAATGTAAAGGATTTTCAAAAAGTTTTAGTGTTCAACTATTGGTCCATTTATGTTTGATATAAGTTGTATTTTAAATAATTATGTGTTGTTTTTATAATAACAAATAGATTTTTTGTGTACAACTATTGGTCCATATGTGTTGAATATAAAAGATAAAGATATCAAATATTTATGGTTACCAATAGGTATTTCGTCCATTTAGGTTGCATATTAATTTTATTGTAAATACAAATATGATATTCTACAAGTAACACGTGATGTTTTTTTGTTTAACTACTAGGAGTCCCATGATTATTTTTGGTCGAATCTTTAAAAAATCAAATTTTAGACACTTCTCAATAGATGTGCTTATGTGGCAAGTTGCATGATGAGTCACACCTCCAAACCTTAGTTATACATAGATATGAGGTTAGTCCACATTTCAAAAAAAAATGAAGGTTCTACGATATTCCAGTCAATCACTACATGTTGACAAAGTTAGCGCACACGACTACTGGCCCTTCTCCCCTAGTTGATGTTGAACTATCTAATGCTTTATGGATGTGGCATATCTAGTAGAGAAATAGCTAAAGAGAGAGTTCATGCCCTCAGTATAATTTCACCAGGCAATAATAAAAAGGTGCCAACAACAGATATTTGATTAAAGGATATAATCTAGATTTTGAAGTTGTCTCAACATAGTTTACTTTCATTGGTTATGCAATAGAAGATAGCACAAGAGGCATGGCTTCTGTCCATGGAAAATGGTATACAAAATTTGTATAAAATTTAAGATATGATAATTGATTGAATATTATAATCAACATGTTTCATAAACATTATGAAATAAAAGAAATTGTATCCAAAAAAAGCTATGGCAATGTTGTAAGTACTTCTTGATATGATGGCGTAGACATTTAATGACAAGGAACCCTATGTAGGATATAATAAGTAAAATTTGGAATTAATTGATTTTTTAATATAGCTTTAAGATATGGTTGCATATATATTAATAAAGGGAATTCTTGAAATTCAAACGAATCAATTTGTGAGTGATTATTATTTTATAATTATATATTTTTTGAAGTATTTTGACATTTTAAAATGATTTATTATATGGAATAAAATTTTATACATACAATTTACAAATTGGTGGAACTTTTTTCAACAACCAAATTTATTTAAAAAACAGAAATATTATAATAGAAATTCTCCAAAACTATTCATCCTATCCAATTATTTAACATTCATTTGAGTATGCATATTCCCATGCACAGACCATTCTCCAAGGTCTAGCCCCTTTTCTATCATGGGACTAGTTTGCAATCATCATAATTGGTAGACTTGCCTTGCCCTAATTCAAAATCTTAAGTTCAAATTTGATTGACTCGCCACCTTTATGCTTCCCACAAGTAGTTTTGACTAGACATGAGTTTGCACAAGGTGTTTTTGGTCTTTTATTTAGAAGTATCCAATGCATTCATTCCATGCATCAAGGGATCATCAAACGAGATAGATAAATAATTCAATTTATTCACTTCAATTGGTAATCATTTTAGAAGTTTTTGCATATAGTAAATATTGATGTTTCTTAAGATGAATGTGTAAACTTTAGAGTTTGCTAGACAAATATGCTAAGATTTATGAAGCTTTTGTACTTTTTTTAGGGACATTTTTACAACTACAAAATTGATTTTATAAGTTTAATTATGAACTAGAATTATGAATTTGATCTTTGTTAATTTTAGCATTTCACTTTTGTATCACCTTCAAGTATGCAATCTATTCTTGCATACAAATGGGTCCTTGTTCTTCTTGATTTTCACATGGTAGGGACAAATAGTCCTTTGTATTGAACCATGTAAGGATGACAAGTTAACACATTTTGAACTGGTTGAGGACAAGAAGTAACCATGCATGTATTCCCTAAAATGTAAATATAGTGTTGACATCGCTAAATTATTTTTAGACATGCAATCTATGCTAGAAGTTGTTTAAGTTGTGTTGCCTAGATTTTTTAAATGTATTAAGGTTGTTCTTAAATACAACACCCTAGCATGTAATTAAACTTTTTGTGACCCATAATCTACCAATGATATTCCTTAGGTTAGTCACCACCTTATAAAACTTAAAACAAGATTACATTATGGGAGCAATTGGTTGATTGAATTTTATGAGCAAGAATTAAACTATAGCAAGGAACATATTTGAGAGAGTGACACCATGAAAAAGGATACAAGAAATAATGTGAAGCCCCTTATGGAAAAAACTAATTAAATGTGAGTCATAGTCACTTAAGTACTCCAAGTTATTATTTCGATTGATCTTTAGTCTATAAACTAGCTTCAAAGCTTACAAACACTCTCCCAAGATTAATAACACTTTTTCCCTAGGTCTTTACAACACAACAACCATTAATACAAGAGAAAAAATCTCTCAATTAGCTACCAAAAATTGAGTTACAAACTCAAATGAGTCAACTCCATGCTTAATTTATCCCAAACATGTTATATATAGATGTCCAAGCCTATTGGAAGCTAAAGTGACCATCCAAAAAGAAGAGAAAACTAAAAAGTTTGAATTATGGAAAGCTAAAGGACTACAACATGAATTCATCCCTTTTGCTTGTATTCATAGCCTCACATGATGAATTCACATGGGCTTTTAGAATTCATTGCTTCAACAAACTTCTTTGACCTAACTCCTCTAGAAGTGATAACTTTTGCATGTAGGCTCAAAATGAGGTCTCTTTTTTTTAAATAATTGCACAAATCCTTGAGAGAAATTTGAATATGTAATTATATTTATATTTTGGTTTCAAATAATAATTTTTTTTCCCTTGCAACACAATTGCATTTATAAGCCCATAGCAACCAAAACAAATCCCAAGATAATGCCTCCTCTGCCAAAGACTATTCCAAGATGTTTTGTACCATTCCAAACATTCTCATGTATAAAAAAGTAGGTCATTGTCCAAAAGCATGCCACAAAGTACAAAACTAGATCCATTTTTTGGATATTGCCTCCCCAATTAGGGTGCTTTTCTCCCAGAAATTAAGAACTCAATGGATGAAGGGGAAGAATCCTTCAACATGTAACATGTATGTCACTTCATATTACTCCACAATACAAATGACAACTAAAATTTAGTGCTCCTTTGCCTCTACTATCTAAATAATAAAAAGGAAAATTGCTTGAACAAGGAAAGTAATGTTTACATAATTAATTTCTTTAAAGGAAGGATACTACTAAATGTTGCCACTCATCTCCCCGTGAAGATCTAGGATCTCATAAGATTGTTTCCATTACAAGCATACACCATGAAGTTTTTATATTCTTGATGATATAATATGTGTTCCCTCTCCTATAGAAAATTACCTTTTGGTAATTCAAATATGGGCTATCCAATGCAATATAGAGTAGTGACATCTACCACAACCTCATCATTAAACTTGGAAACAACTAAAAATTTTAGTTTACATAAGTAACTGGCATGTTTTCATCTTTTTTAATTTGTAATGAAATAACTTGCATAAGAGAAGAATATAATAGGAAATAAGGTGCAAATACTTGATAATAGGATCCTTTGAGGGGACAAGCCTCCAAAAGTCTTCAATAATAACATAATTCACAATATGATTACTAGAAACTAGTCACCACCTCCTATATATAGGTAGAGTTGAAATATTCTAGTGTCCTAATCCTAGTGAGGATGACTTAGCATACTTATGGACTCATAGTAGACTTAATTAAGGATTATGTAGTCCATAGTAGGTTATCACATGTCTCAATACATGCTATAGGATAAGGGTGTAGCATGCCCTTCCCCTTAAAACTAGCATTGTCCTTAATGTTGATGATCTATGGATGATTTTGTAAGATTGCTTCAACTTCCCATGTTGCATCTTTGCTAGCCAAATTATTCCACTTGATTAGATACTTGGTAATCTCCATTGTTCACAACCATTTGGTTTGTGTTTGAAGGATACCCTCAAGTTCTAATATGACTCCACCCTTCACATCAAGTCTTGGTATCATTGTTTGGGTTGAAATTATGTGTTGATCAACTTGCTACTTAATTTGATCATGTAACATTGTCCTTCTCACTGAGACTTGAGAGTACAACTTGTTAGTGTAGAATATGTTCTTACATTGCTTTAACATATTTGTGCACCTTCAAAGAAGAGGTGATGGCTATTGTATGGTACCTTTATACATGGTTAGGATCTCTTTTAAGAATGAATCCTTTTGGCCTATCCCTCAAAATTATTGAGTACCTATCTCTAATTTCTTGTGGAGCTAGTGATGTAGGGATCTTTAATTGTTGCACTTGTAATGGAATAGTTGATCCATACCCTTGTTTGGCCCCTTATTAAGCATCTTTTGCATTTGGTGAGAGCTTAGTAGTTTTGGACACTTTGCACATAAACCTCTTAGTTCAAATTTTTTACCCCGATTGAGTAAAAATGTCAGCATCTCCTATGAGTTCATTTCAATTGTTCCTAGCATATTGAGCCATTAGACTCCCAAAATAATGTCTACACAAACCATTAGAATAGTGAACATAGGGCAATCAGACATGCATTATCCCATGGTTAGTTTAATATTATGACAATTCCTTGAACAATTTCAATTGTGCCTTTAACCACAATCATAACCTAAATTAATGGGGTTGGCTAAAGAAAATAGTCCAATCATGTTGTCAACTTATTGTGAGTATTCCTTGATTCAACCAATACTACCACCTTAGTTTGTTTAAGGAAACCTAGTACCTTGAGGGTTTGCGGGGCACTAGTATATAATATTGCATGGAAATAAATAGTTGGTTTGAGATCTTTTGAGTCTTCCATAATCAGTCATGCGTATTTTTCATTACTATTTTTATCAATATAAGAAATTTTTAGCACATTTATGTCCTCTACTATATATTTTTATCACAATTAGAACAATTCCTTTGGTTATTTTTCCTTTAGCTTGTTGAGGTGATAATCTCATAGGTTGAAGGAATTGTGATGTAGGGGTCCTCAAATCTTTGTTACTAGGGAATTCCTCCCTTCTATTAGCTAAAAAATTTTGGTTTTCTTTCCTTGCAAGAAACATTGGTCAGGAGAGAAAACTTGGATTGAAAATGCATACCTCATTTAATGTGGCCCTTTAGGTCCCCTAGATATATTTCCTCAAAGTTTCCTTTATAATACACTTCAATTTTAAAGACAAGGTTTGGAATTGTTGAGTATAGTTTTTAACTATACATGTTTGCCTTAATTTGGTGATCTATCTAAAGTAGATGTCCATGAGACTATTGCCATAATGTGTTGTGAGTTCCTCTTGGAAAATATATCATGTGACAATACATCTCTTCTATTTCTTCTCATCACTATGAACCAACTATACCAAATGAATTGATTTGGTTCCAAATATAATGATTCCATTGCAACCTTCCTTGACATGGAACATGATTAAGATCAAAGAATCATTCTAGTTGGCATAGCTAATTCACTTGATCTTTGCCATCAAATTTGCACATCTCCATCCTTGGCATGAAGTGCCTATTTGGCTATAGAATTATTTGTGTGATAGTCTTGCTTTTAATTTGAGTTGAACCAAGAGGCTTCATGTCCCTTAGAAGAAAAAATTTAGTCATGTCTTGTGTGAAGCTTCATGTCCCAATAAACACTTGAGGGAATTTATTTCGTTAACAACCCCTTGTATTTTATTTACCATTTTTATTTGATTTCCTCCTTAACTATGATGGTTTAATCATTTATAATGGTTATGGTATCCATCTCCTCTACTAGTGTATCATCTTTGTTAAGGATCTTTCCAAGAGAAAATTGATTCCTTCCTTTGCCTCTTGTTGAAGCCCTGCCATGATGCAACCAAATACTTTTGGAATTAAATTACACAAAAAATACAAATTGTATGAATCTTTCATTATAACTTACTTATGCCTAGATCTCACATTTTATTAAAAATATTTAAGAGATTCCCTATTTTGTAGCCTTGGGAGTGAATTTGGTGGAAACCCTAATTTCATTATAAATTCAAAATTTATTTCAAATGATCTAAAATATAAACTCTAGCAACTTCAATATGTCCTTGATAAATCCAAAAAATTATATTTTTTTCAAATTGAAAGTGATATGCACCTTACAATTTGACCTCTTGAATGAAAATTTGCCTTATTTCTAGCATTTCAAATGTCAAGATCATTCTTTCATACCACTTGTAATGAAATAACTCACACAAGAGAATAATATAATACAAAATACACTACAAATATTGTATAATAATAGGACACTTTGAGGGAAAACCTCCAAAACTATTCAATAAGAACATAATTCACAATATAATTATTAACTACTCACTAACTTCTATATATATGCATCATTAGAATATTATAGTGCCCTAATCCCAATGAGGATGGCTTAACATACTATAATTATACTTATGAACTCCTAATAAACTCAAAAGGCTTATGTGGACCATAGTAGGTTATCACACATCCCAATACATGTTATAGGATAACCTGGCGTACCATAATACAACCCAAACAATAGGATTTAGGGTGTTGATTTCTTTAAAGGTATAACTTATCCTCTAAAAATATGCATAAGGTTAGTATGAGAGCATCACTCAAACAAAGCATCCACTTTCGTATTATTTACATGAAAATTAATATTAAACAATGCTTCCCTTTTCATAAAACTATTTTTCTTAGTAGTGCAAGAAAATTCAAAATCCAATTCTAAGGAAGTTTAACCATTTTCTTCTTCCTTCCCAATGGAGGAGTGAGAGTTCTTACCCTTACCATTTTTGTAGGGTTTTAACTCAAGATGCAACCTCCAACATGAGGATTATCTATGACCATGTTTCACACAATAATCACAATGCTTGATAGGATTTGACTTTTCCTTCTTTATATTGTCTATGGCCTCACTTACCTTTGAGGATGATGGATAATTTTGAGCACATATGCTAGCTTCTTCAAACTCCAAACAGTTTCCTCCATGAAAAATTAGGTTAATTTTTTTCCTAAAAATTCTCTTAAAATTGCCTCAAAATTTAACAGGAGCATGCTTTCTAATAGCCATAGAAATAAAGAGATCTCCAAACCATCTTAATGCATCTTTTACTAGAGAAATTTAGCATGTAAAAATTTTCATTCCAAATCAAGAAAATGCAAATAAAAATACACCTCTAGGTACTTAAACCATTGTTCCAACTTTTTTGCATCTCCTTTGATTGATGAAATACCATGCATTAGCTTTCCTTCATCTTAAGGCATGATTTGAAGACTTAGTTTACCTTGGACACCTTGTATGAAGTGGGTTTTTCCCTTGTTCTTATATAGATTGAATTCTTGCAATACTCTTGACTTGACACTGTAGACATCCAAATTTGGACACTTGAATTTGTCCAAATTTCCCCCTTTTCGTCTAAATATCCCCTTATCTACATTAATTAAGTAATATCACTATTATTTAATTAACACCTCTAAATTTCTTCTAATCCCTAAGGTATCTAGTTAAATAATTAAATACCTTACTTTTTTTAATAAAAAGGAGGTAAAATTTTTATTGAATAACAGGTACCAGAAATACAATCAAGCCAAGGGAAAAAGCCCAGAAAGAACAGAAAGTACCAACAAAATCAAGAGCTAAATCATTCAACACCCCTAGTATCCTCAGCTAGAACCCTCTCCAAATCTGAGCTAAGCTCCGAAGGAATCTGAGCCCAATCATCAATCTTCCAGTCCACAAGCCTCTCTGAAGCACACTTAGCCAAACAGTCAGCCGTCCTATTCCATTTGCGTGGAATATGGACAAAAGACACCCTCTCCATGAGAATACCAATCTGCAAGATCTGCTGAACCAAAACAGCCAACTGCTAATTCACATCCAACCTCCTCCCCTGATTGAGTAAGTTAATTAGAACTTGAGAATTAGATTCACAAATAACCCTACGCCACCCCAGCTCATAAGCCTTCCTCAAGGCATAAAGAATTGCCCAACCTTCCATAAAATTGATAGTTTGTGTCCCCATGTGCATGGAAAATAGGAACACCACAGATCCAGAAGAATCCCTACCAACCCCTCCAACTCCAGCTAGGCCAGGATTGCCCCTAGAGGAGCCATCAGTATTAACCTTCAAGGTTCCCACAGGGGGAGGCAACCAGGACCCCTGCCACTGGACCCACTGCTTCACCCAACCACCTTTCTGACCTCGATTCGTCGAAGGGGAAAACCCCTGGATACCCAGTCGGACCACCACCTCAGCATCTTTCTTCTCCAACAGTAGCTCCACATCCCCTTTAGCTTGGATAATCTCCTGAATCATCCCAAGAATTCTGAAAACCACACTTGCTGAACCTGCAACAATTTTCCACAGAAAATCCTCCTATTCCTTTCAAGCCAAATCTGCCATAACAAAAAAATTGGGCCAGCCAGCCACACATCCTGTAAAAAGGATTCCCTCGAGGGAGGCCTGCCCAAGCTAGACCAAAACTCAGCTAAGGAGGAAGAATGAACATAGGGATTGCCCCAAACACTCCACCAAAAATGCTAGAGCTGTAAGGAGAAAGGACACCTGAAGAAAAGGTGCGAAGAGTCCTCCTCCCCTTTCCCACACATCACACACATAGATGGGCCCTAAAATCTACGCAACTGAATCTTGTCCCAAGTCAGACATTTGTTCCAAGCCAAGATCCAAGCAAAATAGTTACACTTCGGCCAAGAAAACTTATTCCAAACCTTCTTCCACCAAGAAACTTCCTCCCCCTCAAACCTCTAAGACAATAACCTCCGATATCCAGACACAACCATGTAGTCCCCCTTTGGATTAGAAGACCAAGCAAGGATATCCCTATCCCTTAAAGGATTACACTATCTGCCCAAGAGAATACTATGCAAAAACCTACAATCCTCCTCCATACCCATAATCGGCCACTCCTCAGGAGTCAACCACCAAGCACTCACAAGTTGATCCTGAAAAGAAAGCACCTTAAAATCACTAACCCTCGACCAGCCAGCATCCTCGAACCTCCTACTCAAAGCCAACAATTCAGGGAGCTAAGAGAGGATGGGAGGGTGCCCATCCCAAGAATCATACCAGAATTGAACCTCCGTCCCCCTCCGACAAATCCAAAATAAGCCATCCTTGATAAGCATAGCTCCCTTCTTGAGGGTAGCCCAAACAACCAAGCCCTTACCCAACAAGGGATAGCGAGGAATTTCTTCCCCAGGAATACCTTGAAAGTACTTATAGGCAAGGATCTGAGCCCAAATCCTATCCTTTTCCATGCACCATCTCCAATAAAGCTTTGCTGCCAACGCCGTCCCTATCAAAGAGGATTGCCTCAACCCTAAACCCCCAAGCTGCTTAGGACAACAAACTGTATCCCACTTGACCAGACTCCACTTGGAAGACATCACACTGCCAACCCATAAAAATTGTCTTGCCAAAGAATCCAACTCCGTAACAAAACCCATCGGAGCCACCTGAAGCATACACCAATAAATAGGGAGAGCTTGGACCATAGACTTCAGCAACTAAACCCGCCCAGCAAAAGACAACCAATGATTGGTCCAATGAGTAACCTTCAAATGAAATTTATCTAGAATAGGCTGCCATGACTCCCTCGAAAGTCTTCCCACTGTGACCGGGACCCCCAGGTAAGATAGAGGAAGAGTCTCAATCTGAAACTGAAGAATTTGAGCAATTCGCTTCTGAATAGGGATTGAGGTATTAAAGAAATAAATAGAAGACTTATCTTCATTGATTGATCGCCCTGAAGCCTCAAGATACAAATCCAACACCCTGCGAATATTAGTAGCCTCCCTAATAGTAGCTACCCCCATCAAAGCAGTATCATCCACAAACTGCAAGTGGGACAAAGGAGGTAAATCCCCACCCCACCGCCACCCCTGAATAAGCCCCAACTCCACTTGTCGCCTAAGAAGACACCCCAATCATTCCACAAGAAAAATAAAAAGGTAAGGGGAAAGAGGATCACCTTGCCTTATCCCACGAGAGGCCTCAAACAACCCTGAGTGCTCCCCATTAGTTATCACAGAAAAGGAAATAAACGTGATGCAACTCATGACCCACTGAATCCAGTCATCTCCAAAACCAAAAGTAGCCAGGATCTTCGGAAGAAAAGACCAGCGAACTCTGTCATGCGCCTTTGCCATATCTAGTTTGATAAACATAGCCTTATCTCTAGATTTAGCCATAGAGTGGATGGTCTCAGTAGCCAAAACAATACCATCTAGAATCCGTCTGCCCTCCATAAAACCACTTTGCTCCTCAGAGATGAGAACTGGCAGCCACTTCTTCAACCTATTAGCAATTAGCTTCGAAATAATCTTATACACCACATTGCACAAGGATATAGGTTAGTAACGGCTCAACCTATCCACTCCATCACACTTTGGAATAAGTGCCAAAAAAGTGGAATTCAAAGCCTTTAACATTTGCTTATTCTGCTGCAATTCCTTGAAAACCTCCAATAAATCCAACTTGATGATCTCCCAAAACTCTTGGAAGAATTCAATCGGGAAACCATCAGGGCCAGGGGCTTTTCCTTTCTTCATTTGAAACATCGTCCCCTCTAATTCTTCAAGGGTGATCTCCCCCATAAGATCCTCTCTCATCTCCCGAGACACTAAATGGGGAACACAAGAGAGGACTTGTGCCTCCCCCACCAAGTTCCCCTACAAATCCTCTCTAAAGAGGGACAAAAAGTAATGGACAGCTTCATCAGTGATACTCTGAAAAGAATTTAGGCGCTCTCCCCTATCTGTAATCAAAACAGGAATAGAATTATCATGCCTCTGCGCCTTCACAGAATTAAAGAAGAAAGCAAAAATTTTATCCCCCTCCTGAAGCCATTCAATCCGGGATTTTTGTTTCCAAAAGATCTCCTCCCGCAATTCCCATTCCTCTAAAGCTTTCAAAGCCCTAGATTCCTCTTGTAATAAAGTCTCAGACACCCCATTCTCCCTCATCGACCTCGTAATACCATCTAGCTTATCTTGTGCTTCAAAATTGGCCTTAAAAATATTCCCAAAACATTGCTTATTCCAATGCTTGAGCTTATACTTAACAAACTGAAGAAGCTTAGTAAAAAAATACATTGTCGTACCAAAAGATGGTCTTCCCTCCCGCCACCACTGAGCAACATAATCATGGAGTTCTGGATCCCGCAACCACATGAGCTGGAATTTGAAAGAGGGCTTGTGGGGCTGCCCAACCCCGCTGATAGTAAGCTTGATGGGCCAATGGTCCAAATTCCTCCAGTCCAAAATCTCTAAGCTAGTAACCCACCTATCACCCACCCAAAAGCAAGAAACCATAAACCAATCTAGCCGCTCAGCAATGCAATTTTCACCCGAGCGCCGATTGTTCCAAGTAAAGAGTCCATTACTGGGCTTGATATCAATAAGATTCAAAGAAGAAATATTGTCTTGAAAAATGAAAGCAATAGCTTCCAACCTCATGGTACCACCCCGCTTCTCATAAATCTCAGTGATAGCATTGAAATCACCCCCGATAATCCATGGCAAGTAAGGGTTCATACTTTGAACATACCGAATATTAGACCACAAAAGCTACTTTCCCTGCAAATCCATAGGCGCATAAATGTTGGAAAAAAAATCCATTTCCCCAGATTCATAACAAGAGGCCACCATAGAGATAGAGGACTTGAAGGAAACCCACCACAAGGGGCCAATCTTCTGGGGGTTCCATAAGCAAGCCACCCTGAGGAACCCTGAGCACCAATACACTGGCAATCACCACTCATCCAAAGTTTGGGTGCAATACCCATCATGCCATCCATTGTAAGCTTGGTCTCCTGTAAAAAAAGAATATCAGGAGACTGACATCTAATCAAATTCCGAACAGCTTTTTGTCTACGGCCATTGTTCAGGCCCTTAACATTCCAGGATAGAACAATCATTTTAAAGGGCTTGAGAAATGAGAATCGAGAGTCTTAACTGATCCTGATTCCACCAAATTTTCCCCTATCATCTTAATCTTTTCCAAGTCCTTCTTCCTGCCCAGCTTAGATCCTTTCTCTGCCCCTCCTTTCTTAAAATCTTTTTGTAAGATGCCTAAATGAGGAGACGACTTACTGCTTTTTCCCCCCACCGACCCAGATCTCTACTCAGGGAGAGGCAAAGCCTCACTGTCTTTCACCACCACACTTCTTGATTCTTTTTGAGCCTCCAACTTTAAGTCTGATCTTGACTGTCGGGTTTGAACCCCCTGAGTAACAAGGGAGGCCATGGGGCTGATTCCCCCTTGTCCAAAACCATTCCCCTACAACTCAGCACCCTGAACCTCTGAACCCACCACCACCTGATGGTTTTCCTACTCCAACTCCACCAACTGCCCATGCTACTCAAGACCCAAACTTCCCTTATCCAAATCAACCAAACCTAGATTCACTTCTTGCTGGCTAAGACCCTCCAACACCTCGAATTTGTTCAAAGAATCCTCATCCTGCTACTCCTTCAAAGACCTTTTATGCCCCTTATTCCTATTTCGAGCTTTGACAGGAAGAAAGCCATCCTCCCCAACACCTCCACTCAGAATAGGACCCTTACCCTTATCCAACCCTGAAGGAATCCTAGGAGGCTATGAAGAATTAGTCTCCAAAGGCTTGGCCCTTGGGCATCTACGCAATAAGTGGCCATACTCATGACACAACTGACATCAAAGGGTAAGGTCTCATAATCAAGTTGTTGAACCCATGAGCAAGAACCTGCGCACACTTCTAGAGAATCTGGCAAAGGTTTACTTAAATCAATTTCCACACAGAATCGAGCAAATGTCATTACCTTTTTGAACTACATCTACTATGACGAGCCAACAGGTTTACAAAGCATTGAAGCTAGTAAATGCAGAACATCTTCCCACCAGCATTCAATTAGTAGCCTCGGCAGTCTAACCCAAACTAGAACCTGACTAGGAATCTCCTCGGCTGGATTGAATCCTGCATGCCATGGCTTGATAAACAATCCCACTTGGTTGTAAAAATAAGGGCCTCCTTCAAAAACCTTGATCCTATCCGCTATGCAATCAAATGTGACCATGAAATAGTTATTAGCTAGGAGCCAAATCTCCATCTCTCCTACTGGCATCCAAGTCCTCTAGGCCCAAGTCTCCAAAAATTGCAATGAAATTTTCAAACCCAAAAATTTGCAGTACAACGAATGTCGTGAGTAGTACTGAATATCCTCAATGAGCATCTCCTTCAGGATCACAACATTCGGCCTCTCTTTACACCTTTCAAGGCAGTCGTTAATCTTTGGAACACGAAATCCTCCTGCCGAACCTACATCATTCTTCTCCAAATTCTAAGAAAATAAAATATTATCATGAAGACAAGACCCCGAAGGCAAGGGATTCGAGCCAAGAGCGGAACAAAAGTCCAACTTAGGTCCTTCCCCTGAAGGCTCCCCAAACTCCATTGAGGAAAAAAGAAGCACCACCCAAACCCACACCCCTCAGCTGAAAGCACACCACTGACCACCTGCCAAAACACCACACCCAACCAGCTCCAGCACCCAGACAAAGCACCCCACCCCACACCAAACCCCACCTCCACCAAGCAAAAAATGCCACCCAACCCAACCCAAGCACACCCAATCGAGGAGAATGAAACCCCACAAGCCCCACCCACAACCAAATGCCTGGCCGAATGCACCAAACGCCAGAGAAAAGGAATGGAGGTCGGCTGTGGGAAAATAGAGACCCCCAGCCACCGAACGCCCCCAAATCCACCTGCCAAAATGCACAGAAAAGATGCCCCCAGCACGCAAACAATAGCCCTCCCCCCACAACACAGAGCTAGAAAGAACCAGAGAAGAGATAGGGCACAGATGCCCTAGCTCCGCAAACGAGAAACGGCGATGCCATCTCTGTTCATCAAAGCTTATAGGTAGTTAAGTTGACTTATTGTGGATTACACTTAAATACCTTACTCTTTAATCCCTCTTTCAACAAATGAATTAAATAAATATGACATTTATTTAATTCCTCACATATCACATCTTTGTCTTAATCTTAATCAACCTCCTAATCTCATCATTAGGGATGTGCACATGTCTAATCTATGATTAGGACATGTCACATCCTCCAACTTTTGCAAGTTGGCTTCTAATCTTCCTTCACCATTAATCGTCTTCTAATCACTGATCAGTTAAGCCTAATCAGCATCTTGGTCAACTCTCTCTCATTCCCCAAAGAATTTTTAATTCTTTTTTGTCTTCCCCATGTGAATTTAAAATTCACTTTTATTCCTCCAAAGAATCTCCTCTTCCCCATGTGATCATTGAGAGGTCACATCAAGTCATATGAAGCCAAGAACCTTCTATTCCCAATCATGTGAATTTAAAATTCACTTTTATTCTTCCAGGGAATCTCCTCTTCCCCATGTGATCATTGAGAGGTCACATCAGTCACATGGGTTAGAAACCTTCTATTATAAGCACCTTGTCTTATCCAATGTACTTCTCAGCTTACCCTTTTGGGAACCTTGTCTTATCCTTAGGATACTACCAATCATTGTGAATTTAAAATTCACTTTTTATTCTCCCAAAGCTTTCCCCTTCCCCATGTGATCATTGAGAGGTCACATCATTCACATGCCAAGGTACTTGCAAGTACCTCCATCACATGTCATTTTCCACCTCATGTGTCCTTGTGAGACTTCACCTGCCACATGGCAAGATGTGAGGGCTTGTGAGTCCTCAACTCACCATAGCCCTTCATCTTGGCCATAGTGGCTCAATCCTGACCATTGAATTCTCTAGAGAATTCAACTCCTTCTATAAATACCCCCTCTTTTCATGCATTTAAAAAAACACTTAAGCATCCAAGTACCCTTTTGCTCTCGAATTGTCAATCCATTTCAAGCCATCATATCCTTTTGCACTTGCATTAGCATTCATCTTCATTGCACCCACATAACTCATTATATTCATCTTTCATACATTACCTTGCATCTACTTCACACCACAACCGCCATCCAAGGAGCTCACATATCAAGCAGTATCAAGGGCCAACCAAGGAGGACACCAACAAGGAAGGTATAATCACTCCTATCTCACTTTTCCTTTTTTTGTGTTTTCTTCCTTAGGCTAATCATTTGAGGTGGCCTTCTGTTTTTATTATTGCATTCTTAGTTTAGTTTTCATATTTAGAATAGAATAGAAAACACTTGCACAGAGACACATTGAAGCCTCCACGCATATGAGAAAAAATAACTTCTATTTGAGGAACCTTGTTCCTTGTTAAGGGTTGACACTTCCTTATCCATACATATAGGTTATTTTTGGGGATTTCACTAATCAATTTGATAAGAAACAATTTGATAAGAAAACAATCTTCTCAAATGGTCCAATATTGTATACATCCAAATTCAACCACAACAAACTCTACAAGAAAATAATTTTCTTTGATAACACTTGATCGACAAGCTACAAAGGATATTCTTTAGGTTATTTAGAAACATACCAAATTTAAGATTGAGTAAATTGTGAGAGTGATTAGTTTACTAAATTCTACAAACAAGAATGAAAGTATAGAAAGGAACTGAAACATGGAAAAATTGATGATGCTTAGGATTTTGTGGGTAAAACTTTTCTAAGGGTTTCATTTGAATGCAAACCACAAGGCAGATAGATGGACTTTCAACCTCAAAGGTGAGTCAATCAGACTTGGGTTTGATTCTTTTTGAATCTTGAAAATGGATTGGGATTGAATTTCCCAAAATAGACCTATTAAACTATGTGCCCTAGACTTAAAAATGTAATATTTTGATAACTAGAAAACTGTAACTAAAAAATCTAACAACAAAATTGAGAAAAACATACACCTGTGCACCTGTCCTACAAATTTGGAGCTGAAAATGGAAGACATAGGTGCCCAAGGTGTGAGTTTCCTAGTAGGATTTTTCTAAACTTCAAAACTTGATCCTGTAGTGCTCAATCTGCTCTATGATATCCCACTTACGAAACTATCTGATCTATGAAAAAATGTGGTAATTGAGTTTTTGTGACTCTGACAAGATGTATGAAAACAATGACAACAATGCAAGATGGATCTTAAATCCTCTTTCAATCCTCCTTAACCTATAACTTTCACATTTCAAAGAGGAGGAAAATGTTGTGCCACATAGGGGTTTCCCTCAGTCAAACCCTAAGTAAGTGTTCCCACTTTCCACAATGGCAATGTCAATGGATAGAATGATAATCAAAAGGAAGGAATGATGAATAAAAAAGTGGTACAACTCACCATCCTTCAATGGATTCCTTAAAGGATTGAAGTCATACACATCACTTCAAGGTCTTGGATCTTGCTTGATTGATTGGCTTGAATGCTTGAAAATGCTTAGAGACCTACAAAGTGTTAACCTTCACAAACAATATGACAACATAACATGGACAAACTTGCTTAACAACATCATGAATACTTGGATCTTGAACTACTACTAATAATGTTGCTCTTCAATGCTCTTGATTTCTCTTGACAATAATTTCCTCAATTGATTTTCTATTCATAATCCTTAATGTAAAAATGATGCAATAACTAGGTATTTATTCAATTTCTTGACAATTAAATTATGATGGCCAACTTTGGACAACGAAATTGCAAATATAACATTATTGACACCGAAATATTTGAATTTGGAGTTAAAAAGGTGGACACTCATGCCTAGGGTGTGAGTGTCCCAACCCTGTTTTCTAGGACCTTAGTTGTCGGGGGCAATGTATTAGATGAATGCATTTGATTTTCGGATGCAATTTCTCAAAAATTGTCAAAAATAGGCCATAGAATGCATAATTTGGGAGATTAAATAATCAATTAGGTCCAATAAATTAAGGAGGGATAAAAGAAAGTGTGAAATTGTTAAGGATAACAATGTTCTACACTATAGGAACATATATCAAAGAGAGTGTAGTGCCAAAAATTGTATACTTATGCAATTTATAATTTACAGATTAAATTCGATTAGACTTGACAACTAAGAAATATTATACTTTAATATTCAAATATTTTAAATTTCATATTCAACGAGCATGAAGCATTACCAATTTATAGTTTGAAATCATCATAATTACCTTGGACTATAGAGCTATGTGTGAACATCCATGCAACACACTAATGTCCAACGGATTTTTGAGATTCAAATGCACACTTTTCACATGGGTTGCTTATCATGTGTGTTGTAATTCCTAAACATGAAATTAATGTATCTTCTCACCTATCCGAGTAAACAAAATCTTCCTTTTTCTTCTAGCAACAACTCAAACTTCCTTAATCACTCTCCATCACCAAGTCAATCATAAATCATGCAGAGCGAGCCCAAGTTGTTAGTAATTGTAAGGGGGAATTATGGATCAGGATTAGTATCAATGAAATAAATCAAATGAAATCAAAACAAAAGGATAAAACCCAACCTACTCATGAAATGAAATTTCCATAGCTATGAATTTAACAAACAAAATTAGCACAATTGAATGGAAACACAAATGAATTCAAACTACACAATCTTACCATCCCATGTCAGAGTGTATTTGTGTTGATCTTGGTATGTTGGATTACTTCTCAACACAAAGCCTCCATGGTTTGCAAAAGCTTTAAAATGATGATGATGATGACCTAGAATGCAAGGGTGTGTGCTCAAGAATCACACTGACATGACCTTTCAAATGAACGATCTAGATGCAATGATGAAAGATCAAGATCAACAGACAATGTTCGTGTAGAGGAAATAGATTGATTAGTTAACTGACCTAATTAATCTAATCAAGGGAATTGATTGGATAATAAGTGGAAATTGATATCTTGATTAGTGGGATTGGAATAATCAGTGGAGTTAGCAAATTAGATTAAGTAATCAGTGGATGTGATTTCTTCAATCAAAATGTGTGAGGATAATTAATTAATTTTGAGAAGAACATGCAAGATGAAATTGATTTAACAGATAAAAGTTTACTTATTAATAGACCATGTTGAATGAATTTTGGGAAATTAAATAATTAATTTGATTATTTAATTTGGAAGAGGGAAAGTAAATTAATTAAATAATTAATGATAACTATTTAATTAAATTAGAAGAATAAGTAACGTTAGAGACATAATTAAATAATTAATGTTTATTTCATTAATCAAGAAGAATAAGGTTAAATCAATAATGACATAGTGAATTAATTAAAGAATTTAATATTATTTAAGTAATAGAGGAAAATAGGGTTAAATGATGGAAATGATATTAAAAGAGGATTAATGATGCTAATAAAGGAAAAATGTAGTTTTAGGATGTGTGATATGTATTAAGCCATTTTTACATGTCTACATTTTGCCCCTCTTTAACATAATGTACTTGTTGTGTTGTTTCAAAGAATTCGATGTTCATATCAAGATTTGAAAACTTTTAATGATGCCCCACTATGCCCTGGTGGTCAGCGAAAGGATGATAATATGTTGGGCTAACCCCTCGAGAGGTTGGTCAAAAAAATTGATTTTTAGGTCGAGCTCATGACAAGGTTCAGGAGTAGTTTCGATGCATAGAGAATGAAAATTTGGCCCTAAGCCTTGCGTTTAAGGTTCATGATGATCCAGGGTGCTCAAAATTTAACCTAAGAGGATTCGCAGGGGTAAAAATTAGGGTTTAGGTGTGTTAAAATAGGAAATTAGGGTTCAATTAGCCTCATTTGCACTTTCTTGACCTTAGGTAATTTCAAATTTCTAGAGATTTCTTGTTGTGATTGTCAATTTGTGATGGCTCGAATTCCAAGTGCCCCACACAGAGCAGATGCAGTCTGTTAGTTCCAATGGCTAGCCGATGCGGGTGTTGCAATATGTATACTTTCCATTTTTGCTTTCATCTTTTTATGCTCTTGTAATTAATGCTCAAACTTCAATTAGGACAATAGTTGTAATCTTAGGAAAATTCTGCTATTTACGTGATATGCATGCTATTGTAGTATGTAGGATGATCGCTATTACTAAAATTCATTGCTAATATTAGATTTGGTTGCTCTAGTAAAAACCAGTCACTATTGTTTTACCATAGTAGTGGAAAACAATCACACGGTTGAAAAACTTAAGAAGTTTTTTGCTATCACAAAAGTCAACTACTATTGTAGTAAAACAAACTTGCTATCATAATAGAGAGTCGTTATCATCCTAAAACAAAGTTGCTAATGTAAAATAGGCTGCTAACATTATAGAAAATATTGCTATTGTTAAAAATGATTTTTTTAGCTAGTTTGTTTGCAAATTTAAGTTTCTAATTTGATTTTCTAGCAAAATTTTGAAATTGTGGGTTGAATGTTTGCAAGCGGTTCTTAAACCATTGTACTCTAGAGAGCGATGACTTCAACACTTGTTGGAATTCATTGTTGGATTCTAGGAGCTTGAGAGGGACTTTTTGGATGCTATAGGGTTGTGATAGATCACATACATGCTCGAGATCAGGGCACATAGAGCCATGATGACTGTGTTAGTGGAGAGATGGAGATCAAAGAATTCTTCTTTTCATCTACCCACAGGAGAGTGCACTATAACTCTCAAGGATGTATGGAGGATCCTAAGGATCTCGATTCATGGGGATCTAGTAACATATGATGTCTAGAGGGCTACCTAGGCCATGCAAAGACTACTAGAGGTGTAGCAGTTACATGTTGACTCAGAGATTGACCTGACTCATTTTGTTAACGATGTCGACCCTATGGCCATGGTATTAGCAAGTTTTATTATTAGGCCATTAATACCCGATAGGAGGGCTAGAGGATTCCTTGTTGGATGGGGGATTTGCATTGAGAAGATGATGGAGCACACTACTATTTATGCTTGGGGACCATGTTTGCTAGCTCATCTACATAGAGACATGCATGAGGTAGTTTATCGTGGCAATAGTTCCATTTCAGCTAGGATGACTCTCCTTCATGTGTGGGAATGGGAGAGGATTGCTATTACTCATCTTGATGGAATTCTTCAACGGGATGATGATGATGATCCCTATTCTTACAGGTACTTCTGACTATTTGCACTACACACAGCTCGACAAATTGGCATACTAGAGGGAAATTTTTGATGACATGACAGAGTTCATTTGGAGGCCTTACCTAGCATTTGAGGCATGGGGTGATGATTAGGAGCAGTTAACATATTGTTGACAGACGAGATGGTTGATTAGAAAATTTGATATTATATTAGAGTGATACCTTCCAAAGATGGTTTTGAGATAGTTCGACGAGAGACAAACTCGTCTGGCGGATGGTCACCATGCCCATTTTGGATGCACGGCCTAAGAGATCAATGCATGGGAGCCGAGAGCAGATTCATCATAAAATATAAGTGCTCATAGTACAGACTAAAGAGGTATGTTAAAACCATATTTAAAATAATTGAAAAAGAGTTTGAACCACCTCATACAATACATTGAAATAAACTAAATAGGTGTTGCCATATATATGCTATATATATTAATATATACTTAATGTTTTTTTTTATTCATTTTGAATAATGAAACGAAGGTAATTGGATTAGTAAGAGACAACACCGTGTGAACAAGAGAAACGTGTATAATGTGTCAAAAAGAGAGTAAGCAACACTTGGATGGTGAATGTTATTCGTTAAGCAAGTAATGTTGAATGTAATAAATATGAAATAGTATAAAGAGCAACGAATAAAGGATAACACAACATATAGAGATTACACTTATAATAAATAACATTATATAAATAATTTAAATGATGTGTAATGCAAACCAACATGTAATAAAGTTGCCAAAGACTAAGTCAATGCAAGGTAAAATAAATGCATATCTACACACAAGAACTTAGACTTGGTGATTGAAAACATGAGCCATATGAATAGGGAACATAGTATCACTATGGTACGAACATGTGAGAAGCATGAATCCATTAGAAGTCTGTTTTGCAATATGAATATCAAAATGTGAAGCATTATGAAAATAGGTGAAATCGTCAAGAGTGCAACTAGCCAAGTAAGTCGACCCATAGGAGACAATTACCTTGCTTTTCTAATTATCATTCTTGTTTTTCATTTGAGAAGTTTGACTCATTCGCCATGGTTGTGTATGTGTTTACTTTGCATTGATTATAATTGCCACCTTTTCTTTTACTTGTTGAGTTGAACCTTTTGAGTCGAGAAGTGTCATTCTCGATACCTTGTTTCTAGCCTTTAGTTGTTGATCTTTATGTATAAATAGAGGATTTATCTACCTCATTTGTATAGCATGCATATTTGCATTCTTGTTGTGATTTTCTAAGTTGTTATTATTTGATTTTTGAGTTTAGAGGGTTTTCGTGAGAGGTTTTGGGAGGGACTTTGAGAGAGAGAGAGAGTGCTTTGGAGATTGGAAGAGGTGGTTGTTAAGTTGCAAACTAATTTTGGAGGAGGCTAGGCTAGGGAACCAGATTGTCCAATTGGAGTGTTGCATAACCAAGCATGCTAATTTCTACTCTTTTATGATTTTTATGGAAAATATGTTAAATTGTTTATTATGGAAAGATTCTTGATGATTCTAGTTGATATTAAGCCCTGTTATAGGGATATATGTATAAACTCTATATAATAGAATTAAGGATGTTTAAGTTATTAGCTTATAGTGCTAAGAAAACCATAGTAGACGATGAGGTAGGTAAACACAACAAGAAAGGTAGCATGAAAGTAATGCAATCATAGTTAGGTTATTATGTTAAGCAAAACATGATCAATATTCTTACTTGATTGATTACTTATACCTCCTAGAAAGAAGGAAGAGAATCTTAACCCTAGTGTTAGGGTATAAAATTAGAGGTTACATCAATATTCAACTATAGGGTTGAGAGTTGTATTTAATGGTTATGCTATTTTCTTATTATGAATTAGGAGTCTATTCCTATTCACAAAAATCTAAAAGAGGACTCACATAATGGTAACCCAAAACCGTATTGTGAGAGGACTATGGGTGCAAATTCACCAACTCCTTGAAAGTTGATTATTTCCTCCATATGATATACAAATGCAGTAAACATGTGAATATTTGAGGTATTTTGAAAGAGAAGTATTATGACTGGTTCATGATCACTTGAACATTACTATGATTGAAACCCTAGGTTAAGAATAACCTATCTTGCAGGGTTGTCTATTTGATTACTGATTGAAGCAAATAAGTTGAGATTAACCTATATGATCCGATTGATCATTTGATTGATGATTATACTTTCAATTGGAGTTGATTTACTATTGATACCATACTTTGGATTGGGGTCATTTATTGATGAGATTATAATTTAATTAAATTCATTTATTATTGAAGCTTATACTTTGAAGGGAGTCATTTAGTGTTGAGATAAACCCTTGATAGAGACTTTTATAGTTGGGATTGTACCTTTGGTACAAGAGTCATTTAATGATGTGATGTTTTGCTACCCTGTATGGTTAATTGGTAAGTAATAATTACTTTGAATTACTTAAATAGAAGTGTCATAGTAAACATAATAGGGGAATAGGTTTTTCCTAGGGTTAGGATAATCCAATGAAGGGGATAGCCTATACATAGATTATGAATGGTCAATATAAATTAAGTTGGGAAGGTGGGTGAAATATATGATGTCCTTTGGAAGAGGGAATGAAATACTTTGGCCCAAGTAGTGTAAGTTGCCGCTATTTACAATGTCAGTTACTGTGATCTACATTTACATACTAGTATGGGAAATTCATATGTGTAGGTGGTAGCCACTATGCGACAAATCTAGATATGTAGGGCACAACACCAAGCTCAGAAAAGGTCAATATTTATTATGAGGTTACCAAACCAATCTCTTCATCAAATGAAGGGGAATCTTACCATATGTGGTAGATGTGTAGGGGACCATAGTGAGTCCATGGTTGGAAAAAAAATGCTTGAGTGATGCTTCTCCTCATTAGTAGGCAACCAAGATTTGGATGGGGATTTCTAGGACTATTCGTATCTATTTCTAGTTAGCTCTATAGAGCCTTGTTAATGTAATTTGAATCCATTATGATGAAGAGGTTGTAAAAAGAGAAATGATATCATGTTATCATGTACTATGTAATCAATACTTTGGAAAGTTGTAATGCTTCGGTATAATGCAATGGAAGTGTTACAAATTTTTAGCTTCTTGCTTAAAATTAGTAAAGATTTAATGAGTAGTTATTTGCTAGAGTATAAAATTTTTGATGCTAAGTCATCCAATGAATCCTTGCTTTTAGAATGAAAGAGTTGTCTAAGTTTGATTTGTTCAAATCATTCAAATAGTTTAGATTAAATTGTTGAACAATTTAGACAAACCAATAAACAAGCTTCATTTGGAAAGGAAAAATTCAGAAGAATGAAGTATGTAGTCATTATTTTCCGCAATATTTATCATTGTTGATTATCAAAAGAAATTGCAGATTTAAGAGCAGAAATCATTCATTTTGATTACAAAACATGTGTTCTGAACAATTGTGATTTCATTATTTCAAATTATGTAATTGGGACAAACTCAGATTGTTGATCATAAGCCATTGCATATCATGAACAATTGATTTATTAAGAGATATGTTTATATGATCACACACAATCCATGGGTAGACTAAGTTGATTCAATTCAACAAGAAGAACACATTATACAACTGAAGAATAGTTTTAAAGAAAAGTAACATGAAAAAGGAGGTCATGTCCATCATTTCCTTGAGGGCTGGTGTAGGGTTGATCCCATAGGTTCATCTCGATCTTCAATGTCTTTAGTCTCTAGCTCCATTGCTCCTAAGCTCCAAAACCTGCAAGTGTTTTAAAAGTTTTGTTAGAGCTCAGGTCATGGGATCCTAAAACATGTTCAATTCAATAGAGATATAATTTTTACCCGTTATCAAATCAAATCAACTTAGTCAACATCCATAAGATAAATGAAAGAACTACCAGGCCAAATCATCAAAAGGAATCATTGAATCTACTATTTTTATTGACTTGTTTGTGTCATGTGCAGATAAAAGAAAAGTTTTGTTGTTGATTTTTGAATTTCATTATGAGGGGATAAATGTGGCTCCCACAAGGGTGGAGCCCAGCTCATTTAAAGTTTTGTGCAGTGAATTCAACATGAGATCAATATGTTGTTTTATAAGTTCCTAAGAATGGTATCAGAGTTCAAGAAATAATTGCATTACTAGAGTGTATTTTCCAGGCATAATCAATTGTTCTTTATTCAAGAAAGTAAATCATTTGATTTGAGGAACAAATAAATTCATCAAGGAAGCAGAAATCAAATCAAATACAGAATAAAAATGTTATCATACTATGTCTAAATTCAGACTTTTATTAGTCATAATTTGATTATCTACTGCAACTGATAAAAATTATTACATGATTACAAATGGATAATCAAATCAACTAAGTCATCAAAAGTTGAAAGTAAATGTACTGTTTATAAATTCAAGAAGCAATCATTTTCTTATTTATAGAATTTTTGTAGTTGGATATTGAAAGCACTATGATGGTAACAAGCAACTATTGTACAAGGAAGAAATAAATCATTTATGTCTGTGAAATTTCAAAGAAAATTGGAAATACAAAATAGTGGATCAAGTACAAAGATTGCATTACTACAAAAAATTATTCAAGCCTTCTTTTGATAATCTAAATTTAGAGTAAAGAGTATTTACAAATCTAAAATTTATTCAAAGGTTGTGGCCTTTAAATAAAAGGTCTAATTTTTCCTTTAATTGCATGAATTCTCAAAATACAAAGAGTTGATATTTTCCAATGGTGGCCTTTATAAACACTCTTAAGAAAAGATGCATCTAAAATATGTTAGGCCTTGATGTAATTTTTAGAGAAACACATAGAAAATTCCATAAGATCAAGGGTCGAGCCAGGGGTTACGACTTATTCAAAATATAAAGAGAACAAAAAAGCATGATATCGGCCTAGGGTTTATATAACCCCAACATACAAAATAGTGGAGTAAATACTCATGGCTGCAGCCACAAATCCATCAGGGATTTTATCACAAGATACAAAAGCTTGAACCTTTTTGAGTTTTTCCATGAGCAACAGGTTGAGTTAGGGTTTTTTTATGGTGGCCACAATAGGATATATTCAAAATTTCAATAGCAGATATCATAACGGCCTCTCTATTAGAGGGTTTTTGAAGGAAAATACACTCAATAATGAAGAGAAATTTGTAAGTCCGCAACTTATAAGCTATGTAAAACATTTCAAATACACATAAAATTCCAAATCTACCAAAGGAAGACTTACCCTTTATTTTTCCTTTGAATCTCCAAAAGAAATGACATAAAATGCAGATCTTAGTGAAGGTTGAATGAAGAATCCATGGTGGCCAAGACAAAAACATCAACAGGAAGCAACATACAAGAAATCATCAGAGAAAATACAAGAGGCCATGGCCTAGGAGCCTTCAAAAAGCTTCAAAAAGGAGAAAAACATTTAGTTTTTAAAACATAATTAGGCTTACCATGCTCCAGATGCCCTGAATCTACAAAAGAAAAGAAAATTGGTAGAGATTTACAACTATAGTCGACTAGTGTTTGTGCACAATGGTGACCTCCTCTTAGCCAGTAGTGAACAAAATGAAATAAGATGAAATGAATTCCTTTCATTCATTCTAGGGTTTGAAAACCCTAAGGGGGTCAATGTATAAACTTTTTTGCCTTAGCTTTTTTCAAAATGATTTATTCAAGCATGTTGGGTCATGGCATATCTCTATGCCTTTTGTTTTATTTTGAATATCATTTTGATATTATGTGATAAGACTTAGTCAATATAAGTCTTCTTTATGTTTGATTAGGACTCTTTTTATTTTTGCATTTAGAGATAAATGTAAAACTTTATTTTAAAGTGATTTATTATCACTTTTAAATAAATGTTATAAAATGTAAGAAATGATAATGTCTTTGGTGTATTTGAATTATTTAGAAGTTTTTTTATTTTGCATTAAAATCATATTGTAAAACATTTATTTAAAGTGATAAATTATAAATTATTTTTAAATAAATGTTATTATTGAATGCAAAATAAATTGCCTTTATTACATTTTTCAAAAGGCTTAGTCACTAGGAGTTCAAATTGGGCTTTAAAATACTGGACTTCAATCATGGAAATGATTGAGAAATTTGTGCCAACACATAGAGGAAAATCAAGAGTTTGAGGCACCCAATGGATAGTTCTACTTTAGTTTTGAGTTCTATATGACTTGACATGAATCAAGGAGCAAAATCAGGCACAAAACACCTTGTTCTATTCAATTATGATCCTGATTTGAGGGGATTTTCATTTGCAAATGACCCATGAGGTTGTTTTGAGTTTTGACAACTCTTTGTCTATGTTTTGAGGAGTTGCTTTCAATTACATGCCTTTTTTAAAGGAGAGGATGGACAACACATCGGTTTTTGGAGCAAAGAATTCAAAATTTGAATTCTTAGAGTATTTTCTATAAGTCTTCTTTTCTCTCATTTCTTTCTCTAGTTCTAAGTTTGGTAACTACTGATGCAAATTATTCATCCTTTGTAACTCATTTTTCTTATGAGATTTCAAATATTTTTGTAAATATTTTTTGCCTTAGAATGCAAGAGAGTCCTAGTTTTTAATAGAAGAAGCTTGTTTCCTCCTCAATTCTCTTTTTGTTACAGCGTTGATTAGTGAATAAATTGATTAAAAGACTGTATTATCCTTTATTTTATCAAAATTCCTTCAATGTTGAATGCAAAAGGTAACATGTTATAGTGGAGGTGTATGAATGTGTCTGTCTTTTTGTTGCATCAAAATTGTGAAAACAATCTTGTTTTCCTTCTTATTAGCATTAGAAAACTAAAGCCTTTCATTAGAAACACTTTTGCAGCATGTGCAAATGAGTTGTGAGATATTTTAGTTTCTTAAATTGACAAATTTGTGAGTTTCAAAAGCATTTCCAAGTTTATACATTTGGTGTATCGCCCATTAGTGTTAAGTTTATTTTTTCCAAGTTTTATTCTTCTTACCCTTTACCTATGTTAAAAAATAGTATTTTAAAGAAATATCTAAAGGGAACCAACCCATAACTTGGAGGTCTATTCTCATCATAGGATACCCACAACCTAAGAGTAGTCCCATGTGCACCAGATTTAAGAGTCTTTCAACTTTTCTTCGAGTGCAAATCCCTATGTTAACAATTTTGGCACACCCAATGGGACATTGAACTATTTCATTAGTTCAAAAAAGAGCTTATTTTGTTGTTGTAACAATGTGAGTAGCATTTTTCTAGCCTTCAAGAAGGAAAAAAATTTCACACTTGGAGACTCTAGAGCTTTGGTTTCAACAAATTTCAGTGAGAAAGCACACGAGAAGTTACCAAACAAGATGAAGTGCAAAACTTGTTGAGCATTCAGAGCTACCATCAAGAAGTACCAAAGTTGTTAGGAAAGCAACAAGCCTTGTTTCATCCTTCAACAACCCTTTGTAAGTTATGCAATTCAAATTTCAGCTAGTTCTACTATTTCAAGTAGTTCATCAAATAGTGTTAATTCTCCAATAGTCAATATGGCTCATCCTCCACCTAGGAATCAACCTTTTGTTTCATTTGATCAAGGAAGTCCCTTGAATTTAGCCCAACATAATGATATTCCAGTTGCAACCCTTAAGAGCTGACCATTCTTTACTGGTGAAGATCATACAACAACCATTGAGCACATTCGAGATGTGGCTTCATTACATGGTTTACATCATATTATTGAGAAATATATTGTAGTAAGGCTCTTAGCAACCTCTCTTAAAGGTAAAGTTTTTCAATGGTTTAGAGGGCTACCAGTAAATTCAATTACAACATGGGATCAACTAGGAGAGAAGTTGAATAAGTAGATTGAGGACAAATCAAACCATCTTTCGTTGGTGGAGTAGCTCACTACCATCAAGAGAGCTCCATTTGAGCATTTGGTGGACTTCAATTACCGATTTAAGAAGACCTGGAATTGAATTCCAGCCTTGGTAAAGCCTTCTAATGACTATGCTTTTTTGTTTTACTTAAAAGCATTAAATAGTGATGTTGCACTTTTGATCCAATCTATTGGAGGGGATACATTACTGACAACATTTGATATTGTTGTTAGGGATGAGAATAGTTTGATTCAAGCAAGTAAGATAGCCCCTAGGCCTCCTATGCCTTATTTTGCTAACTTATAGCCAACTGCCTCTGTTTTAGCACCTATTGTTGTTGTTCCAATATTTCCAACCTTTAATACACAAGTAGCAGCTCAAGAGCATGTTGTTCCTAGCCAGTTTTAGGAACTAGTTCACATAAAAGAGCATAATGAAAATATTCAAAAGACCCTGCAGACCTTTGGTAATGAGCTAGTTAATATTAAGAAGCAGCAAAATCAACCACCATACCAAGCCCCTTACCAAGCTCCATATCAGTCAAATCCTTAGATTTAGAGGAGGGATTTCAATCAAAGGCCTTTCTAGCCTTATAACCCCAGTGCCCCTAGTTCATCTAAGGACATAGTACCTGTACAAAACAACTTGGTTGTTGATTACAAATGGTGTTTTCCATGTAATCAACCCCATAACCAGTCTACCTGTTCCAATGGAATACTCAATCAAGCACTAATGGTGCAAAGTAGTGTTGTTGTTCCAAAAAAATCATCTCAGGAAGCTCATGAAAAATAGTCTGCTCGTGCAGAGCAAGGAAATCCTGATGTTTCATTGCTAAACTAGCAAGGTGGGGAGTTTTATGGGGTTAATAATCAACAAAATCAGTCAAGTGATCTTGTAGTAGCCAATACCAAAGCAAAGAAAAGGGTTGTTGACTTGGGGTAGCAGATAGATGAAGGTATAAATCAATCATCCACGAGTTCACAAGGTCAATTGAAGCCTTCTACTACATAGAATGTTCAAGTTTTTCCAAGAACACAACCTATGGTTGGTAAGGATCAACCTAGAGTACCTGTTCAACTAGCACAAGTTCAAAAAAATGTTGTTGTTCTCAAAGGAAAACAAAAGGTTAGTATTGGTAGTTTAAATAGTTTAGAGCATATGAAGAAGACTAATGTTAGTGTTTCAATGTGGGACTCATTGGCTCTTCTTGGGCAAAAAGATCTCTTACATGAGGCTCTGTCAAAGTTTTCTTTATATGATGAAGTTTTAAATCAACAACCTGCTAAGATTGTTCTTATAAATGACTCTCTTGAAAAGAAAGAGTAGCCTACCAAGGTAGTTAAACCACACCCCTTCTATGTTTCTCTGATTGTTGGCCAACATTTAGTACACAATTGTATGATTGATTCAGGGGCTAGTAGTTCAATAATGCCCAAGCAAATTGTGGATAAGTTGGGAATAGAGTATGATCCATTAGAAAAGGGGGTAGTTCAACTAGATGGTTCTGCTGTTAAAAAAATGGGAGTCATTAAAAATCAGAGTCTTACATTGCACACATGCCCAAATTTCTCAATTCCTCAAGACATTTATGTCATAGAGTTGCCTCCATACTTTGCAATTTGTTTGTCTCGTGATTTCACAGCTAAGATTGGAGGATACTTGTCCTCTAATTGGTCTCATATATTATTTAATTTGGACCAGGTATGGAACCAAAGTCACTGTCAAGTCTGAACCTATTGCTAAAAATCATCTTGAGCCATATAATTTGAGTGTTGTCAATGCAACAACTATTGTAAATTGTGCTCTATTTGATCAATAAGATATTATTGCAGCCAATGAGACTACTACTTAGATAGAGGATATTCCAAATATTTTTTTGGATGATTAGGAAGCAAAGAATGTTTAGAATTATTCAAATGAACAACATGAAGAGGTAAATTTGGGAGTTTATATGATGCATGAATTTGATTATGTTATGCCTAATCTGGAAAAAAGTGTTGAACAATAGTCATATCAACAAATAAGTGAGGTTTGAAAGCTATTCTTTGACAGTTCAAGGAGTAGAAATGGTGTTGGAGGTGGTTGTATGCTTATTTCTCTAACTGGTGAAAGATATTATTATGCATTCAGGTTCACATTCAGATACACCAATAATACAGTTGAGTATGAAGCTCTGATTCATGGTCTTTAGTGGGAAAAAAAGAGAGGCATTTGTTGTTTACAAGTCTTTTGTGATACAAAGTTAATTGTCAATCAAGTTAGAGGAATCCATACTACTAAGAATGATCTTCTCAAGTATTATAAGCATAGAGTATGGGATCTTATTGATGATTTTCAAGCTTTTAATTTATTGTCAATTGATAGACTAGCAGCCATAGGCGCTCAATATGATATCCCAAATGATATCAGTAATTCTAAAGAACAACAATATGTAAAAATTATTGTTAGGTCATCAATTCCTAACAATAATGAGCATTGGAAATTTTTTGACAGTGACCAACAAATCATTAATTTCTTAAGAGAAGAAGTAGAGTTTTCCAATGACAATCAAGAGAAACTTAAACAGCAGTATGAAGATAAGATCATACAGCTAAAAACCAACAAATTGCCTAAAGGCTTGGTTACATTGGAGTCTATTTTTAATACAAATGATCAAGTCAGAAAAGAAAAAGCCAACTTGCAGATTAAAGATCATTATGAAGGTGTTGAGATCTTCAAAGATAAGCTTTTGAAGCTTGGTAAGGTATGCACATTAGAAGAAAGGCATGCATTTATTTTACTCTGTCAAGAGTTCAGTAACAATTTTGCATGGGAATACTCAGATTTGAAAGGTTTTGATCCTTCTATTACCCAACATACTATTGAACTTGATCCAAATGGTAAGCCTGCAAGACAAAAACAAAGGCCACTCAACCCCAAGCTTGAGCCCCTCATGATCAAATAATTGAATAAACTCATTGAGAGTGGTATTATTTATCCAATTAAGCATACCTCTTGGGTATCCAATCTTGTACCTATAAGAAAGAAAAGTGGTGAAATCAAACTTTGTGTTGATTTCAGAGACCTTAATAGGGCTTCTTTGAAAGATTGTCACCCTTTACCTTCCATGGAACAAATTCTTCAAGTTGTTTCAAGTTCTGAAAGATTCTCTTTATTAGCTGGCTTTTCAGGATATAATCAAATCCTGGTTAAGGAAGAAGATCAATTTAAGACAACATTTACAACTAAATGGGGTACAATGGCTTACAAGAGGATGCCATTTGGTTTATCTAATGTTGGAGCTACTTTTCAGAAAGCTATGGACATGGCTTTCAAAGGTTTGATATTTAAGATTGTGTTAGTTTATTTAGATGACATAATTGTTTTCTCAAAAAAATTAATTGAACACTTTGATCACTTGAGAAAGATCTTTGAAAGGTGTAGAGAGTCTGGTGTCTCTCTCAACACAAAAAAAATCTATATTTTTTGTTCATGAAGGTAAATTAATTGGATACATTGTATCAAAACATGACATCTCCATAGATCTAGAAAGAGTAAGTGCTATTCTTTCTCTTCCTTTACCAACACACAAGAAAGGTCTACAAAGTTTCCTGGGTAGAATCAACTTTGTAAGAGGATTCATCCTAGATGTTGCTAAGTTATTAGCACCATTGACTTCAATGTTAAAAAAAAATGTTTCTTTTAGCTGGACTAAGGAGGGAAAGAGAAGCTTTCAACTTATCAAGGAAGCACTTGCAGCTGTTCCTACTCTGTTAAACCCAAATTTCTCAAAAGATCTTATACTGTATGTATATGGAAATATTGATAGTATTGTAGCTATGCTAGTTCAAGAGAATGATCATGGGTTAGAACAATCCATAGCTTTTTTCAGTCAGAGTCTTAAGGATTATGAGCTTAATTATTCCTTTATTGAAAAGCATGTCCTTGTTATTGGGAGTTTGAAAAAATTTAGACACATGCTTTCTAACAACAAGATTAAATTGTTGGTTGCTCACCCTTCAGTCAAGGAGCTTTTGTTGAATAAAGACCTGAATAGAAAAAGAGTTGGTTGGGTAACAAAAGTGATGGAATATGACCTTAAGATTAAGGTTGCCAAGCTGATAAGAGGTAAAGGTCTATGTGAACAGCTTACAGAGAACAGTAACAACAATATAGGAGAAGATGAAAATACTATTTTAGCTCATTAGAATGAGGAACAAATTGTTGCACTTGTTTCTCCTACAGGTTGGGTAAAAGAAATGATACATTTCTTGTTAACTAGGGAGTGTCCTAGTTTGAGTAAATAAAAAAGAAGGTACTTTAGGTTGCAATCAATACCTTATGTACTTTTGAATGGTTTTCTATTTAAGAAGGATTTCCATGGTGTTCTGCTTAGATGCATTGAAGCTGATCAAGTTAATAAATTTTTACATGAGTTTCATGAAGGATCAGTTGGTGGTCATTTCTCTCCAAGAGCTACAACTCTTAAGATAATGAAAGGAGGCTATTACTGGTGTACCTTATTCAAAGATGCCCATTCATGGGTAAGAAAATACAAGGAGTGTGCCATTTTTGCAAGAAAAGAGAAGTTGGCATCCCTTCCATTACAACCAGTTTAGATTGAACAACCCTTTGTGAAGTGGGGCTTAGATTTCATTGGAGTCATAAACCCACCTTCAAGTGCAAGCCACAAGTGGGTGCTCACAACCACTGATTATTTTTCAAAATGGACCAAAGTTGAAGCACTTAAAGAAGCAAATGAGACAACTGTTCTGAACTTCTATGAAGAATTGATAACTAGGTTTGGAGTTCCTGAATCAATAGTTTTAGATAATGCACTTGCTTTCATAGGAACTAAGATATTTGAGTGGGCTATTAGAAATGGTGTTTATTTGAATACATATTCTAACTACTATCCTTAAGGAAATTGACAAGCTGAGTCCACTAATAAGAACCTTTTGAGGATTATCAAGAGGACTATGCAAGGTAATCAAAGAGCTTGGCATACAAAGTTGAAATCAACCTTGTGGGCTAATAGAATTACACCAAAAAGATCAATAAGATTACCACCATACATGCTTGTGTATGGAAAAGAAGCAAGGCTTCCTATTTCACTTGAACTTCCAGCCCTTGATCTAGTCAACCAGCTTGATATGATTGAAGAAGAGCCTATGATAGAAAGATTGGCTCAGCTGATTGAACTTGAAGAGAATAGAGATGAAGCAATGAAGAGGATTGAGAAACATCAAGCTGAAGTGAAAAGATCATTTGATAAGAGAGCATCTCCAAGAGTATTTCAAGAAGGTGACATAGTTCTAAAGTGGGATGAACTGAAAAGCAAACCTAGAAAGCACTCCAAGTTTGATGCATTCTAGACTGGTCCTTATATCATAACTAGACATAAACAACATAATGCCTTCCAATCGTATAAGTTGGATGGTGACATGGAGCCAATCCCACTGAATGGGAGTCACCTCAAGCATTGCTTTTGAGGTAAGATCTAAATCTGTACATATTTGAGTAGATTCTAGATGTCAATAATTGCTTCTGCACATAGACTAATTGCATATGTGTTTTCCCTAAGTGTTGTTTTACACAATTGATAGTTTACTTTGAGTTTTGTTGGGGGAGAAATAAAATCTCTATTGTTACTAGTTGTAATTCAATGAAATAGACACCTCTCATTCATAACATGGAATGTAGCTTCGATGTCATGAACAAAAAATGTGTACTCCATGGAACTATAACTAGTAAAAAAAAAGTTACAAGCAACTACAATAGAATGAAGGAGCTCTGTACAAAGTTTTCTAAGTAAAAAAGAAAGCATAAATGGACTCCATATTCAATGGATAAGCAAGGCAATTGGCCTTATTTTTTTAGCAGGCAAGCACCCCTGAGAGGTCGCTAGAAATGTTACTAATTTTTAGCTTCTTGCTTAAAATTAGTAAAGATTTAATGAGTAGTTATTTGCTGGAGTATAAATTTTTTGATGTTATGTCATCCAATGAATCCTTACTTTTAGAATGAAAGAGTTGTATAAGTTTGATTTGTTCAAATCATTCAAATAGTTTAGATTAAATTGTTGAATAGTTCAGAAAAACCAATAAACAAGCTTCATTTTGAAAGGAAAAATTTAGAAGAATGAAGTATATAATCATTATTTTCTACAATATATATCATTGTTGATTATCAAAAGACATTGTAGATTTAAGAGCAGAAATCATTCATTTTGATTACAAAACATGTGTTCTAAACAATTGCAATTTCATTGTTTCAAATTATCTAATTGGAAAAAACTCTAATTGTTGATCATAAGCCATTGCATATCATGAACAATTGATTTATTAAGAGATATGTTTCTATGATCCCACACAAGCTGTGGGTAGACTAAGTTGATTCAATTCAACAAGAAGAACAAACTATACAACTGAAGAACAGTTAAAGAAAACATGAGAAAGGAGGTCATATTCGTCATTGCCTTGAGGGCTGGTGTAGGGTTGACCCCACAGGTTCATCTCAATCTTTAGTGTCTTTAGTCTCTAGCTCCATTGCTCCTAAGCTCCAGAACTTGCAAGTGTTTTAAAAGTTTTGTTAGAGCTCAAGTCATGAGATCCTAAAACATGTTCAATTCAATAGAGATATAATTTGTACTCGTTATCAAATCAAATCAACTTAGTCAACATCCACAAGATAAATGAAAGAACTGCCAGGCCAAATCATCAAAAGGAATAATTGAATCCACTATTTTTACTAACTTGTTTGGGTCATGTGTAGATACAAGAAAAATTTTGTTGCTAATTTTTGAATTTCAATATGAGTGGCGGTAAATGTGGCTCCCACAAGGGTGGATTCCAACTCATTTAAAGTTTTGTGCAGTGAATTCAACATGAGATCAATATGTTGTTTTATAAGTTCTTGAGAATGGTCTGAGAGTTCAAGAAATAATTGCATTACTAGAATGTATTTTCCAGGCATAATCAATTGTTCTTTATTCAAGAAAGTAAATCATTTGATTTGAGGAACAAATAAATTCATCAAGTAAGCAAAAACCAAATCAAATACATAATCAAAATGTTATCATACTACGTCTGAATTCATACTTTTATCATACATAATTTGATTATCTACTACAACTGATAAAAAGTATTACATGATTACAAATGGAGAATCAAATAAGCTAAGTCATCAAAAGCTAAAAGTAAATGTATTGTTTATAAATTCAAGAAGTAATCCTTTTCTTATTTACATAATTTCTATAGTTGGATATTGAAAGCACTATGATGGTAACAAGCAACTATTGTACATGAAAGAAATAAATCATTTTTGTTTATGAAACAAGCAACATAATCAACAGGAAGCAACATACAAGAAATCATTAGAGAAAATACAAGAGGCCACAGCTTGGGAGCCTTCAAAAAGCTTCAAAAAGGAGAAAAAATTTCAGTTTTTAAAACATAACCAGGCTTACCATGCTCCAGACACCCTGAATCTACAAAAGAAAAGAAGAATTGGCAGAGAATTACAACTATAGTCGACTAGGGTTTGTGCATGGCGGCAGCCTCCTCTCATTCGGTAGTGAACAAAATGAAATATGATGAAATGAATGCCTTTCATTCATTCCAGGGTTTGAAAACCTTAAGGAGGTCAATGTATAAACTTTTTGGCATTAGCTTTTTCAAAAAGCTTTATTCAAGCATGTTGGGTCGTGGCATATCTCTATGCCTTTTGTTTTATTTCGAATATCATTTTGATATTATGTGATAAGAATTAGTCAATATAAGTCTTCTTTATGTTTGATTAAGACTCTTTATTTTTTCATTTGGAGATAAATGTAAAACTTTATTTGAAAGTGATTTATTATCACTTTTAAATAAATGTTATAAAATGCAAGAAATAATAATGCCTTTGGTGTATTTGAATTATTTAGAAGTTTTTTGATTTCGCATTAAAATCATATTGTAAAACATTTATTTAAAGTGATAAATTATAAATTAGTTTTAAATAAATGTTATTATTGAATGCAAAATAAAGTGCCTTTATTACATTTTTCAAAAGGCTTAGTCAATAGGAGTTCAAATTGGGCATTAAAAGACTGGACTTGAATCATGGAAATGATTGAGAAATTTGTGCCAACACATGGAGCGAAATTGGGAGTTTGAGGCACCTAATGGACAATTCTACTTCAGTTATGAGTTCTATATGACTTGACTTGAATCAAGGAGAAAAACCAAGCACAAAACACCTTGTTCTATTCAGTTGTGTTCCTAATTTGAAGGGATTTTCATTTGCATAGGACCCATGAGGTTGTTTTGAGTTTTGACAACTCTTTGTCCATGTTTTGAGGAGCCACTTTCAGTTACATGCCTTGTTTAAAGGAGAGGATGGACAACACATTGATTTTTGGAGCGAAGAATTCAAAATTTGAATTCTTGGAGTTTTTTCTATAAGTCTTCTTTTCTTTCATTTCTTTCTCTAGTTCTGAGTTTGGTAACTGCTAATGCAGATTATTCATCCTTTGTAACTCATTTTTCTTATGAGATTTCAGATATTTTTGTAAAGCTATTTTAGCTTAGAATGCAAGAAAGCCCTGACTTTTAATAGAAAAATCTTGTTTCCTCCTCAATTCTCTTTTTGTTATAGTGTTGATTAGTGAATAACTTGATTAAAATATTGTGTTATCCTTTATTTTATCAAAATTCCTTCAATGTTGAATGCAAAAGGTAGCATGTTATAGTGCAAGTCTATGAATGTGTTTGTCTTTTTGTTGCATCAGAATTGTGAAAACAATCTTGTTTTCCTTCTTATGAGCATCAAAAAATTAAAGCCTTTCATTAGAAACACTTTTGCAAGCATGTGCAAATGAGTTGTGAGATATTTTAGTTTCTTAAATTGACAAATTTGTGAGTTTCAAAAGCATTTCCAGGTTTATACATTTGGTGTATTGCCCATTAGTGTTAAGTTTATTTTTTCCAAGCTTTATCCTTCTCACCCTTTACATCTATTAAAAAATAGCATTTTCAAGAAATATCCAAAGGGAACCAACCCATAACTTGGAGGTCTATTCTCATCATAGGATACCCACAACCCGAGAGTTGTCCTGTGTGCATAGGATTTAAGAGTTTTTCAACTTGTCTTTGGGTGAAAATCCCCATGTTAATAGGAAGTTTGGAAAGAATAATTATTTCAAATGTGCATGCTATCTTTATAGTTTTGAAAAGAAAAATTTATTGCTCATTTTGGCTAAGATGCATGATCTATTTACTTGAGGTTAAAAACTTAGGGAAATTACTGTGTAGAATAATGGGCATGTTATAGGAAATGTCATTTTTTCCTTAAAATGCTCTGTTTAAAATTTGTTCACCAAATATGTGCTTCAAACCCTTGTTCACTATTGTGTCATATTGTGGCCTAATCAAATGAAATGAATGTCAAAATTGACTTTCTCAAGCCTTTTAGACACATTAGATTGGTCAAGAATGTTGTTAGTATAACAAAAAATTATGGAATCACCAAGTCTCACCAAAAACACATACAAATACAAGGTTAACAAATCTTCATAATTTCTTTTTGGTTGTTCAGATCATTCAAAACATAAGAGAAGAGCATACAAGAATTTACAAGGTCATATAGAAAACTTTATTGTCTTAATTAAGAATTTAAAAACTTAAAACTCTCAAAATTTTCTCTGATACCATGTTAGAAATATGAAAAGAGATAAATAACTAGAAACTATTTAAGAGAGATTCTAAGCTACAAATTATAAATGCATAAAAGCAAACTGACGATTCCAAGAGATGCAAATGTCAATATGATAAAATTGCATTAAGAAGTTCTCCAAAAGAAACTACAAGAAAAATGATGTATAAAATACAACAAGAGCCTTGCTTATATAAGAAAAGAAGAGGAGGTAAGAAGGTAGGAATGACTAACTAACTACCCCTTCAAAGGTGCAACACTTGTGAGATTACTTGACAAGTGTGTGAGCAAGTGACAAGTATGCATGCAATAGGTGTTTCAAGTGATGAGAACACATGTCTCAACCATATGAAGTGAGAAAAAAGTATGAAATAGCCTAAGTAAACTTAAACCAAGTGTGAATAGGTCAATCCTAGAAAAGTGATATCTTAACTAGATGTATAAAGTCATTATTTACACTTCATCTTTTACTTAGACCATCCATAGTAGTAGCTTGAATTTTTCTCTTAAGGAAACTATTATGCAACATGACAATGCTAGCTATATAATTCCCAATGTTAGTCTTGCTAAGGGTGACAACCTTGTCAAGGGAAGCCATCCAACAATTTTGTTTCTCTTCAAGCCTTTACATTCTTAAGTTAGAATCATTGATATTTATGGATAAAATGTTGAAGTTATAGGTCTTGGTCCACTCCCTTTTTGACAATTTTACCTTGATCTCAAGTTTAGTATCATCCCTATTCACCTATCTGAAAAGAGCATCCATATTTAGTTTTATTCTTTCATGTTCATTTTTAAACCACTTGAAGATTTAATGTCCTCAAGGGTTTTCATTTTAATGTCCAAGACATGGCAGTCAAGCACAAGCTAGAATTGGCAATTTTCACCTCACTCTCCTACTTAGTTGTGTTGACATTCCTAGTGGCAATAATGTTGAGATTCTTAGAACCAGGTTCATCACCCTTGAAGAGCTTGTAATCTTTGGGGATTTGCCTTTCCTATCAAAGAAAAGGGCAAAATTATGAGTAGAAGAGACATAAATAGGATCATGAACCAAAGAGGGGGGAGTGGATGTAGAGGTTTTACTAAAATTGACTCTCATAGTAGGTCTATTAAGGTTTGGGGAGAGAAAACTAAGAACAATAGGAGATGTGGTGGGAACAAAGGTCCCACATGGACCAAACACTATGAAGGATTTAACAAAAAGAGAGTTTGAGGTTGATATTTTGGTAATCTCTCTTTCAATTTTCTTGTATATGCACATTGGTAATACAAATTCAAATGATTAAACGTTCAAATTTTCACTTTATCAATTTATTTACTCTTATGAATTCAATTCTAATTTTTATAATATAATTATATAATATATATGATAAATGTGTCATATAAACATTTAAATTTCTATATTTAATTTTTTTCTATTTATTAATTGTCCTTCCCTACCATCTCTATAATTCTTAATGTTAGTCCTTCCCTACAACTTTTATTGAATAAAGAATAGAGATATCACTCATGGCAACATCTATCAGCATTACGGAGGCACATTTATTTATTTATAAATTAAAATTTAAAACCATATTATATTTTAAATTTCGATTAATTGAAAAATACGGTTAAATGTGCAGAGTATTGGATAGACAAAACAATAGTTTAATGCCTTCCATTCAGGTCATGTTAGGAGGTTTTGTTATTAAAAACCCATTTTCTCGAAACGTTTCTAATACTCGGCTTGATTTGTTTTAATTTCTACTTTTAAGTGGATTCGCCAGGGCCATGTGATTATACTGTACTGTCAGAAGATAAGGTTTTATTTGTACTGTTCAAGTCATGCTGGGTAAAGGGCTTATCTTTCTTTCTTGATATCTAAGCTAATCTACCTAATTCAATGGCAGCAACAATGGCAATCACTGGTGCTACTCAGAGGCCTCCTTGTTTCGGTGGAGAATGGGTTTGTTTGTCAAGTAGAAATTTAAATCAGATTAGAATACCGACCTCAATTTTACAAAGCCCATCTACCAATAAATCTAGATGTAGCAGGGTAAGCACGATGGCTGTTTCTGTTGAAAAGAAATACACCACTCAAAAGTCTGAGGAGATCTTCACTGCCGCCAAGGTTGGTATTTCTGCCTTAATTGTTTTTGTCAATTTCATACTTTGTTTACCCCGTTACTGTTTCATTGTTTATCTCAATATTCAATGGATACACACATACTTGACCTAAGCCATGAAAATGAGATGTTCATGTTGCCAGAGTTTTACACCTAAGCAATACGGTAGGAGACATAGACTTCATGTCACTCGCTGTAATGTAGTGGCTCGACAGTGTGTGATGAAAAGATAATCAACATAGACAACAAGAATTATAATTTCATGACATCAAAATTCACGTCAGAAAATCTTCTTCTGTATGATGAGTTGCCGTTCCCAGAGCTGACTAATTGAACTGAAATTTTTTAGCAATGCGAAAAATGGATAGTTTTCATGGCATGTTATGGGCATTCATTCAAAACTTCAGCCTAGTGTTACAAATTGCAGATTTTGATCCCAACGATATTTGGCAGAGTTTAGTTTTTACCGCTCGTATTATTTACTAATTTCTAGTAGGTTTATTAAGTAATCAAAACATGGTGACCCAGATGGAACTGGAAGTATGCATCTTTACCCATCACATGAAGATATTTACAAAAATGCTATGAAAATCTATGTATTAAGAATGATGGAAGCTGAATTTCAAATTACCTTAGTAAACAATGATCTAGTTTTTATAGAGAAGTTCCTCCAGCTCTAAATGAATGTAAGATTGGTAGAGTACTCAATCCCAAGGAGAATTCAGCTGGCGAATACTTCCCCTTTGAGCACGTGCAGATTCTATTATGTTTTTCTAGTAAGATGGTTTTTGAGCTGTAGAGCCATAACGGCGAAAGGCAGTTCAATTAATATATTGAGGCCTTTTTGAACTCAATAGGTACCTCGAGCCTAGTTAAATGCTTGGCCCTCCTAGCTGATCAACGATTAAATTTAAAAACTATACCACACAAAGAAAACATTATTATTTTACAACAGACATTCATCTCAGTCTTATTAGTTCACGGGGAATCCAATATCAAGCTTAAATTAACGCCTCCTTTGGCTTAGGTTACATTGTCATGGCCGCATTAATACAGAGAACATTCCCAACAGGGCTTGAATCTAGGTCATCATCATGGCAGTTACTTCTACCTCTAGACCATGGCCCACTGGAGACAGTATCATTCTAAGGCGAATTTGCACAGGCTAGTATCTCAAATTGAAGAAAAGTAGAATTAATTAACTGCTCACCTTGGGAGGTATTTATAAGATGTATTAAATTGTGCAGGATTCAGTCAATCTTAGCTGACTTTAAACTTAATGGGAAAAATTAACAGAGTGCTATGCAAAATGGACAAGATATATGCCACAGTTTTTATCATGGATATTCCATAAGGTTTGGCACTCTGTGTAAGGACAAACGACAATTTGAATTTGGTCTATTAGGATTTGTTCCAACAGGCTACATCCGGATAAGTGGCATTATGCAAAGGATATTTATTATTTATTGATTGAAGTAAGCCTTTCAAGAGGAGTTATTTTGCACTGTTGCTAATGATCATTTGAATTTTTTTCAAAATATATGGTGATTATGTCCTAATGCTAAATAAGATTGCAAAAATCATACAATAATGAAAACTTCAAATGCAGAAGCATACACAGATAATTACACCTTGAAATCTGTTTTCCAATGCTTCGAAAAGCTTACATGGAAATCTCCACAACTGATACAACTCACAGCTGCACAGAAATCAACAACATGAACTATGCTGTTACATACAGCATTTCAGTCCTTCGATAAACTTAGTCTTTCATTCCTTTGAAAGACAATTTGTATAGTAAACTTCTATCTTGCTCTTATCTTTATACTAATTCAGCTAAAAATCTAATCTCTCAAAAATCAGCTTTATTTACAAAAAGCATCCTTATAACTTATAAGAATGAGATGGAAGATAAGTCTAAGTCGTTAGTGATTATCTACACTTTATTACACTTGTTTAGTTAAATAAAAGACTTTCACTTTAGTCCTGAAAATTGAAATGCAAAATAGACTAACTCAAACTACTTGAACTTTTTCATGTACGTTCACACTGAACTTGTGCAGAAGTGCCTATCCAAGCTGAAAACTCAATACTCCCTCTTAGTGAGGAAGGAACTCTCCACCGATCCAAGTTTGTCTCTGAAATCCTTAAACTTCTCTTTTACTAAGGGCTTGGTTTGAATATCAGGCAACAAAGATGTCATGCCCCCGCAGAGTTGAAACCCAAATACAAGGACCAGATCACTGATTCAATTCGTAAGACATAAGGCATTGGTGAGATTATGAAAGGATACAATCGTGAAAGGACACACTTATGGAAGAAGGCAATCACTTGATAACTAAGGAGAGAATCGGCAATTTCTCAAGGAATAATATTAATTATTCCTAACTGCAGCTAAAGAAGCGTTAACAAGGAGCCATGTCTCTTAGCGGATGGAGATCTTGAAAGGTTATATCCCTCAGCCCCCATCGGGATATAAAAGATGAACAATGCAAGGCAGAAAGGATCATTTAAATAAGCAAGAAAACAAGCAAGAATCAGAAGAAAGGTTAGGCTAGGGCAATTAAATAAATAGGGAAGGGAATTAGTTAAATATGATTTAAGTAATTAATGATGGGGGGTTAGCTCAATTAATTAAATAAATAGGATTTATTTAAGTAATTAACTAGGGAAGGGAATTAGTTAAATATGATTTATGTAATTGATGATGGGGGGCTAGCTCAATTAATTAAATAAATAGGATTATTTTAATTAACTATTGGAGGAAAGTTTATTAAAAATTTAATTAATTAGTGAAGATATGATGTAGGATGTTAGGTTAAAATGTGGAAGTGGATTTTCAATGTCTACACAAATAAGCCAATACCATGTTGATGCCTATTGTCTATGTTAACGGATCCATCGGCTTAGTCGCCAGATCTGAGTCCGGTACGTGCTGGATGCAAGATCCAGTTCATTCATTATATTATATATTTACATGTTATTGTACAGACAAACTGATCCCCAAATTTTTTTTAGCTGAATCCATGAACCTGCCCTAGGATCCGTACCTGAACTGGCAACTTAGCCTATTATCCATTGATGAGTACATATTGATATTTTGTCTAAGAGTGTGTCGAATGAGACACCGAAAGCTGTGATTTCCTTATTTTTAGAAACATGTTTAAGATATAATAAAGGTAGAAAATTGCAAGCTTTAAAACTATTGGATGCAAGGACTCGAGCTTGGCCCTATGATCTAGATGGCCAATTGTTTTTCAAACTTTGGGAAACTTCTAATCTAAAAATATGAAGTCCACGTTTTTATTGGGCTCTGGAATCTTTTTGTCCTTGTATTGCCACGTAGAAAAAATGAAAGTTGGAGGGTTTCTTTCCATCAGCTGATGGACATAGACTGAAAAGCTGCAAAATTTTCAACAATTTGATGATTAAATTTCTTTTGTTGAAACTTCTTCATAATTAAAGATTTTAAACTTTCGAAGTCACACATAATATCATGTATCTGGATACCACTGTGTAATGCTTTTTATTGCATTCCCAATGTTATTGTCTGTTTACTTTTATTGGAAACAATGTTAAGAGCTTAAGACATAACTTTGTACTGGATTTTGATCAACAAGTTTGATAGAACGACACTACAAAAAAATCAGTAAAGTATTGTCAAAACTTATTAGCATTATAGTTGCTTTGTTTTGATTGTTCAATGTTAGTCATTCCACTCAAGAGGATGCCAAATATCTTGGGAAGTTATTAATTTCTAAAATTTTAGAAGTTTTATACCTACTCCTTTCTTTTCAATATAACTTGGTGTTTCACATTATTGTTTTTGCATTTTGTCCTCACCATACCAATTGTTTCATATGTATATAATGATCTTGGTGGATACCTTCTACTGTTTTTACTTTAAGTTTAACTTGGTATTGTGTTTTTCCAGGAATTGATGCCAGGTGGTGTGAACTCCCCAGTGAGGGCTTTCAAATCAGTTGGTGGGCAACCGATTGTTTTTGATTCTGTGAAAGGTTCACATGCATGGGATGTTGATGGAAACGAATATGTTGATTATGTTGGCACTTGGGGTCCAGCAATCATTGGTCATGCAGATGAAAAGGTACTCTTTGCAAGATCTGCAGTTTTTTCTTTCAGTTTGTATCCTAGCACAGTTTAACTCCAAGAAAAAAGTAGAATTATGAAATTGGTATTATCCAAATTGTGTCCCTATGAACAAAACTCTGAGTTGCAATTATGCACTGATACTCATTATGCCAAAGTTTTTCTATTCACACTCGGAAATGCTTCCACATACTTCCAAAGTCACATTTCTTGTGTCTTAATGCATTTTTGGTACCATGGAGCTAGACCTGCTGTTAGGTGAAGTCAATAATAATAAAGAAAGCACACAAGTTGGAACTAAAGGGAACATTAGAAAAAGAGTCACGGTGGCTGCAAAACTTTGGAGCGAGTGATAAGTGTTCTAATTAATTTTGTCAACTAGGTTCCAGTCTTGTATCAACTATTAGAAAGTGTTCAATGCCTTGTTAAATAATCTCTTGTACAGAGTCGTATAGTGCACATAGTCTTGTAGTAGCTGAACACATATTCTTGAGTTTGGTTGGGAATTACCAAAAGGTGAGCTTCATTCTATTTCAAGGATAAACTTTCCCTAGGTTGACAATGCCTACTAGATTTAATCATGATGAAAATATTGATTCTACAAGTAAATTTCTTATTTGCAAAATATTATTGATCAGAAAATGAATATTTTTTTAAGTAAAGCTGCTATAAGACGCATTAAGAAAATTGTGATACTTATCAGTGGTTTTGATTGGTTACTTACAAAACTATGGTAATATAAGGAAAATAAAACAAGCCAGAAGTTGGCTGAGAAGCCTAGGGTCAATTAGGGGCATCCAGATACAACAGACATGGTTGAATCATGTACCATATTACTAATGATTATTGACTGAAACTAACTATAACTGGTGGATACTGGAAGCTATAAGTACACAATGAAAATTCCTCATGTTTACATTATTCTTCTCATACTTTGTAGTAATTAAATGGTTGGTGAAGAAAGAGTAGTGCTGGAGGAAAAATAAGGGCATTTAATATTTTTTTCCCTTGAATGATGCCAATTACATTCCAAAAGATGTTATCCAGGTTAAAGTGCAATGATGTCAACTCTGGATGTGATTTGATGGTTTGTTTGTAGCTTAACATCAACAATCTCATGTTTGAATGTGCATAATTTTTTAGTCCAGGGCATCAAAGTTGGGATTTCTTGTGCATGTGCTGTGAATAGTTAATTGTACTTTTAGATATAAAATAAATAAATAATTGCCATATATGTGGCCAACCAGAGATTTAACTGCCATTTATAAATCAACTTATTCTCCCTAGAGAAGGGTAATTATGGAAGGTGAATTGGCTCCAAAGGGCATTTCTTTATCAAGTATTTTGAAGATAGACACCTGCCCTTTTCTTTTAGGTAAACATAATTCATGATTGGTCCACTAGGAGATTTGACTATGTTTTATATGCTCTAATCTAATACATAATATTAGACTTGGATTGTTCACATCATAGCAGATATGTAGATCACATCATAATATTTGCTTGTTTTAAGTTTGAATACAGGGATGTAGATCATTGCTCAAGTTGAGGAGGAGAATTGTTACATGTGATTTTGTACAATTTTTTTTTCTCCTTTCTTTATATCTTGCCCTTAAACTTCACTCTTTTCTGGAAAAATATTTAGACTAATATTTATCTGACCATCTGTCATATGGGCATTACATGTGATTTCTCTAATAGCATCCCAAAAAATGATATGAAGACAAAGATCTAGGGAGTGCATTGTGGTGGACAATTTGTTCAATAATATATTTATTATTAGTAGACTTTGGAGGGATAGATTAATGATTTTCCCATAAGGAGGAAGATTTGTAATTTCACTATCATTATTGATATGGAAAACAAGTATCCCAATGGACAGCTAGATGATTATTGCTTTGCAGAGACATTTGTACATAGAAGGGTCTGACATGGAAAAAATACTAAAGACGGATTCATTTTAGGTTGAGAGAGAAGTTAGGCAGGTTGTAGGGATGAATGATGGTTTGGGTGTATTGAGTGACCAAGGGGGGCAACATAACAAGAGTTAAGATATGGTTGCAAAGGTGCTCAAGGCACTGGTATTTGGGATGCTGTAAGAAGGAAATGCCAAATTGCAATGATGCAAGGAGATCCCCTTTGTTGCAGAAGTATGATGCTGTAAAAACGGAAAAAATCTAATCCCTGTATCCTGTTATTCATATGGTGTTGTTGGGTTGACCACCTTTGCTGATATATTGGAAGAAAGTTTGACAAAAATTAGACTATTTATGAGGTTCACAAGTGGAAAAATACAAATAGGTTGCGAGTTGTGGAAAAGAGAAATGAAGGTTTAGGCAGAATTACTATGAAATTTGTAAGAAGTAGCAGCAAATATTAAAACATTAAGTCAAAATATAGAGAGGTTTAAGAAGGTAGGTTAACCATTAGTTTGGTAAGTTGCACAAATGGTTAAAGTGCAAGAGGCTTAATTGGCAACAGAGAAGGAATGCGATGGTCATAAGAATGCATAACTAAGTTGGTGTTGATTTATGATTTTCCACTGAGGAGGAAAATGCAAAATTTTACTATTACCATTGATATGGAAAACAAGCAGACCAATAGATGGCTAGATGGTTATTGTGTTGTAGAGGCATTTGTATGCAGAAGAGTCTGAGAACTGAGTGCAATAGAAAATGTGTTAAAGATGGATTCAGTTTAGGTGAAGAGAGGAATTGGACATGTTGTAGGGATGAATGGTGGTTTGGGTTTTCTGAGTGGCCAAGGAGGACATCATAATAAGGAAGAGTTAAGATATAGGTGCAAAGGTGCACAAGGTATACACATTTGGGATGCTGCTAAGATGCAACTGCAAAATTGAATTGATGCAAGGAATTTCCCTTGTTGCAGAAGTATGATGCTGTAGAAGTGGAACAAATATAATATTTGACATTTGTATTCTGCAATATGCATGGTGTTTTTGTGTTGGCCACCTTTGCTGGGATATTGGAAGAAAGCTTGTCATAGAGGTTTTGAAATGTCATGAAACCACATTACTGTCACGAGGATGAGAAAAAAAAATTAGACTATTTATGGGGTTTGCTAGATGTGAAACACAAGTAGGCTGAGGTTTAGGCAGAAGTAAGATACCACAAAATTTGTAAGAGGGAAGCAGCAAAGGTTAAACCATGTTTAAAAAGGTAGGTTAACTGATAGTTTGGTAAGTTGCACAAAGGGCTAAAGTGCCAGAAACTCAATAGGCAACAAAGAAGGAATGCAATGGTCCTAAGAACACCTAATTAAGTTGGTGTTGATTCATACTTTTAGTGTCTAATGTTTCTGGTTCTGGCTTGTTACCCTTATGTATCTGTGTTTGTGTTTAGTTTGTACAGGATTTTGTTATATATATAGCTGTATGTATCTGTATCTTGCTATAGGAGGAGGCCCTTTAACAGACCCACATATTTACAATTCAAAATATGAAAAAGAAATTAGTCCAGATTCCACAAGTAATTTCAGTCAACAAATATCACAAATATGGAAACCACTGTTATGTATGTAGTTTTTGCATTACTAAAAATAAATAATTGGCCCTAATATCAAACTAAAAGCAGAAATCAGCCTATAAGACTGTCTTTTGGCCAATTTTGGACTGATAATTTAAAATGGCCTATAGTTAGTGTACAATGCCTATTATTATGTTTTGATAATATGGTTTATCCGACTATGTATTAATTGTTTGTCAACTTCGGGTAGTTATAAGAGTTAGTTGACAGTTGTGTTCCTCTTGGCAACTGTCAAGTACTTTAAATAGATTTTGTATTGTGAAGGAAAGCAGTATGATCTAGTTGGATCGACTCTTATCCTTGGCTGACCATCTCTAGTCTACTCAGTTAATAACTTATGTGCAAATAAAGATATACTTTTACTCCATTTGATATGCATCAGTAATTCTGTTCATCATTTCAAGTATTCATTTTATTGGATAGAAGAGTAAACAGCACCCTCAATTTTTTTCCTTGCCAACAGACTAGGCCCAAAACAAAAATCAACCCACATTACTTTTTTGTGGACTGATTTTTTTAATAGACATTGAAATATCTCCACAAAGAAAACGACCCACAAATAATGTCAAGAATTACTATTTAACATAGACATTTGTCTGCCATGCAGTTTAATAGATATCTTGTCACTTGTTTACTTATACCTTTTGGTCAATACTAGTAGTGCAAAACTTCATTGACAGAAGATTAGCTAATAAAGTCAACTATTTTGTCTACCCAATCTCCAATTTTCAGGTCCTGATAGCTGATGGGTAGGAACTCTCTTGTGGTGGTAAATTTCATCATATCAAACTCTCAATGGGGGACTATCAGCTGCTTTCAGATATGTTTGATATCCTAATTGGGGGAGCAGATGTATTTTTGGGATTACAATGGCAAATAACTGGAACAGTGTCCTTCAATTTTCAGGACTTATTCATGACTTTTATTAGAAACAAACAGAGGTACAAACTTGTCTGGATGCAATCACCACCAAACTAAACTATGAGCTCTCATAGGATGGAAAAATTGCTCCAAAAAGAATCTTAAAGCATAGTGGTACAACTTCATTTCTTAGAAGCATTGGATGTGAAAACTTAGATTCCACTAGAGTTTCAAATTTTCAATAGATTATTCAATGTCATTGGTAGGATTTTCAAGAACCCAAGGGCCTACCCCTAGTTAGAGGTCATGACTATGGCATCAAATTGAGTACAAGAAGTATTCTGCCAAACATCAAACCCTACTGCTACCCTTATGAACAAACATTTGAAATTGAAACTTTGGTCAAGGAAATTTTAGAGCAGTTAAAGCACTTATTCATTGGTGGTTGTCATGGTTAATGAGAAGGATGATTCATGGGAAATGTGTCCAAATTACAAGGAACTCAACAAGCTCACTCTCAAGAATAAGTTTCCTATTCTTTTTATTGATGAATTATTGGATGAGCTAAATGGTTTAGTTTTCTTCACTAATTTAGATTTATTTTTGGATCAAATACGAATTAAAGGGGGAGGATATCCATAAGATGGCATTCAAGAGCTGTGAGGAACATTATGAATTCTTAGTTATGTCCTTTGGTCTTAATTAATACCCCATCTTTCAGAGTTTTATGAATTCCATATTCCATCAATTGATTTTGGAAATCTATTTTGATCATCTTTGATGACATCCTAGTCCATGTTAAGTCATGGGAGGAACATTTGTAACATGTAGAGAAGGTATTGCAGGTTTTAGAAGACAATCAACTCCATGCAAAAGATCCAGATGTGGATTTGGAGTAAAAGAAGTGGAGTACTAGGACATGTATTGCATGAGGGTTTTAAAGTTGACCCAAAGAAGATCTCATTGTCACAGATTGGCCACTACCTAAAACATCAAAGGTTTAAGAGGATTTTTTGACTTGACACAGTACTCTTTACACTATGTGTGCAAAGCAGCACCTTTAACAACATTGTTGAAGAAGGATTATTTTTAATGGTTCAAAGCAGCCACACAGGCCATTATTGGGCTGCTTGATACCACTTTGTAGGTCCTGCTGGACTTAATTGATTATAACTTGGAATCCCCCTCGATTATCAGTTGTTTGACAGGAGTTTTTTTGTCCTCTACAGTCCTTCCATTAAGGCTCTGAGTTCAACAAAGTTGTTTGTATGCTTGCCTATGTATCCACCTATGCCAGTTTCATCAGTACTATGTTTTCCATGCCATTGTAGTTCAATTTTTCCCATCATTTGGGTGGTAGACTTCATTTGTGTTTCCATGCCATTGTAGTTCAATTTTTCCCATCCTTTGGGTGGTAGACTCCATTTGGGTTTAGGGGTGAGAAAATAATTGGAATTTATAGTCGAATGGAATAACCCATATCTTGAATAACATCTTTTGTTTCTTGAGAATGTAACCTTCCCTAAGTGAATGGGAGTAAATTCTGGTAAAATTAATAATTTGCTGTCTGATTGTCTTTGCTATGTACTACCAATTGCTTTTTGAGTTCTTAAGATTCTATTATTTTGTTTCTTCCATGTATACTAGAAATCAATGTTCACTGTAAGCTTGTAGAGGTGCTCAACAGAAAGCATTTGGGTGGTTGCTTTTGACGATTTCTTGATCCTTATCCTAATAGTTCATTGTGTTTCCTCCATTTTGTTGAAATTATTTGCTAGAGAGCTCCATAGTTTTTGGGCAAAAGAGCACATCAAGAGAAAATGGGAGTTACTTCATTATTGCCCAGATAAAGAGGACAGATAGAAATCAAAGCTCACTGTAAGCTTGTAGAGGTGCTCATCAGAAAGCATTTGGGTGGTTGCTTTTGATGATTTCTTGATCTCTATCCTAATAGTTCTTGTGTTTCCTCGATTGTGATGAAATTAGTTGCTAGAGAGCTCCATAGTTTTTGGGCAAAAGAGCACATCAAGAGAAAATGGGAGTTACTCATCATTCCCCAGATAAAGATGACAGATTGTGGGCCTAATAATACACTTTTCTGCATTTTGATTAGCCATTGAGATTTTGCTATGCTGGATCAACCATAAAAAGCATTTTAGTTTTGGCCACTCTGAGGGGTTTCAGATGTGGTTCCATATTGAACCTGTGCTCCCTTGATTACCACATAGAGCTTTGTAAGCTGAAGCTACTGTTACAATTCGCTGAAGCAGTGAATCTCCATTTGATTGTGTGCAATTGCCTTGAAATCTTCATTTTCCTCTATCCAAGCATACTCTGAAGAAGTGTAGTCTGATGAGGGAATTGTGTCCTAGTAGTTAAGATCATTTTTTGATCCCAATGGGTGTTTCTCAAAGGAGAAAAAATAGCTTAATTATCCAATGTAGTTTAGTTTATGGAGGAAAAGCTGACTGTTTATTCCCTTCAATTCTTCTTTGGTGATATTTGGATACCCATTCTAGTTGTCTTTTTAGAATTTGTTTGTTTTAACTTTTGATATTGTCTATTGCCCATGTTTTGACAGTTGACCTTGCTGGAGATTTTATTGGATATTTGAGATGATTTGTGAGAGGATAGACTGGATTTTAAATCTCAGTTTGTGGGACTGGTCATACCATTTGGTCAATACTTATGATGGTGGATTTTTTCCGAGTAGGTTTTCAGATGAGAGAAGAGTCTCTAGGCTTGGTGAAAGAGACAAAGGTCTCTTATAGTCAGCTCTCTTTTTGTTTCTCGTGTGATCTATTGTCATGAGACCAATGAATGTTGGAATTGTGTTAGTCTCTTGCGAAAGACGTATCCATTGCATGGAATTGATATCTTCTTCAATGTTATTCGGTAGTGTTAGGAAATTCAAGATATATATTGGGACTGTTTTAGGACTTTGAATGGGTTCTACCCACTGTTCTACCCGCTGTTTTAAGCAACCTGTTTGTCCATTTGCTATGTGATTTGGTAGTTTTAGGAGATTCATGATATAGATTTGGACTATTATAGGACTTATTTAATAAACTGGGTTCTACCTCTATTTTAAGCCAGTTGTTTGTTTTCAGTTTTTCATTTAATCTTTTCCCATATACCTGCTCTATGCTTTTGATATATTGTGAAAGTTTAGATGAGGACCATCTCTTCTCTGAGGCTGAGAAATTTAAAGATTTTTCGCTTCCTTTATTGATTAACATTACAAAAAAATCATACTGAATTTAGCTTGATTATTGTATTATCCTATGGCAGTTTAATAACTTTGAGATTTGTTATTTCTAATTTTCTTGTACTAAAAAGGTTGAGAAATGAATAGTATCATTTGCAACTGGCATCAAGTATACCTTTCTCTTCCATTCACAGCCCAGAGCTCACAAGTTTTCCTTTCTTATTATTTCTCAAGTAGCCTTAAGAGATTAGCACTCATAATGATGAAAAGATATGTACTGAGTGGCTTTCCTTCCTTGAGTTCTCTTGTCGATTTAGACTATGAGAATAAGAGTGGTGATACAACTGTCAATTCACTCTACAATATCTTTGAAGCCATGCTTATTGTTTTCAGTATCATCTCCCAGTTACCTGTCGAAAGAAAAGCTTTGGCTTGTCCAGTTTGACAGATTCTTAGCTTTTTTTGCTGTTTTGTTGAATGGATGAGCTCTTGCCCAGCAGTTATGTTGACTTTTTGTTGGTTTGGCACAAAAGTGATGGTTGTCGGAGATCATCTTTGACAGAAAGATTTTTAACCTGCTGGCTGTGAGCTTTGATATGATCTTGTAGGTTATATTACATAGGGCTTGTGATATCAGGGCCTGCATGGATCCTTACTGAGCCCAAACTGTTTTGGTCCTGGTTTGGATCCTGAGCCAGAATCAATTCAGGTTCAGGCAGGGCATGTCATGTGCCTAGCCATTGGCCTGGGTACATCTGAGATGTACTGGGGCCAAATGGCCAGGGCCAGGGATGCTCCCAAGGCAAACCTAGGAAGAACCTGGGTGAACTAGGGAGGACCCTCAAAAACCGGGGAATTTAAAAAAAAACAGATTTTTAATTAAAAACACAGAATAAGTTTTAAAAAAAAAACTAACCCACATTAGATAACCCTAAAAGTGCATATATTGAAGAATTTTGAGCTAAATCATGACCAGGAACATGCCCTGTGTGCTGCCTCCAGACACCTCAAGAGGTGCTGCCCTTGAATCCTGCTGGGGGCTGCTGACACCAGACCCCCCCTGTATTGGTTTTAGAAAGAAGAAACAAAAGCTGTTTTGGGTTGGCTAGACAGAAAAGCAGCATTATTTTCTTGATATTTTGTCTGATTAAATCCTAAGTAATTGAATAACGAATTCCGTTGATACTTTTGGTTTGCTGACTCAGTTCCAATTCTAAGGAATGCTAACTATGATATAAGAACATTTTGACTTATCTTTAACAATTATTTTCTGACAAGTGACATTGCATTATCAATTCATTTTTGTGAAAATTATATATATTATATATATACACATCCAAACCTGAACTGGTAACATAGTCGTCCACAAACAGTTTACCAACACTTACCTCACAGTTAGCTAGCTCAAATTTTTCCTCTATTCTTTCTTTATATATATATACCCAAACCTGAACTGGCAACATAGTCATGCACCAACAGTTTTCTAACACTCATCTCATGGTTAACTAGCTCAAATCTCTCCTGTATTTCATCTCCTACATGAACTTATATGCTACAACACAATATCAATTAGCACAAAAAGGAAAAGGAACAGTCAACTCAAAATGACAAGTTCATGAGCAAAAACACACTAGAAATCATGATTCATAATCTCTCAAAAGGGAGAATTTGTTTTGCATTAGCAAAAGTCAAGACCAAGTTGGAAAACTAAGGACAAAAATGCAACAGCAAGGGGTATTTTCACTTTTGAGAGTTTACACCGTTAGAATTGCTCACATCTCTCAAACTCAATGTAAGTTCGTTGCTGTATAACATTGTTGAATTTCATAATGAGTGCTACTATAAAGTTATAAACACATTAAATTCATTTCCCCAAGTTCTACAAATCTAAGCTCAAATCCCCCTAATGAAGTTGCTTTAAAATTTTGGTTACATGGAAATGATGAATATATTCTCCAATGAGAAGATGAAGTTTAACTTCTCGCACATAAGATCTCTAGGCAGTGATTGATATTGCCAGATGTGGCAGTGTCTATCCTTGTCATTACTGTCTTAGATGAATCATTGCCTATAGTGTTTCCTTACTGTGAATTTGATTATCATTATACTGTAAAGCCTGAGTGGCCCTAATGGTGAAGCCTTGTGTACTCCATAGAGGAGTCATAGGTTCAAATCTAGAGGGTGCTACAGTATTTAGATTTAGTTTTAACAGTATACAAGGTGAATGGAAAAATAATCATCTTGTAGGCTTCTACAAGTGGAGTCTTATACACTTTGGTGTTTACCCTGGAAATGACCTAAAAGACTAACTTTACCTTAAGAAGTAAGTTTACTTTTCCTTTTTTAATTGTCCTCCATGCATGATTGTGATTACCATTATTAGATCTCATCTGTTAACTCTGTCTTACTTGTAAGTTGAAAAATCTCATGGATGTTGTTCCTACCTTGTCACTTTTCAAGTCACTGCCACACCTGCGCTACACTGTTACCAAAATCCATCATGTAATATGTTGTTACATAACTCTTGACATGAATACCTCCCTTTTGGCATATGTCTTCTCTGATATTGCTATTTATAGTTGTGGTTGGATCTGCACCTTTGACTTAAAGAGACCCCAAATGTAACAGACTGACAACTACACTTGGAGTCTTGGTTAACACAAACAAGAACATGTAATTGTGCACAAAGCCAAAAATATCAAAATACTCTTAGTAATAGATGTATATGATATCAATCACAAATAACAATGTGGAAATTAATTGTTAAGTGGTGCTGCCAGGCAGCTTGCATAAGGATGTGTCAAATTTCTCCACTGCCTCTGAAGCCCTTGCCTCCTCCGGTCGGACTGAATCAATAGGGTGGGTGAAACCTTTGCCTCAATGGGGTCAGATACATGACCTCAATACATTAGACTAGAATTATGATAAAATCACATGATACAACAAATGTCTATGTGGAGGTAAATCAAAGTAAGTCTAGCCTGCCAACAGGTAGGGCACTACATCATTCTTCTTCCATATGCCCAACTTTATTTATCTATTTATTTTTCAGAACCACTCATCTTAAATTAATTTTTAAGTGCTAGAATCACATAAAAATGTGGCTTTGATAGAACCCCCTCCAAATGGTGAGGAAAGCAAGCATCTCTGGTTTTGCAAGTATTGGCAAAGAATCTACATCTTTTCTATCAGCAATAGTATGTTATGCTAAATCCTTGCTAAAAATGCCAAGTTATCTTAACTATTAAGAATAATAGTCTACTTGATAGGTTGATTTGCAGTGTATTTTCCAGAGAAAAGAGATTGTAAGAAGGTGAATAATTGCTCTTAATCTAGCTGGTTCTTTTGTTGTTCCATGTTGTTTATGTTATCATTGTACAAGTGAAGACAAACTTCTGTTCTTGCTTTGATTCCTTTTACTTTCCATTTGGCATCTACATTAATTTTTGTTCATTCTAATTGGATGTATCAGCTGCTAGACCAAGGGATTTGAGTTTCCTAGGCTTTTATTTATTAGCTGTCTTTCATTGCTGCCCAATTCTCAAAATCTCTTTTATCTAAAGATATGTTAACATTTCATCTCATCTATGTCGTGTTACTGAGGCTTCTTGTTAAAAGTTCTACATAAACAATTACTTCCAAAGTTGAAAAGTTCTTCTAGCGTCCTGATGAATTCTGCGCCTTTGTTTTTTGTTTTTGGAGAATTTAAATCCTTTGGTTGTATTATAATTGCCTTTTTATACTGCAAATGTGATAAATAGACAGAAATTTGTTTTTCAGCCATGCCGGCTGTCATTTTATACGCTTTATATGCTTTCTTCTTGTGTGCATTGTTCATAATTTTTCCTTGATCTTTTCTAGTCTATTTGGAAGTTTAGATCTCTTTGTTCATTGTTTATAATTATATTTTCCTTTACTTTGCATTTATGATAAATGTGTAGAATGTTTTCAACTAGCATGCTAGTAGTTGCTTCTATAACTTGCTCTTTCTCTTTATATATTATCTACATTTATACTAACCAATTCAGTACTGCTATGACCTGCAAACTCAATAAACAAATACAGACATCTCTATTTTGGAGTTGCGAACTAAATTTTTTGTTTTGTTTCCAGCCGTATTGTGTGAATTTTCAAGTACCTCACTCCAAAGTTATTTGTGAGTAGACTTACTTTGGGAGGTGTTCTAAATATCCTTTAAAAGTGTTTATTCTCTGTTGATAGTATATTGGTCTATCAGGTATGGATTAGATCATGGGATGTTTCTGTTCACGTTTGTGGTTGTATTCTTTGGAATGAGGACTAATTGATAAAATCTAAATGGAAAAAACCTTCTGCATCAGCTTTCCCTTTTGCAAAAAGCATTGTAAATGGGCATTGTTGTCATTATTAATGATGCCCTTTGCAGGTGAATGCTGCTCTGATTGAAACCCTGAAGAAGGGAACTAGCTTTGGTGCCCCATGCATTGGAGAAAATATTCTAGCAGAGATGGTTATAAAGGCAGTACCTAGCATAGAGATGGTCCGATTTGTCAATTCAGGAACAGAAGCATGCATGAGCATGTTGCGCTTGGCACGGGCATTTACTCGGAGAGAGATCATAGTTAAATTTGATGGTTGTTACCATGGTCATGCAGATCCTTTCTTGGTAAAAGCAGGCAGCGGTGTTGCAACTCTTGGGCTTCCCGATTCCCCTGGTGTCCCAAAAGCTGCTACATATGAGACTCTTATTGCACCCTTCAATGATATACAGGCTGTGGAGGAACTGTTCAGTCAAAACAAAGGAAAAATTGCTGCGGTGGTTCTTGAGCCTGTGGTAGGCAATTCAGGGTTCATTGTTCCTAAAAGAGAGTTTTTGGAGGGGCTGAGGAAGCTTACAAATGCAGAAGGAGCACTTCTGGCCTTTGATGAGGTTATGACAGGCTTCAGGATAGCATATGGAGGTGCCCAAGAGTATTTTGGCATCACCCCAGATCTTACAACACTTGGGAAGATCATTGGTGGAGGCCTTCCGGTTGGGGCATATGGAGGCAGAAGGGAAATAATGGAGATGGTAGCCCCTGCAGGCCCAATGTACCAGGCTGGAACATTAAGTGGAAACCCACTTGCAATGACTGCAGGGATAATCACTCTTCAAAGGTTGCAACAACCTGGTTGTTACGAGTATTTGGATAAAATAACTGGTCGTTTAGTACAAGGTCTGCTTGAAGCTGGGAGGAATGCAGGTCACAAAGTCTGTGGTGCACACATTAGCGGAATGTTTGGCATTTTCTTTACAGAGGGGCCTGTGTACAATTTTACAGATGCAAAAAAGAGCGACACTGCCAAATTTGCAAGGTATTTTAGAGGCATGTTGGAACAAGGTGTATACCTTGCTCCCTCACAGTTTGAAGCTGGTTTTACTAGTTTAGCCCACAGTGAACAGGATATAGATTTCACCATAGCTGCTGCAAGAAGGGTTTTTGAAAGTATATGAAATCCTTTTTTATTTTTCTCAAATATTGAAACATATGAAATCATTGTTGAAGTATCTATTCGGTTAAATTGTTTTGATTTAGTCTCCTTTGTCCTTATTTTACTTTCTTGAAGGAGCTAATATCGGTTAGAATGCTTAGGTCACAATCATTATAAGTTTTTTTAACGTTCTCATTATGGAAGGTTGAGATTCCTTATAAAGTAATGGTTGACAACAACTCAGAAAACTATTTTATTGTGGCTTGAATAATTGAGCAGCACTTACTTGGCTAGGATGAAAACAAAATAATAGTTGATGTTGTACTATCTAATGCTTTATGGATGTGGCATATCCAATAGAGAAATAGCTAAAGAGAGAGCTCATGCAGTCAGTATAATTTCACCAGCCAATAATAAAAAGGCGCCAACAACAGATACTTGGTTAAAGGATATAATCTAGATTTTGAAGTTGTCTCAGCATAGTTTCCCTTCATTGGTTATGCAGTAGAAGATAACACAAGGAAGAGGCATGGCCAATCTCCATGGAAAATGGTATACAAAATTTGTATAAAATTAAAGATACGATAATTGATTGAACGTTATAATCAACATGTTGTATGGACATTATGAAATGAAATAAATTGAATCAAAAAAGCTATGGCAATGTTACAAGTACTCCTTGATATGATGGCGTCGACAATTAATGAGGAGGAACCCTATGTAGGATATAATAAGTAAAAATTGGAATTAATTGATTTTTTAATATAGCTTTAAGATATGGTTGCATATATTTTAATAAAGGGAATTCTTGAAATTCAAACTAATCAATTTGTGAGTTATTATCTTATAATTATATATTTTTTTGGAAGTATTTTAACATTTTAAAATGATTTATTATATGTAATAAAAATTTATATGTACAATTTACAAATTGATAGAACTATTTTTATCAACCAAATTTATTTAAAAAACGCAAATATTATAATAGAAATTCTCCAAAATTATTCATCTTATCCAATTATTTAACACTCATTTGAGTACGCTTATTCCCATGCACAGACCATTTTCTAAGGCTTAGCCCCTTTGCTATCATGGGACTAGTTTGCAATCACAATCTTATTCTCATAGTTGGTAGACTTGTCTTTCCCTAATTCAAAATCTTAAGTTCAAATTTGATTGACTTACCACCTTTATGCTTCCCACAAGCAGTTTTGACTAGACATGAGTTTGCACAATATGTTTTTTGTCTTTTATTTAGAAGTATTCAATGCATTCATTCCATGCATCAAGGGATCATCAAACCAGAAAGACAAATAATTCAATTTACTCATTTCAATTGGTAACCATTTTAGAAGCATTTGCATTGAGTAAATATTCGTGTTTCTTAAGACAAATGTGTAAATTTTAGGGTTTGCTAGACAAATGCGCTGAGATTTATAAAGCTTTTGTTCTTTTGTCAAGGACATTTTCACAACTACAAAATTGATTGTGTAAGTTTGAATTTGAACTAGAATTATGCATTTGATCTTTGTTAATTTTTAGCATTTCACTTTTGTCTCACCTTGAAGTATGCAATCGATTCTTGCATACAAATGGGACCTTGTTCTTGATTTTCACATAGTAGGGATAATTATTCCTTTGTGTTGAACCATGTATGGATGACGAGTCAACACCTTTTGAACTGATTGAGGACAAGAAGTAATCATGCATGTATTCCCTAAAATGTAAATATAGTGTTACATTGCTAAATTGTTTTTGGACATGCAATTTGTGCTAGAAGATGTTTAACTTGTGTTGACTAAATGTTCTAAATGAATTATGGTTGTCCTTAAATACAATAGCCTAGCATGTAATTAAACTATTTTTGACCCATAATCTACCAAGGATATTCCTTAGGTTAGTCACCACATTATAAAACTTAAAACAAGATTACATTTGGGGGCAATTAGTTGATTGAATTCTATGAACAAGAATTAAACTATAGCAAGGAACAAATTCGAGAGAGAGACACCATGAAAAAGGAGACAAGAAATAATGTGAAGCCCCTTAAGGAAAAAACTAATTAAATGTGAGTCATAGTCACTTAAGTAACTACAAGTTATTATTTCAATTCATCTTCAATCTATGAACTTGCTTCAAAGCTTACAAACACTCTCCCAAGATTAATTACAACTTTTCCCTAGGCCTTTACAACACAACAACCATTAATACAAGAGCAAAAATCTCTCAGTTGGCTACCAAAAAGTGAGTTACAAACTCAAATGAGTCCATTTCATGCTTAGTTTAACCCAAACATGTTATTTATAGATGCCTGAGCTTGGTGGAAGCTGAAGTGACCATCCAAAAAGAAGAGAAAAATAAAAAGTTTGAATTATGGAAAGCCAAAGGACTACAACATGAATTCATCCCTTTTGCTTGTATTCATAGCCTCACATGATGAATTCACATGGGCTTTTTAGAATTCATTGCTTCAACAAACTTCTTTGACCTAACTCTTCTAGAAGTGATAACTTTTGCATGTAGGCTCAAAATGAGGTGTCTTTTTTTAATAATTGCACAAATCCTTGAGAGAATTCAAATATGTAATTATATTTATATTTTGGTTTCAAATAATAATTGTTTTCCCTTTACAACACAATTGCATTTATAAGCCCATAGCAACCAAAACCAATCCCAAAATGATGTCTCCTCTGCCAAAGACTATTCCAAGATGTTTTGTACCATCCCAAACATTCTCATGTATATAAAAAGTAGGCCATTGTCCAAAAGCATGCCACAAAGTACAAAACTAGATCCATTTTTGGATATTGCCTCCCTAATTAGGGAGCTTTTTGTCCCAAAAAATTAAGGACTCAATGGATGAAGGGGAAGAATCCTTCAACACATGACATGTATGCCACTTCATATTACTCCACAATACAAATGACAACTAAAATTTAGTGCTACTTTGCCTCTACTATCTAAATAATACAAAGGAAAAATGCTTGAACACATAACGTAATATTTACATAATTATTTTTTTCTTTAAAGGAATGATACTATTAAATGTTGTCACTTATCTCCCCATGAAGATCGAGGATCTCATAAGATTGTTTTCATTACAAGCATACAACATGAAGTTTTTACATTCTTGATGATATAATGTGTTCCCTCTCCTATAGAAAATTGCCTTTTGGTAATACAAATATGGGCTATCCAATGCAACATACAATAGTAACATTTACCACAACCTCATCATTAAACTTGGAAACAACTAAAAATTTCATTTCACACAAGTAACTCGTCTATTTTCATCTTTTTAAATTTGTAATGAAATAACTTGCATAAGAGAATAATATAATAGGAAATAAGGTGCAAACTTGATGATAATAGGATCCTTTGATGGGACAAGCCTCCAAAAGTCTTCAATAATAACATAATTCACAATATGATTATTAACAATTAATCACCACCTCCTATACATAGGTAGAGTAGAAATATTCTAGTGTTCTAATCCATTGAGGCTGACTTAGCATACTTATGGACTCATAGTAGACTTAATTAATGATTATGTGGCCCATAGTGGGTGTTGCCAAAATAGTGTCACTTTTGGGACATCCTGATTTTTGCTTGAAATCCCTTATTTTTAGAAAAACTAGTGATTTAAGCCTTGCGAGGTTCCATCTAAAAGGATTTAATTGAATAAGGTTAGATAAGACCCCCTTAGATTAAACCTCCTTGGATAGAACCCCTCTAGTATTAAATCATACCCACAATGGAGTCTCTTTCGCACCTATAAAAATGCTGGCAAACAAACACTTATTATTTACCTTTTGAGGGATTAAATAAAGTCACTTAGAAATTATATTTTTCAAGATCGTAGCCTTCGAAATAATCTTTCCAACAAGTATAGTTTTGATATGTTTTCATTTTATCATTTATTTAATTTGTAATTTGTATTGAACATAGGTTTTTCACTGAACATCAAGTTCTTCATTCTACAAAGGTGGAAAAATAGCAAACCATTGTAAAAAAATTCAAAAAATACCTTTGCTCTAGGTATTGATGTCCTTGTTTCACCAAAAAAAAGAGATTTCAGTTTATACACAAGTTGTGTTTGATGACATACACCTATGTCCAAATTATAGTTACAATTTCAAAAATTAATTAAAAAATATGTAACAAAAAATTATGAAAAAATATCCTTGTCCTAGATTTTGATGTTAAGAATCTATATTTTAAAAATTAGAATTTTATCTTTTGTAGAAAAAAAGTTATGTTTGACGACATAAACGTTACTTTCTAAAAGATTGTTTACTGTTTAAAACTAGTTATTAAAGGAGATGTTGAAAGATTCATGATTTATTTCAAAAAAAAAAAATTTTAAAATCCACACACAAATTGCCACAAGGTAAAAGTACAAAGTTGTGTCACATTTTTGGCCAACTTCACAACACAACTAAATTTAAGTATTTCTAACTAAAAATCAATTTTGGTCAAACATATGATCTAGTAAGATTTATTCTAGCTAAATTAGATACTTCCACAACTTTTTCAACTAAAATTGTTGGCTAGAAGTATATGGAGCACCACTTTAAGGCCAATTTACCAAAAAATAAAATTATTTGAAAAACTTGAAGTTTCAATAACTCCTCATATAAATAGGTTTTTTTTTTTAAATATAAAAATACTTTTTGTAGATCAATAAGTGTAGTTTTCAAAAATATATTTATTTTTATAATTTAATTATTATTTATATTTTATATTTTATTTTTACTAAAATTAAGTTATCAACACAAAATATTAGGTTGATTATCATGCCAAGGAAAAATACTAAAACTTATTTATAAAATTTGAAAAAATTATGATGCACCAGATAAAATAATATATATCAAGATGGTATAATTTTTTTTTCCATTTTAGGTAAATATTTAATATGAAATTTGATGTCAAATAGAAACAATTATTTTTTGATACATGTACATTTTAATATTTATTTAAAAATATAAATTTATCAAAATTGGAAAAAAATTCCATTCACTGAAATTTCAAGCTATAAATACACACAAAAAAATTGAAAGAAAAAAAAAATTATTGTAAAAAGTTAGACGTCTCATGAAGTTTCATTTTTCAACATTTTATCAGCAACTAAATTATAGTGTTAATTTATTAAAAACTAATTTAAAAAATATATATATTTTTAATACAAACATAAAATATAATAAAAAATATCCATTTTACTAGTTTGCACCATTTCAAAATTCAAAACATATATGCCACTTTTTAGTGAGTCAAATTTAAAAGTTGGATCAATGTTGGTTGTTTCCTTTATAAAGTGTGACACAACTTTATAATTTTACCCCACAAATCACTAGTTTGCATCATTTTCAGATTCTCAATGGTTTCACTACTATAGGTCTCAAAAGGTGAAGATTCTATTAAAAATGTTGATATAAATGTCCATCTTAGCCAAAAAGTGAGACACGGTATTGTTATTCCACCCTAGTATGTTATCACATATCTCAATACATGCTATAGGATAAGGGTGTAACATGTCTTTCCCCTTAAAGCCAACATTGTCCTCAATTTTAATGATCTATAGATTCTTTTGTAAGAATGCTGCAACTTCCCATGTTGCATCTTTGCTAGCCAAATTATTCCACTTGACTAGATAATTAGTAATCTCACATGTTCACAATTTCTTGGTTTGTGTTTGAAGGATTCCCTCAAGTTCTAATATGACCCCACCCTTCACATCAAGCCCTGGTAACTTTGTTTGGGTTGAAATTATGTGTTGATCAACTTGCTACTTAATTTTATTATGTAACATTTGTTGTAGAATGTAGAGAGAATTATTTAGAAGAACTAGACAAGATAATAGAAGGATCACACAAGATATACCGTGGAGAAACCCTTTCGGGAAAAAACTCCACCAAGAATTATTCTATTATTCAAACTCTGAATTACAATAGCTCCAATTCTTGCTTGAGAATGCTTCTTTTGTCTTTACCAATCTTCTTCACACCTGCAATAACCAATCTCCAAACTCTATTCAACTTGAATGAGATATATAGACAATATGCAACCTTGTAATCTCCAAATGGTGATAATTACAATGCATAATCTCAAGCCCTTGAAAAGGTACGCCATATTCCTTCAAGTAGAGTTATTTAGTGAAGACTAAAGCTTAGAACATGTGCTTTACCCATTTGGGCATCCCAAACTAAAGCTACAACTCATCCTTCACTTCGGTGATAATTCCAAAGCTATTCCTCAAAGATGGCACCCAAAAGAGGGTCCCACTTAAAGAGCCTTTAGAAATATCTTATCATGCATTGGAGTTAATTCCAAGAAAGCATCTTGGGCGCCCAAGTTGGCTTCAAGTGATTTCTTGTTAACTGAAACATTTACTCAACACCATTCCCAAAGAATGGTCATCCCTTGTTAACTGGAGGTAGTCCCTGTTATCTGTCATACAACTCAATGTTATTAGCCATGCATTCCAAGTTAACTGAAGCTAACTACATGCAACTCAAAATAACAACATGCATGCAACTGAAGAACTGGGGCTGAACTAAACTAAACTGAACTGATTATGAACTAATGAACTGAACTGAACTGAACTAATAAACTGAACTTAACTGATCTTAACTGAACTTCAAGCATGCAAACATCAAATCCTAACTCCTAGGATCTTTACATGCATTCAGAAGTGTTAACTGTTACTCTGTATAGTTAACTGGACACAAGGTGAGTTTCACCTTACCATGTGTGCACCCACATGCTCCTATTATTTAGGAATAAATACAAATGTCAATTTCATGATTTATTTCATCCAAATATTAATCTCATCCTAATCTTAGTGTTGTTGAACACATTCCAAGAATCTAGGAGATACATGAAATAATTAATGTTTTAGGATTTGCAATTAAATGGCATCCTATTTCCAACAACATTGTCCTTCTCATTGATACTTGAGAGTACAACTTGTTAGTGTTCTTCCATTTCTTTAACATATTTGTGTACCTTCAAAGAAGAGGTGATGGCTAGTGGATGGTACTTTTATACCTAGTTAGGATCTCTTTTAGAATACAATCCTTTTGGCTTATCCCTCAAAATTATTGAGTACCTATCTATAATTTCTTGTGTAGCTAGTGACGTAGGGATCTTTGATTGTTGCACTTGTAATGGAACAATTGATCCATACCCTTGTTTGCCCCCTTATTAAGCATCTTTTGCATTTGGTGAGAGCTTAGTAGTTGTGGACACTTTGCACATAAACCTCTTAGTTCAAATTTCTTACCCCAAGAGTAAAAATGCATAAGTGTCTCCTAGAATTTCATTTCAATTGTTCCTAGCATATTGAGCCATTAGATTCCCAAAATAATATCTACACGAACCATTAGGATCATGAACATAGGGAAATCCAACATGCAGTCTCCTGTGGTTAGTTTAATATTATGACAATTCCTTGAACAATTGATTGTGCCTCCGATCACAATCATAACATGAATTAATGGGGTTGGCTAAAGAAAATAGTTCAATCATGTTGTCAACTTATTGTGAGTATTCCTTGAGTCAACCAATACTATCACCTTCTCTTGTTTAAGGAAACCCAATACCTTGAGGGTTTGTGGGGCACTAATATATAATAATGCATGGAAATAAATAGTTGGTTGGAGATCTTTTGAGTCTCCCACAATCACTCCTACCTATTCTTCATTACTAGTTTGATCAATATAAGAACTTTTTAGCACATTCATGTCTACTATATTTTTTAATCACAATTAGAACAATTCCTTTGGTTATTTTTCCTTTAGCTTGTTGAGGTGTTAATCTCATAGGTTGAAGGAATTGTGATGCAAGGGTCCTCCAATCTTTGTTACTAGGGAATTCCTCCCTTCTATTAGCTAAAACATTTTGGTTTGCTTGCCTTGCAATAAACATTGGTCGAGAGTCAAAAATTGGATTGAAAATGTATACCTCATTTAATGTGGTCCTTTAGGTCCCCTAGATATATTTCCTTCAAGGTTTCCTTTATAATACACTCCACTTTTAAAGGAAAGGTTTGGAATTGTTGAGTATAGTTTTCAACTATACAATTTTTCCTTAATTTGGTGATCTAGCTAAAGTAGATGTCCATGAGACTATAGCCATTATGTGTTGCAAGTTCCTCTTGGAAAATATACCATGTGACAACACATCTCTTCTATTTCTTCTCATCACTATGAATCAACTATACCAAATGAATTGATTTGGTTCCAAATATAATGATTCCATTACAACCTTTTTTTGATATAGAACATTATGAAGATCGAAGAATCATTCTAGGTGGCATAGCCAATTCACTTGATCTTTGCCATTGCACATCTCCATCCTTGGCATGAAGTGCTTATTTGGCTATAGAATTATTTGTGTGATAGTCTTGATTTTAATTTGAGTGAACCAAGAGGCTTCATGTCGCAATAAACACTTAAGAGAATTTATCTTTAACAATCCCTTGCATTTTCTTTGCCATTTTTATTTGATTTCCTCCTTAATTTCGATGGCTTAATCATTTATAATGGTTATGGTATCCATATCCTCTACTATTGTATCATCTTTGTTAGGGATCTTTCCAAGAGCGGTTTAATTCCTTCCTTTGCCTCTTGTTGAATCCCTACCATGATGCAACCAAATACTTTTAGAATTAAATTACACAAAAATACAAATAAAATGAATTTTTCATTATAACTTACTTATGCCTAGATCTCACATTTTATTAAACATATTCAAGAAATTCCCTAATTTGTAGCCTTGGGAGTGAATTTGGTGGAAACTCTAATTTCATTATAAATTTAAAATTTATTTCAAATGATCTCAATTCTAAACTCTAGCAACTTCAATATGTCCTTGATCAATCCACAAAATTATATTTTCTTTCCAAATTGAAAGAGATATGCACCTTACAATTTGACCTCTTGAATGAAAATTTGCCTTATTTTTAGCATTTCAAATGCCAAGATCATTCTCTCATACCACTTGTAATGAAACAACTTACACAAGAGAATAATATAATACACAATACATTACAAATATTGTATAATAATAGGACACTCTAAGGGAAAACCTCCAAAATTATTTAATAAGAACATCTACTCACTACCTTCTATGTATGTACATCATTAGAATATTCTAGTGCCCTAATCCCAAAAAGGATGGCTTAACATACTATAATTATACTTATGAATTCCTAGTAAACTCAATTAAGGCTTATGTGGCCCATAGTAGGTGTAGACACCCAAATTTGATCACTCCCGTATGATCAAATTTACCTCTTTATTAATCCATTCTGTCAATATTAATTTGTTTAATTAATATTACACTTCCCACATAAGGTTCTTAAAGTATTTAATTTAACAATTAAACACTTTATCTGGTACCTTTTTCCTCTCTAAATTAAATAAATACATCAATTTATTTAATTTAGTCATTTTAATCTTTTTGAATTAAAATCAATTTAAAATTCTTTTCTCTCTCCTTGTCACATCCTCCATAATCCATCTCTAACTTGGATTAATTTAATTAATCCATAATTAGGATGTGCATCCTCTTAATTAAGGATTAATGTCACATCCTCCTACATTTGCCACTTGTCTCTAATCTTCCATTAATTATCATAATCAAATATTTGCACAACTTTAATCAAAGTCATTAGCCACTTTTAGCACCACTTTTTAGTCAATCTTTCCATTTTCCTTTCTTGGCATTGACCCTCTTTCCTATGTGAATTTTTAATTCACTTTTATTCATCCTAGGTCTCTCTCCTCCCCATGTGAATTTTTAATTCACATTTTATCCTTCCAAGGCTTCTAGAATATTTGATTTGTCACCTCATGCACATGTGACCAATTCCCACCTTTTTGGAAACCCTCTCTTGTCCATTAGATTCTCCTAGGAATGTGAATTTAATTCACATTTATTTCTCCAACCACTTTCTCTTTTCCCATGAAGATTTTTGAGGAATTCCAAAATTCTTCAAATGTCATTTTCACTCTCACTTGGGGACAAGAAGTTCCTTTTTGAAGAAATATTCTCACTCCCCAAGGTACTTGGAAGGTACTTGTCCTTCCTCCACATCATGTACCTCCCTTCCACATCACCTACACATCATCTCACCCTTAGCCACTTCACAATCCACATGTCAAAATATGAGGGCTTGTGAGTCCTCAACTCACCTTAGCCCTTCATCTTGGCCTTGTTGGATAAATCTCAACCATTGAATTCTTAGAGAATTCAAGTTTATCTATAAATACCTCCCTCTCTAAGGCATTTCTAACACTTAGCCATTTTGCAACTAAATGCTGCCATTTTGTGCACTCATCTAGCCATCAATTTCATCTATTTGCATTTGCATCCAAGCATATAGTTAAATCTTGCATTTAGCCACATCAAGAGCCATCAAAGGAGCATACAAAGGAATCTAAAATCAAGGACCAACCAAGGAGTTTCTGTTGGAAAGAGAAGGTATAACCATTTGTCATCATCTAACACTTTTTCTCTTTGCATTAACAAATTTCTTAGGCTAATTTTGAGGTGTTTTTTTGTGTTTTTCCATTGCATTTTAGTTGTTTAGAATAGGTAAAACATTTTGATATCACATTTCTGGCACGCCCGGTGGGACCCACAAGCAAGTTCCTCAATTTCACATTTGCTAAATTGTTGAGTTGTTTGTAGGAACACTTCGCAAAAGGGTGACTACGCCCTCCTGGTGACTGCAGAAGGGTGACTGCGCCCTCCTGGTGGCAGAAGGGCGACCACGCCCTCCTGGTAACCGCAAAAGGGCGACTATGCCCCCTTGGCTGAACTTTCTGTATTAACATTTTTTGCAGAAGGATGACTACGCTCCCTTGGCTGAACTTTTTGTGTTAATATTTTCTGCAAAAGGGCGACTACGCCCCCTTGGCTAAACTTTTTGTATTAATGTTTTCTGCAGAAGGGTGACTATGCCCCCTTGGATGAACTTTTTGTATTAATGTTTTCTGCAGAAGGGCGACTATGCTCCCTTGGATGAACTTTCTGTATTAATATTTTCTTCAGAAGGGCGACTACGCCCCCTTGTCTGAACTTTTTGTGTTAACGTTTTCTGCAAAATGGTGACTACACCCCCTTGGCTAAACTTTGTATTAACATTTTCTGCAAAAGGGTGACTACGCCCCCTTGGCTGAAATTTGTATTAATGTTTTCTGCAAAGGGCAACTACGCCCCCTTGGCTGAACTTTCTATAGTAACATTTTCTATAGAAGGGTGACTACACCCCCTAGGCTGAAATTTTTGTATTAACATTTTCTATAGAAGGGCGACTACGCTCCCTTGGCTAAACTTCCTATATTAACATTTTCTACAGAAGGGCAACTACGCCCCTTCGTTGAACTTTCTATGCTAACACTTTTTTGCAGAAGGGCGACTACGCCCCTTAGTTAAACTTTCTGTGCTAACTTTTTTTATTGCAAAAGGGCGATTGCGCCCTCCTGGTCACTGCACAAGGGCGACTGCGCCCTCCTATCAACACTGCAGAAGGGAAAATATGCCCCAAAACAACACATTTTGAAAGGTAAAACTGTCATTTTAGCTTCGATTTTGTTCCTATTTTTTGCTGTTTTCAGGTACTAACCCCCTAGCATTGTTTCTTGCAAGGATATTTGTGTTTTTGCTAACATTTTGCAGCATATTCTTGTGTAATTGGCGAAGAACGTGGGATAAGACAACTAACAGTTGCTTGCAGGGCCATCCATTAGCTCAGATTTTTAAAACTATCCTTGCTATTGTCATTAATATAAAAACATAGTCTAATTAGGGGAAGTAATATTTATTGCTTGTTGTGTCTATCTTTTTGTGTTACCCAAAGGGGGCATTAGTTTTTTTTCACTTTCCCCTTGCACTTCGTGTGAGCTTGGGGAGTAGTTGGAAACAATTAGTGCTTTCTTTCTAGTGGGACCTGCTTGGGGATTTCATCACCCCAAGGGACGATTCCAACCACGCGTATCGGCGGGGTATATAAAGGGGGGAGAGTGAAAGATGTAACCCAATCCAATCATGTCATAATTGGCAGAGCGTCGAAGCTAGGGTGATACTTAGATAGACATGAAGAGTTGGTTTGAGCCCTTCAGTATCTCACTAGGGTTCCTGACTCACGCTTGTGACGGGCTGGTGTTCACGATTGTGCCTCACATACCGAGAGTATATCGAGGACTCCCTAGACACCTTGTGCATCTTAGATTAAGACCTCGTTAACCATACCCTTAACATTAATCATAGGATTGTGTTTTCTTGAAAGTGTTTTCTTGTGAGAAACCAGTAAACTTTTTAACAAATTAGCCTTATTATTATCATTTTAAAGTCCTTGCCATAATCATTTTCATCAAACCAAGTCCATGTTCACTGTAGAAGGGCGACTGCATCCTCTGTTTTACTGCAGAAGGGAAATTGTGCCCTTTGATTTACTGTAGAAGGGTAACTACGCCCTTCTAGTTACTACAGAGGGGCAAATTTTCCCTCTTGAACAGCCGAAATCACCCCGTTTGGATTCGTTTAGCCTCTAAACCATCATTTAATCATTCCCAACCTTTATCTCATCATCCCAAGCCTCCGTTTTGTCATTCTAAACCTCCAATAACCTCCATTTCATCATTCTAAACCTCCATTTTATCGTTACAAACCTCTGTTTTGCCCCTAAAGCCCCCGTTTAACCATTCTAAATCTCCATTTATTCTCCCCAAATGTCCTCATTCCATTTGCTCGTTTTAAATTTTTTGATAATCCATTTGAAAGTCCATACATCACCTAGTGAACTTGATTCATCAAAATTTTACCATTTACATCACCAAACCCGTACCTCATAAACACCACTCATAATCAAATCGCCTTAACCTTGTGTTAAAAAGTGGTTACCCAAATTGACCTTAGCACTTGAATTTGATTATTAGTCATTAACTTTGACCCAAATCAATTTACTTCCATCTTGAGGTGAATTTGGTGTCATAAGTTATCATCCTCGGCCCAAATCAATCCATTTCTATCTTGAGGTGGATTCGGTGTCGTGATCATCCACTTAATCAATCAATGCTCTAGGTCACTAAGGGTAACTTTCTTTGACTAAACTCAGGGTCTCTCACATCTTTCATCATCTAATCATACCCATCCAATCATCCAAATCTATCAAACCCAATCATTTGATCAAATTAGTTAAGCTTATCCAATCACCTAATCAATCAAATCACATTCGTTCAATCAACACAATCCTATCAATCTTAACAATCCAATCCAATTCAATCTATCCAATCAAAATCCAATCCAATCCAATCTATCCAATCAAAATCCGATCTGATCAAAATACAATCCAATCCAATCTAATCTATCCAAACAAAATCTGATCTAAATCCAAATCCCATCTCATCCCATCAAAATCAAATCTCATCCAATCAAAATCAAATCATTCATCAAAGACATCTTTATAATCCACCCATAGCACATTTGCATGCCCGTTCAAACTAGGTCACAAGTTAAGAAACAAATGGCACAACGACAAGGTCAAAATTCCCAAGCAAACATGTCTCAAGACCTTAATAACAATACAAATCCCACCAATGGTGCGAATATTGCTCAAGATCCTAACATCCCCCAAGATTCTCATAATGGTACTTCATCGCACTCCAACACCGAAAATCAGAACAACTCACCACAAGATGAAGAGAGTATGGCTAATCAACCCAAACTCATGCTTGAGGAACATTTTAGTAATCTCGCCAATGTACAAATGACTGATCGTCTGTTCGAAAAACATGGGGAATAAATTTTGGCCCACCTAATTGAGAAGGGTTTCAAACCTCCCTCGGGTGTTGACTTATCCAAATATAGGAGCTCCACATCTAACATAACCCAAGGTTCACAAAATGCACTAGAAGGTTTGTACATCCCCAATGTTCCTCCAATTGAGGGTTGGCATCAACCTGATTTGGAAATGCTATTCTTTATCATGTTAACCACCCCCCACTCGCTCCAATCTCAGTTATGGGGGGTCCTCAAGTGCCTGATCCCAATAATCCTTTCACCTATGGTATGCCACAAAATGTTCCACAACCTACGCCATTAACGTTAACAACACCACCTCTTTCGAATCAACCTCCCGTCAACACTGGGGGCACCCCCTTTACCGCATTGCTTCCACCTCCTGGGGCCACAAATCTACCATCACTTTCATATACATCTCAATAGCTTCATCAATCCAATCTTTTGCCTCAATTATCTCCATAAGGCACATCCCAATCAAATGTTCTGGTTGGTACCCAACAACCCCCTTTATAGAACACCTTTTACGTTATCTTAGCCACCTCATCAGCAACAACCCCTGCATAATTCTTTGGTTTCTTCACAACAACCACTATACCAATTGCAAGACAATCCATCCCGACCTGTCACTCAGACCATATCCCCATTCCTCGCTTCCATTTTACGTCCGCAAACTCAACCACAACACAACATCCCATATCGGCCCACACAACAGTTGACATCACAACAACAACCTCCTCAACACTATTAATATCATAATTAGCAGCAATTTCATCAACAACCACCTTATGTGGCCTCCCAAAAATCACAACAGTACCTTCAACACCAACAAACCAATCTGCAACATCCCATCCAAGCTCCTCAACAACCTACCTCACACTTTTATCAAACAAATCTGTACTATACCCCACAACAACCCCTATATCAGCAAAATCCCCCGGCATACCAATAAGGGATGTCATCATCCAACTATCAAAATCCGTACCTCAACAATCTGATGCTCTCTCAGCAAGATCCTTTATTGTCCTATCATCCATATCCCTCCAACCCGCCACCGGTCAACTCAGATGTGTTGGAAATCAAAGCCACTCCGAACGATCTTCAAGTTGGGGCTGGCAAACAATCATTCAAATTCGAAGACATATGCTTGTATCCATTCGATCCCTCCATCTCATTGATCCCCTTCCCTAAACATTTTGAAATGCCAAAGTTTGACAAATATAGGGGGAACAAAGATCCTAAGGCTCACTTGCAGAAGTTTTACTCCCAGTGTCAAGAGGTTATGCACAATGACAACTATCTCTTGCACCTGTTCCCACGAAGCCTGGCAAGCAACACCCTAGAGTGGTTCATGACCCTTGTAAAAGGGTCCATAAAATATTTTGTGGACCTGTCAGAAAAATTTGTCTCCTACTTCTCCTTCAATTTGGAGGACACTGACACCTTAGATCTCCTCAAAGAGAAACAACGTGAGGGGGAAACCTTTACTAGCTACCTCCAAAGGTGGTGTGCGCTAGCAAGCTGGATGAAAACCCCTCTAAAAGAGAGGGACATGGTCACTCTCTTTGTGGAGAATTCTCATCCCGACATGGCTCATAATTTTAGGTTACATTGTGTCACCACTTTCACAGAGATAGTGGAAAAGAGACCCATCCTTGAGCGTGCCCTTGTTGCCAAGGGGCACATCAAAATACACATCCATGATAAAGAAAGGTCATTTGGAGATAAGCCACATTTTTGGAACAAGAACAAGAACACAGTGAATGTCAGTGTGACTAATACTGAGCACGTCCAAGTGGCTAATACATCCCAGAGACAACAACCATCCGTACCTAACGCCATATCTATACCGCAAGGGGCACCTCGTTCTCCTCAATAGTCAAATCAAAATAGCCACGAGAACACTAAATTCCAGTATGCTCAATTAGGGGAACCCCTGAGTGTCGTCTTCAATAAATTGTTACAGATCAATTATCCAATCACGTATCCTGTCACCAAGCCACTTGACGAATCCAAACCCAAGCCTGCATGGTTTAGGGAGAATGAATATTGTGAGTTCCATAAAATCAAAGGACACTCTTTGAATATGTGTCAGGGTCTGAAAAACTATGTCCAAGATCTCATTGATTGAGGAGATATCAAGGTTGACACTAGTCAAGCTTCGTCATCCAATGCTCAATTGCAGATATATCAAAATGCCTTTCCAAACCATAATCAAGGTGCGAGCACCTCCAGCAGCAATCCCCAAGACAATAGCACAAATAACGTAAGCTATAAGAATGTACCCCTCAATTACAGGGCATTATTCATTACATTGAGCAGGTAGAACCCCGTGTATCTATGATACATGTCAAAGACAAAGACCCTTAGTGTGTTGTTACTACATGACGAGCCTGCATCACTGTCCCTGCGGCCTCCACACCCACCCAATCAACTCCTGCAAGCTCTCAATACAATATCATTGATCACTTAGGAAAGACCCCTGCTCATATCTCCATCTTGGATTTACTTAAGTCTTCTCATGTACATCAAGAAATCCTCAACAAAGCCCTATAGGAAACTCATGTACCTAATGATATCGATCCTACATTATTCCAAGCTTTGGTTGGACACCTGGCTTTATCTTATCAGCTGCACTTCAGCCAAAATGACATGCCAAACATTGATGTCAATCATAATCGCCCCTTGCATATCGAAGTCATGGTTGCCCATCATAAAATAAAAAGGATCTTGGTAGATAATGGCTCTGCCCTCAATATGTGTACTTTGAAATTCATAAAACAGGTGGGGTATACTCAAGCAAATTTAAGTAATCAGATCATCACGATCAAGGCCTATGATAATGTAGAAAGGAATTCAGAGGGAATTATCAGTCTTCCTATCCAAGTGGGACCTATGGTTCAGTACACTACCTGTCATGTCCTTGATCTATACTTAACATATAATCTCCTCCTTGGCCGCCCATGGCTCCATGCTATGCAAGTTGTCCCCTCTACGTACCATCAATGTCTAAAATTCACGGTTAACATACAAGAGGTCACCATCTATGTTGACCCCCAACCATTTGAATATTGTCGCACTTTAGAAGTGTCATTTCCCCATTTATATTATTGTCCTAGGGTCGAAATGGGGGCATCTCAGTCATCATCTGCTAATCCACCCTCCACCACGACAACCACTCCATCTTCTGCCACTGATCCTATAGTCACAAAAGTCTAGATCATTGACAAAGGGTGTGGGGAATATGAAATGCATAGTGCTCTTAATGTAGCAACCATGCCACCATCACCACACGAGTATGGTCAACCTTCACATGCTACTCCAAAGGAAGACAAGATTGTCACCTTCATTGGTAAAAACATCCCTACCACCACTTTTAGGTCCCCTAGTATCAAGATAGATGCACCAGAAGAGGATATAAGTCAATGGATATACTAAGAAGAATCCAAACCAGATCCCCCTCTAAAGGAATATTTTCAAGAAGCATATCCCTGGTCAGCTAAGTTTGTAGAACAATATAACTACCAAGGCAGGGGCCTAGGCAAAGAAGAGCAGGGGCAGTTGCAACCTATTGATACATCAAAGCTGCCAAAGAACATAGGCATCAGATACGACAAAAAGCAAAAAGGCCTTGCAACATCGTCTAATACCTCCAATAGTGTCGCCATGGGCGATGGCTCATTGGAAGACATACACGAGGAGGAATCCATCATACGGGCATACGATGACATCGATCACACCGACCTATCATCCATGTTCGAATGCCTATCCATCTGTACCATTAGCCTATCCCTTCATCACCCTGAGCTTTTTGATTGGGACCTACGTGACAACACACCTATCAATATGTTTGCGGATACATATGCCAACCTCATGGGATTGGGGGAGGATGAACACTCCAGTCGCAAAAATAAGAATAAGAAAATTAAAAAGTGGTCATCTAGTGAAAACCTCCCCGAGGCACTTCCTGAACTTGAAAAAGTAAAAATAAAGGACGCATCTGATGGAAAAAACCTCGAAGAGGCGCTGGAAGATGGATATTTTCATCTTCCCCTTGTAGGAACTTAGTTATCTGCTCGATCATCCATTCTAATCGAAGAGACTCAAGAAGTTAATTTGGGTACTGTTGAAAATCCTAAGATCACCTATGTAGCCAAGTCACTCTTAGAGCAAGAGTATCCAGTCATCGTGCAACTACTCCAAGAGGGTATCATTAAATTTTCTTGGTCATATTCAAACATGATGGGCTTGGACCCCGCTTTAGTGGTTCATCATCTAGACATTCGCTCTGATGCCAAGCCTATCAAACAGAAGCTCCACAAGATGCATCCACAAGTAGCCTTATTAGTCAAGAAGGAACTAGAGAAATTACTAGATGCAGGTTTTATCAGACCAATTGACTACTTTGAGTGGATCTCCAATATAGTACCAGTTGCCAAACCAAATGGAGATATTCAGATCTATATAGACTTCAGGGATCTTAACAAGGCTTTCCCAAAAGATGACTTCCCTCTACCTAATATTCACATGTTGGTCAACCTCACAGCAAGACATGAGATGTTATCCCTTATGGATGGTTTCTTTGGTTATAATCAGATCTGAATTACAGCCGAGGATCAACACAAGACCGCCTTCACAACACCTTGGGGTACCTTTTGTTACAATGTTATGCCCTTCGGTCTCAAAAATGCAGGGGCAACATATCAAAGGGCGATGATAGTCATCTTCCATGACCTCATCCATATCATGGAGGATTATGTCGACGACTTGTTAGAAAATCCAGAACTGGAGCAGAACATCCTACCATCCTAAAAAAGATCTTTGAATGGTTGGAACATTACAAGTTACAACTAAATCCAAAAAAGTGTGTCTTTGGTGTTACGTCAGGAAAACTATTTGGTTTTATAGTATCTCAAAGAGATATTGAAGTTGATCCCACCAAGGTAAAAGCTATTCTAGACATGCCACAATCTGAAGCAATTAAGAAGCCTCCAAGGGAAGATGCAATCCATCAGTTGGTTCATAGCCCAACTCGCAGATAAGTGTCAGCCATTCACTCATCTTCTGAAGAAAGACTCCACCTTCCGATGGAACCAACAATGTCAGATAGGTTTCGATAAAATCAAGGAATATTTAGCTCATCCACCAATCTTGATGCCACCTAGTCCAGGGAAACCTCTCCTGCTTTATATCTCTGCCACTTCAGTCGCGCTGGGGGCATTGTTGGCACAACATGATTAATCATCTAAAGAGAGCAATCTACTACATCATTCAGACACTAGTCGGCTATGAATTAAACTACTCCCCCATGGAAAAATCCTTCCTCGCAGTAGTCTTTAGCACACAAAAACTTTGACATTACATGCTCATCCATCCCATCAAATTAATTGCTAAGATTGATCCACTAAATTATCTGTTGTCCAGGACCACCTTGACTGGTCGCATGGCCAAATGGGTCATGCTCCTAAGTGAATTTGACATAGAGTATGTGGAGAAAAAATCCATAAAGGGATAGGTCATAGCTGATCAGTTGGCCGAGGCACCATTAGTAGATGTTTACGCTTTGAACATTGAATTCCCAGACGAAGAAGTTTATACAGTTACGGAAGTGCCAACTTGGACACTGTATTTTGATGATTCCTATACTCATAATGGATCAGGTGCAGGGATTTTATTAGTTATCCCTCAAGGTGACTACATTCCAAAATCATTCAGGATAGTATTCCCGTGTACCAACAATATGGTAGAATACAAAGTTCTCCTCATTGGCCTTCAAATTGCAAAGCAGTGGCACATAACTCATTTGAAAGTATTTGGTTATTCTTTGCTAGTCATTAAGCAGGTCAATGATGAGTTCTTAACAAAATAGGATAAGCTATTACCCTACAAGTGCATGGTGGATGATTTCAAGAAATATTTCACCTTTATACAATTTGACCAAATTCCTTGGGTACAAAATAAAGCAGTTGATGCAATGGCCACTATCGGCTCCCTGATTGACATGCCCAAAGATCAGACAGAATGTGACTTCCTTGTAGAACAACTTTTAATCCTAGCATATGATATTCCTGAGACTGACATGGTGTGCGATATCGTGGGTCTCACTTCCCCCTGGTACCAGGACATATACGTCTATCTCCATGATAATATTCTACCCCCAGATCTTACACGTAATCAACACAAAGCCTTTATTCATCACTCTTCCTGATACATTATCGTTGGTGATACACTTTATCGTCGTGGGTATGATGGAATCCTCCTTAGATGTCTAAATGAGACTGAGACCCATACTACACTAATAGAAGTACATAGTGGTGTTTGTGGGGCTCACTCAAATGGTATGGATTTGTCCAAAAGGATTCTACGAGCAGGATATTACTGGCCTACACTAGAACATGATGCTTGTGAATTTGTGAAGAAATGCCTTCCCTGTTAATAACATGTAGATTTAATTCATGCTCCAGCACAGGATCTCCATCCCCTTCTAGCACCATTCTCTCAATGGGGTTTTGACTTGATTGGAAAGATTTACCCACCATCATTTGATGGCCATACATTCATAATTACTGCCACTGAATACTTCACTAAGTGGGTGGAAGCAATACCACTCTCACAGATCACCGGTATTCAGATCTCAAAATTCATCCTTTACCATATACTCTGCAGATATGGTATCCCATCCACCATCCTCTTCGATAACGAAAAACCCTTCAAAAACCAAGCCATGAAACACCTCTACGACACCTTTCATATCCAAAATCGTTGGTCAATGCCTTATTACCCCCAGGGTAATGGTCAGGCAGAAGCAACCAACAAGACCCTTATCTGCATCCTCAAAAAGGTTGTCAATAACACTGGTCAAGATTGGCACCTCCATATTCATCCTGCCCTCTGGGAATATCGCACATCCATCTGCACCCTACAGGCCCCACCCCCTATTCTTTAGTGTATGGTACCGAAGCCATCTTGCCAATTGAAGTTGAGCTCCCATCACTGAGGATTTCTCTAAAGAATCTTATCAGCGAGGAAGATGCTCGTGTTGCATGGCTTGCACAACTAGAGTTACTTGATGAACAAAGAATCAAAGCCTACAATCATCTGCAAGCATAACAAAACCACCTCAAACATAATTACAATAAAAAGGTTCGTCTTCGTTAGTTCCAGGTCGGAGATCTTGTCCTTAAAGAGAATCAACATACTCTGCAAGACTGAGACAAGAAAGGAAAGTTTGAGGAAAACTGGTTGGGGCCTTATGTCATAGCCGCCAAATATGGATCTGGGGTATACATGTTGACTACTCTTGAAGGAGATCCCCTCGAAGAACCCATCAATATCATGCATCTAAAAAATTTCTACACCTAAGTCCGCTCAGTAACCCCACCTAATCAAAAAAATCAAAAAAATCAAAAAATCAAAAAAATCCAAAAATAGTAAAGAGAAATAAATCTGTCCTATGGTGAAAACCACCTTTTGGTGGCACCTTGGATAAGTACGGGTGGTGAAAACCTGGTAACAAGAATCACTCATAGAAGACTTAATCATTATCTACCTGGCATCCTAGTTATTTTCTGCTTTCATCTACACTGTCATCCTCACCCATTCCATTCTTGACGGCTTGGTATATTTTGATTGAGCATTGGATGATTCGTTTAGGCTGTCCCTCATCATGAGATTTTTAGTATCCCACCTTGAGCTTATGTCGTTCGTCCCCTCATCGGTCGATCTGTGTCATCGCATAGGATCTTACATTGTGTCGGTCTCCATCTAAATATCATCCTGTCACGTTGGTTTTTCTAGTCCTTGGTCGAACTACATTGCCCCTACGCTGTCACGTAGGCAAGGCTGATAATTTGATCTGCCCCCAGGGTATTCTAACCATCATGTGTTGGTCATCTATCATCTGTCTTCACCGTCCTCTTTTCGTTTTATCCATAGTCTTTTCATGAACTACGAGGGCTCTGCACTTTCACGTAGGCAAGGCTAATCTCTGATCGGCCCCCGAGCCCCTAGGTCTATAGGATATGTTAGTCCATGTCCTTATCTAGCTCATTATTCTCAAATAAAATCCCCTATTATCAAAATATTTGGTTAATGAAAAACATTTGGCGTCAAACTAGGTCATTCTAGTTTAGTATCCATCATCAGTCTCAGCAGGATGCATCCTTCCTAGCAGACCTCATCGATCCCATCCATCCCCTTGATCCTATGGCAAAGGAAATTTTGTAATTGATTGTGATCGTTTGATGTTGTGGATTTTATTTATCATTTGAGCTCACTATCAACACTTGTCACAGTCACCTTGATCCATCATATCAGGGTGTGCTTTGACTCATCTACATAGGGGCTTATCTTGCTCTTTTCTTTGTTGTTGTCTTCTCGATTGTCCCATGTAGTACCCACCAAGATCCCTGAGGTCTTGTGTTGTGTTGGGGAATCCTTGTGTGTTTGTGGTTATCACAATACCTGGCCCGACCAAGTTTATCATAACCTTGGGGTGTTGGGGTAGCCTTTCTGTTTGTTGTGTTTGTTTCATGCATTGGATGCCAACTCGCCTTAGTCTTACATGTCAGGGTATCTAGTATCTTATGCTATAGAAAAAATCATCAGTGCTCTGAAGATGACAACTCATATTAGGATTGCATTTCATCATCTGTTGCATTGCATTCACCCTATGATTTTGGTTGTGCAAATACTTTCTCCCGCTCTCTCCCATTCTTCTCAGGATACTAAAAGTTTTTGATAGGTGACAAATTACACCCATTTTTCACAATCACTACATACCCATCTTCCATTATCATGTCAGTTCTTATTGATGCTGATGACTATGGGTTATTTCCTTTCATTCTTAATTCACTATAAATTACAAGGGCATTATCACATATTAGGTTCATCCTATTAACCACACATGCATTACCACCTGAATCACATGTTAGAACTATGCATGCATGTCCACCTGCATCACAAAGTGTCAGACTCATAATACATCACATACTGCATATATAAAATATTCATACATAATCCATCATACACATATACATACATGTCAATAAATCAACTAGGCATCCATACACATAAGTCATCCTAGATATAACATATGCATAAATCATATCACCATTTGAATATCTGCATTAATACAATCATCCATATTCCACAACTATATAAACCCAATCATCCATTATCATCTCATAAACATGTGCATAAATAAATCAACTCATACATCCACATAGGCATGAAGTATCATATCTTCATACATCCACATAAGTCTGTAGTATCATAAACATGTGCATAAATCAACCAAAGTATCCATCTACATAAGCAGGAAATATCATATACATGTGCATACATAAACTGAATCACCCATCACAAAAGGGAACATACTACATAGTGTCAATAAGGACTGTCCCATATCATAATCAAAGTAATACAATGTACATCATATGTCCATCATACATAAAAATATATCATGTATCCATCACATGGCCCTCATACATCATCAAATAAGGTACAAAATCCAGAAATGTAGAGCATCTCTTACCTCTGTCGATAAATACTACACGCTCCACCCTGCATCTATCAAAAACTCAGTAACCTGTCATCTCCTGAATGAGCTATCCACATCTAATCTATGTTGTGAATCTAGTACTGATCTCCTGCCTAGTGTAACGCCCAGTGAATCACTATAACCTTGGGTCTGCGTCCCCAACGACTGGGATGATGCTAGCATCTGTGGTGTTTGTTGAACATACTGGAATATTCATTGTGCCGGGTCTGGAACTGCATGGTAATACGTGACCATCCAAAATCTTGCCTCCCTCACATTCTCCTCCTGCTCAGCAACCTGAACTTGAGTGAAAAATCTGCTCTTGATGATACCTATCCCAATCTATTGTGATCACTCTCCTCTCCTGCTCCCAGGCCTCCTGGGATAGGCGTAACTGTGCCATCTCTGCCTGAACCCGATCTCTCATCTCCTCAGTAGCCACTGCCCTAGCCACTGTTGTATCCCTCTCCCCCTGTAACCCCTGTGTATCTATCCCTATC